>CM060250.1:255000-649130 GCA_030684275.1 Acipenser oxyrinchus oxyrinchus
GCAGGTTAAAGTTCATTCATATCCTATTTATGAAGTTATTTAAGTCTGAACCCCTTTTAACATTAATCATTTAGACTGCGGGACTGAGATCTCCATTGTAAAAAATTAAAAATAAAAGATGCATTATGAATGAGCAAATATATAGTTTTTCTATTGTGCTATTCTTCAGCTGGTGAGAAAATTGGCATAACACTGTCAACTGGGTGCTGGGCCACTGTGGGCAGTGTCATTATCCTTTACAAAAGCTGAGGGAACATGGAGCCACTTTGTGGCTTGGAACTTGGCTTCAGGAGACGAGGTTTCAGGCCACTACAGGGCACACCAGGGGAGGCTTGGGGTTTGATACAGCAAAGTTGTCTCAAACTAGGTCTCCCAGTCTCCTGGAACTAGGTTTCAAGCCATTAGTTACAGAGTACAGAGTTCAATGTGCACCATCTACTGGGTTGTACTCTCGGGAGTGTCTCAGTTGTGAGGAGGGTGGAGAGCTGTGTGGACGTGCTGGGTTGGACTCTACTGTGTGGACGTGCTGGGTTGGACTCTACTGTGTGGACGTGCTGGGTTGGACTCTACTGTGTGGACGCGCTGGGTTGGACTCTACTGTGTGAACGTCCTGGGTTGGACTCTACTGTGTGGACGTGCTGGGTTGGACTCTACTGTGTGGACGTGCTGGGTTGGACTCTACTGTGTGGACGTGCTGGGTTGGACTCTACTGTGTGGACGTGCTGGGTTGGACTCTACTGTGTGGACGTGCTGGGTTGGACTCTACTGTGTGGACGTGCTGGGTTGGACTCTACTGTGTGGACGTCCTGGGTTGGACTCTACTGTGTGGACGTGCCTCGGATGTATCCAGAGTAACGCAGGTTAACTAGCAGGCTAAATATTAGAAGCACCTGACTGTGTGACGTGTGTGTTACAGAATGGAGCTGTGGAGCGAGGCTGTGTACGGTCTAACCCTAACCAGCCTGTCCAGCATTACAGCAGCCAGTTCACGGGGTGGAACCAGGCCACCTGATGTAGTGTTAAGACATGGAGTTAGTAACATACAGTACTGTGCAAAGGTTTTAGGCAGGTGTGAAAAAATGCTGTAAAGTAAGAATGCTTTCAAAAATAGACATGTTAATAGATTATATTTATCAATTAACTAAATGCAAAGTGAGTGAACAGAAGAAAAATCTAAATCAAATCCTTATTTGGTGTGACAACCCTTTGCCTTCAAAACAGCATCAAGCATCAATTCTTCTAGGTACACTTGCACACAGTCAGGGATTTTGTAGGCATATAGTCAGGTGTATGATTAAACAATTATACCAAACAGGTGCTAATGATCATCAATTCAATATGTAGGTTGAAACACAATCATTAACTGAAACAGAAACAGCTGTGTAGGAGGAATAAAACTGGGTGAGGAGCAGCCAAACTCAGCTAACAAGGTGAGGTTGCTGAAGACAATTTACTGTCAAAAGTCATACACCATGGCAAGACTGAGCACAGCAACAAGACACAAGGTAGTTATACTGCATCAGCAAGGTCTCTCCCAGGCAGAAATTTCAAGGCAGACAGGGGTTTCCAGATGTGCTGTCCAAGCTCTTTTGAAGAAGCACAAAGAAACGGGCAACGTTGAGGACCGTAGACGCAGTGGTCAGATGAAAGACACATCATGCTTACTTCCCTTCGCAATCGGAAGATGTCCAGCAGTGCCATCAGCTCAGAATTGGCAGAAAACAGTGGGACCCTGGTACACCCATCTACTGTCCGGAGAAGTCTGGTCAGAAGTGGCCTTCATGGAAGACTTGCGGCCAAAAAGCCATACCTCCGACGTGGAAACAAGGCCAAGCGACTCAACTATGCACGAAAACACAGGAACTGGGGTGCAGAAAAATGGCAGCAGGTGCTCTGGACTGATGGGTCAAAATTTGAAATATTTGACTGTAGCAGAAGGCAGTTTGTTCGCCGAAGGGCTGGAGAGCGGTACACGAAAGTGGGTCTGCAGACAACAGTGAAGCATGGTGGAGGTTCCTTGCAAGTTTGGGGCTGCATTTCTGCAAATGGAGTTGGGGATTTGGTCAGAATTAATGGTCTCCTCAATGCTGAGAAGTACAGGCAGATACTTATCCATCATGCAATACCATCAGGGAGGCATCTGATTGGCCCCAAATTTATTCTGCAGCATGACAACGACCCCAAACATACAGCGAAAGTCATTAAGAACTATCTTCAGCGTAAAGAAGAACAAGGAGTCCTGGAAGTGATGGTATGGCCCCACAGAGCCCTGATCTCAACATCATCGAGTCTGTCTGGGATTACATGAGAGAGAGAAGCAACTGAGGCTGCCTAAATCCACAGAAGAACTGGGGTTAGTTCTCCAAGATGTTTGGGCCAACCTACCTGCCGAGTTCCTTCAAAAACTGTGTGCAAGTGTACCTAGAAGAATTGATGCTTGATGCTGTTTTGAAGGCAAAGGGTGGTCACACCAAATATGGATTTGATTTAGATTTTTCTTCTGTTCACTCACTTTGCATTTTGTTAATTGATAAATATAAACTATTAACATGTCTATTTTTGAAAGCATTCTTACTTTACAGCATTTTTTCACACCTGCCTAAAAGTTTTGCACAGTACTGTATAAAACATGTAGAGAGAGGGGCTCCGCCTCTTCAAGGCCCAACACACAGGGGGGTCACCGTCTCGGAGATAACCCAACATACCAGAAATAAAAAAATGAAGTTTTATAGAAGGGGGGTTCCGTCTCTGAGGAGACCCGACATGCTAAGAGGGGTCACTGTCTCGAAGATAACCCAACATACCAGAAATAAAACAAAGTTTTATAGAAGGGGGGTTCCATCTCTGAGGAGACCCGACACACAGGAGAGGGGTCACTGTCTTTGAGGAGACCCGACACACAGGAGAGGGGTCACCATCTTTGAAGTAACCCGACATACGAAGAGGGGTCACCGTCTCGGAGATAACCCGACATACCAGAAATAAAACATGAAGTTTTATAGAAGGGGGGTTCCGTCTCTGAGGAGACCCAACACACAGGAGAGGGGTCACTGCTTTTTCCCTGACATTTTCCCAGTGGCGATGCCGATGAGATTAATTCTGTAGACTGGGAATGGGGGAGCTAAAAAGGGACTGACTATAAAACCTTTCTAATTTCTTTTTCGATGAGAGAACAAACTACCTCTGGTTCTGAATGTAGGAACAAAGGTCCTTGCTTTGGAAAGAGGAGGACGGTTGAAATAACAACAGCAAGGTTGTAATCTGGAGGGTCTGATGAAATGACCGAGGTTACAGTGGAACCTGAAGAAACTCTAGGAATTAGTGAGAGAGCTGAACTTTGTTTCTCTTGCTCGATATTAGATACCCTTTTATCCAAATCGCTTGGTTTGGTACTGACTGAAGATAATGTGTCGGTGAAAGGCTGCATGCCTGATTTAATGTAGTTAAATATCAGTGAGTGCTGTTGCTGAATTTCACTGGCTGGCGCGGCTGGCTGCTGGTTTGAAGTGCTGGCTGTGGGGATGACTTGCTCTGGCACAGACTGTCTGTTGTCTGGTTGGAGAGGCTGAACAGCTGGGCGCTGCTGAGGAGCTTTTTTAGGTGGAAATCTATAGAGGGCATTCCTCTATGAGTTATTATTCATTGAAGTGGTACTGTACCATTACAATGCATTGCACTGGATCTGTAGAGGGTCATTCCTCTATGAGTTATTATTCATTGAAGTGGTACTGTACCATTACAATGCATTGCACTGGATCTGTAGAGGGTCATTCCTCTATGAGTTATTATTCACTGAAGTGGTACTGTACCATTACAATGCATTGCACTGGATCTGTAGAGGGTCATTCCTCTATGAGTTATTATTCACTGAAGTGGTACTGTACCATTACAATGCATTGCACTGGATCTGTAGAGGGTCATTCCTCTATGAGTTATTATTCACTGAAGTGGTACTGTACCATTACAATGCATTGCACTGAATCTGTAGAGGGCATTCCTCTATGAGTTATTATTCATTGACGTGGTAATGTACCATTACAATGCATTGCACTGGATCTGTAGAGGGTCATTCCTCTATGAGTTATTATTCACTGAAGTGGTACTGTACCATTACAATGCATTGCACTGGATCTGTAGAGGGTCATTCCTCTATGAGTTATTATTCATTGAAGTGGTACTGTACCATTACAATGCATTGCACTGGATCTGTAGAGGGCATTCCTCTATGAGTTATTATTCACTGAAGTGGTACTGTACCATTACAATGCATTGCACTGGATCTGTAGAGGGTCATTCCTCTATGAGTTATTATTCATTGAAGTGGTACTGTACCATTACAATGCATTGCACTGGATCTGTAGAGGACATTCCTCTATGAGTTATTATTCATTGAAGTGGTACTGTACCATTACAATGCATTGCACTGAATCTGTAGAGGGCATTCCTCTATGAGTTATTATTCACTGAAGTGGTACTGTACCATTACAATGCATTGCACTGGATCTGTAGAGGGCATTCCTCTATGAGTTATTATTCACTGAAGTGGTACTGTACCATTACAATGCATTGCACTGGATCTGTAGAGGACATTCCTCTATGAGTTATTATTCATTGAAGTGGTACTGTACCATTACAATGCATTGCACTGAATCTGTAGAGGGCATTCCTCTATGAGTTATTATTCACTGAAGTGGTACTGTACCATTACAATGCATTGCACTGGATCTGTAGAGGGTCATTCCTCTATGAGTTATTATTCACTGAAGTGGTACTGTACCATTACAATGCATTGCACTGAATCTGTAGAGGGCATTCCTCTATGAGTTATTATTCATTGAAGTGGTACTGTACCATTACAATGCATTGCACTGGATCTGTAGAGGGCATTCCTCTATGAGTTATTATTCATTGAAGTGGTACTGTACCATTACAATGCATTGCACTGAATCTGTAGAGGGTCATTCCTCTATGAGTTATTATTCTGTAGAAATCTGCTCCTCTGTTCTTCATAAGTGCATGAAGACTGATCACTGTTGAGACTGGTGCTGTTCATTGGAAAACATTAGTAAAGTGTTGTCTCTTTCCATCTATCAAAGACTATATGCAATGTTCATATATGCATTGTAACTGAAGCTAGCTCCACTGAAAGATGCAGCTTTTAGTACAGAACCCATTAAGTGCCATTGTCCTCATTTCAGGACAGGCTACTTTGTCATTTTTACAGCATTTTTAACTGGTCTCTCCCTGTTATTTTACTTTTCTCTTTAATGGTATTGTTGTTATGATAACTTGAGTATAAAGTTAATGAACCAAATTACATATATACAGCTTGTGATCTGAACTTCGGAAAAAAAAGCGCGCTTGGTACTTAATGGGTTCATTGGTCACGTGAGGTTTAAAAACGTGATCCTGTACATGCCCGTTTCAATTTTCTGTCCAGCTCATGTATTTCCTGTATATACTCGTTGTCTCTATTCAGATTATTAGCAGTACATCGATTCCTAATTTTCAGTAGGGGATTTCTAACTAAATGTTCACACAATCCAATTTTCAGAAGCTACACACACAGCAGAGCAGCGGAGGAGGCCCACTGGCCGGTAACGTGTGCCGCGGCATGCCTGCGCACCTGCTGCTGCTGCTGGTAATTAGCGTGCAACACCTGCACGTTCTTCTAATGGAAATGTTCTTTCAGTTTCGACACCACACTGCAGGTGTTTTCAATTACGAGTTTCTAGCGGCAGCTGATGATAAATGATGCGGAATGTTTCCTTCGTTAGCATTTGTTTATTATTATCGTCGACGTCAGTAATTTTATAAACAACCAGTAACTTGCCTACTGACTGTAGACAACTACATTAGTACATTAAACATTAGTACAACGTTAGCAAGCAGTTGAACTTGACGCTGTAAAATACCGTTATTCGTGTCCATTCAAATCGCCATATATAATACCGAAAATGACACCACTGAAATAACTTGTACTAGTACTGTAAACCAATATGGACTGGTCGTACCAGAGATAACGTAATGGCATACTGATAACGCATGTCAAAGTGGAGAGTACTCGTAACCTGGACTGCTTGTGTTTGCATTTTCCAGTTTACAGAACTAAACAACGCCAGTTATGACAAATGGCATTGGGTTTATAAGAAGAGCTGGATAAACTGTATTGCGCTGCAGTGTTTCTGTGTATGGGCTACCCAGCCTAGAACATGTCTTCAGACACCAGAGATGAAGTCGTTTTCTTACCTCGTTAGTCTTCGGTTCATAGTACTGTGCTGTAGAAGGTTATTATCTGTAAGAGCTGCGGGAAGGCGGTTTCTGTTTAATGTTGAAAACAGCTGTTGTTCCTGGATTGTTTTACAATTACTAACAATGTTACTATATTAATAACAGTAATACTAGTGAGATTGAGCTCTCATCTCTGCTTTGACAGCTCGACTGCTGGGTCCTGACAGTTAGTGCAGTCGGGAATCCTGGGAAACAGACGGACTCGGAGCCACCTCCTTCCGCAAGTAATTCTTAAAGAGACAGTAAACCATTAAATACAGGCCCGTTTTTTAATGTATAGTGTAGTCATGAACAGAAATGGGTGAGGTTACAAATTCGTTGTTTATTAGAGTTGCATATATGTCTAAAAACCCACTTATCCAATTGTGTTGAAACCTGGTTTCGTGTCACATGTTATTGAGACTATTAGATACAAATGTGGTATGTGGAATTGGTACTATGGAGGTATTTGTCCTGTCGTTCCGTCTTTCTTGAACTTTTCCATGACACAGCCAGGCTGAGCACTGAGACTGTGCTAACCCACCCGCAGGACATTCACAGCACAGGTGCAACACGACCAAATCCATGGGGTGAGTTTATTAGATCAGGCAATCTGGTGCGTTGTGTTTGTCTGAATATCTCTCAAGGCTGGTTATTGGCTGTTTTTTATTTTTGACAGTCATTTTCCACATGGCTCTTACTCTTCTGCCATGCGTTCATATGTAAAGTCACAAACACACAGATACCATGCATGTCTGATAATAATATCACATTCATCAGTTCAAAAAGACAAGGCCACCTCGTCAGTCAGTGAGTTGGCTTCTTTCCTCCAACCGAAGGTTCAAATTCCTTCACAGTGTGAATATGTGTTGAGGTCAAAGTTCATTTAAGTAATGTCTGACAAAATGCTGAGTACATATTTTCAAAAGTTAAAGAGACATACTGTATATTAATGAAGTCATGCAGTATTTAAACATATTATCCATAATTAATCAAGAATATTGCTAGCATCTTTGCTGTTTCAGGTATGATTGCAAGAATAAAACTGTATTTATTATTAAAAACATAAAGCATATCCTCCTTACTATTCATACAATTTAATGTTTGCAGTGTACAGTATGTGAAGTATTGGTGTAGTTATGTCAGTGCTGTGCACTCTTCATATTGTATGTGAAGTATTGGTGTAGTTATGTCAGTGCTGTGCAGTCTTCATATTGTATGTGATGTATTGTTGTAGTTATGTCAGTGCTGTGCAGTCTTCATATTGTATGTGAAGTATTGGTGTAGTTATGTCAGTGCTGTGCACTCTTCATATTGTATCTGAAGTACTGGCTTAGTTATGTCAGTGTTGTGCACTATTCATATTGTATGTGAAGTATTGTTGTAGTTATGTCAGTGCTGTGCAGTCTTCATATTGTATCTGAAGTACTGGCTTAGTTATGTCAGTGCTGTGCACTATTCATATTGTATGTGAAGTATTGGTGTAGTTATGTCAGTGCTGTGCACTCTTCATATTGTATATGAAGTACTGGCTTAGTTATGTCAGTGTTGTGCACTATTCATATTGTATGTGAAGTATTGTTGTAGTTATGTCAGTGCTGTGCAGTCTTCATATTGTATCTGAAGTACTGGCTTAGTTATGTCAGTGCTGTGCACTATTCATATTGTATGTGAAGTATTGGTGTAGTTATGTCAGTGCTGTGCACTCTTCATATTGTATATGAAGTACTGGCTTAGTTATGTCAGTGCTGTGCACTATTCATATTGTATGTGAAGTACTGGCTTAGTTATGTCAGTTCTGTGCACTATTCATATTGTTGCATCAGTACCTTCATTCTATTCTTGTTACCCTGAATTAAATAGCACATCTCTTTGGATAATGTGTATATATGGCATTAAAATAAATCATACGGTATCAGTGATTGTCGTATTTATATCAATTTTGGTTGTTAGATCAGATCAAGGTATTTACTAACATATTGTAGCGTTTCGCAGGTGGCAGAAAACAGAGAGACGCTGGTTGCTTGTTCAAATCCTTTGTCTTTATTTATTTCTCTGGATGCTCTCCCAGCACCCAGACCAGAGACCACAGCTCATGATGACATACAGGAACACAGAGAGACGCTGGTTGCTTGTTCAAATCCTTTGTCTTTATTTATTTCTCTGGATGCTCTCCCAGCACCCAGACCAGAGACCACAGCTCATGATGACATACAGGAACACAGAGAGACGCTGGTTGCTTGTTCAAATCCTTTGTCTTTACAACCAATATATCTTCTTTTAATGCCTTTATGTCACCACTAGAGGGCAGGCTAAATCTATTGCTGTAGAAGACAATGCAAAAAAAATAGTGACAAACTAACAGAAAAGTGACATTGGACGCCATAGGTTTCCAAACTATACAGCTCTAAAACCCGTCTTTATTTCAGTAAAGTACATTGAAAAACATGCCAAGCACAAAGAGCTCTTTATTTTGTCAAATTAAACATAATCCAGTTGTGATATGAATAAACATGTATCTGATATGAATGAACATTCACCTGATACAGTATGAATAAGTGTCTGCAGAAACGATTGAAGTAATGGCTCTGTTAGAATGGCACGAATAGCAGTATATTCACAAAGCTTGCTCTTGTGAGTTCCTTAAAAACCCTTTAAAGTCTTTTCGAAAAGTGAAAGGCAGCTATTCCTGAAAAAGTTCTTGAAGGACTGACCCAACAACAGTCCAGAGTTAAACAAACAGCAGACTTTATTTAATTTATGAGATACAAAAAGAAATTTAAAAGCAACTATGTATTCATTCATCATCATAATTGAAAGTTTAGTGATAGGGCCCAAAAGCCATCTAATCACACCTGCTGTGCCGCATTTGAATGGAGCCGTGGTCCTGCCTTCCAGTCATCCAGAGCAATCTCTCCACCACATCCATAGGGGCATCGAAATGTGTGTTGTTCTTTCACTGTATAAATATACTACTACTACTAATAATAATAATAATAATAATAATAATAATAATAATAATAATATATTTATTTTGTATAGCGCCAAAGTGCTTTACATTAAAAATATATTAAAATACAGAAATATACATAAAATAATACAATACAAACGATGCAGTGCAGTAAGCTAGGATCCACCCATGGCACCCCATCTTAAAAAACTTCTGAAAAGTCTCCTGCATTTTAACGTGTGGTTTCGTGTTCCTTTTCTCTTACTGCTTTACATGAAGTGCATGTGTGGCCTATTAAAGTCATAAATTCAATTAAGCAATCACAAATTTGCTTGTTTTGACAAGATTTTCAGTTGAAGTGGTTTGATTTCATATGCACAACAAATCAGAACTACAGAAGCAATGGGGTGTTCTAATACATGTGCACACTGCTGAACTACAGAAGCAATGGGGTGTTCTAATACATGTGCACACTGCTGAACTACAGAAGCAATGGGGTGTTCTAATACATGTGCACACTGCTGAACTACAGAAGCAATGGGGTGTTCTAATACATGTGCACACTGCTGAACTACAGAAGCAATGGGGTGTTGTAATACATGTGCACACTGCTGAACTACAGAAGCAATGGGGTGTTCTAATACATGTGCACACTGCTGAACTACAGAAGCAATGCCTATAAGTAGCTCCACTGTCTGTTAATCATAGTGAAACATTGGGAAGGTGACACTTTTCTAACATGTTATTATTGTCATTTAAAACAGGATGGCTCTTTAATGCCTCTTCTTCCTCATGTTTTTGCTGTGTGTTTGTTCGAGGTTGCAGCGATGAGTCTGAGTACAGCAGACATGACATTAAAGTATAATGACAGGCTGGATTGTAGGCCTCAGTCTAAACATATCATTATTATACCATCATTTAAAAAAGACCATAAGAAGAATCTTCAAATGACGTTTAACCTGTGGCTTTTTGCATATTCCTGTGGAACTGCGGTTACAATGAATGTAGATATTCCATTGAATTGAATGGTGCTTTCATTTGCAATACATGCTTTATACAGCAATAGTCACAAAGCTTTAATTTAATTTGCATGTATTAATTTCCCTCAGTACTGGGGTAAGTCATATTTCATATACAGCAGGTTCAAAATACATTCTAACTGTACATAGCCTCATGTACTATATTCACAAAACATTACACACTCATGAACTAACTCGTTAGGGATTGTGTCAGTCTGCTGTTCTCCAAGAACACCCACCACGCTAAAACTATAAAATTAAAAACTTCAGACGGAAGCTGAAACTATAAAATTAAAAACTTCAGACGGAAGCTGAAACTATAAAATTAAAAACTTCAGACGGAAGTTCCAAAGCGTATGTGTTTAAAACTTCCTTCACCACGACTGCTTTTCTTAGACCAAGCTACAGCATTTTGAACCGACTCAATTACCATGTGTGACCATGCCCTTTAAGTCGATTCCTCCAGTTTCCCGGCAGACAACGGGAGGGGAGGAAGGGAGTTCTGCGAGGCTCTGCTTAGATTGGAAACAGTTGCAGCTACAGCTACGTGCAGGGCAGGTGAGAGAAAGAGCGATGTTTATTAAAGACAATTAGCAGTGTTTACTGGAGTCGTTATATAAGTAAATGTTCATTGTTCAAGGAGTGTTGAGGCAGTATGTACTGGCTTCCCAGAGAACGCGATTTGATTAATAAAGTCTCCTGAGAAAGCGTGTTTTTGTAGTCAGTCGTTCATGCGAAAGTTCACAGACGCTTTTATAACGTCACTAATTTGTATTTGTCTCTAAAAAGATTTTAACAGATTAATGTTTTTTATTATACATAGTTTTACGGTCAGGTGTTTTTTTGTTTTTCTTTCACTTTGAAACTGCGTGCTACCTGACGGTGCTGAGTCTCTGAGTAAGTAAATACGATTGTTTTGCCAGTTGTATATAAAGTAATCTGGCAGCCAGTTCGCCATTGTTGTACATAGTGTACTCTGTGACTTATCATTGTCGAGGTACTTTTAAACTCCCTGTTCATCTCTGTACAATGTTTGTGTTTGTTTTAGTCGTTTCATAGTTGTGGGCAATTGGAACTACAAGGGGTTTACAGTAAGATATAACTGAAGGGAAGATGTTAGACTTTAACTATGACAAGATTTACTGTTAAATGCGCATTGATTTATTTTATTTATGTATTTATTTATTTCTTTGTGTATGTGTTTACCACTTCTAAAATATTAATAGCTGGCTGGAAATAAGACTCTATTGCATTCAACTCGCAGTAAAACCAGGAATTAATCAAACTGCTATGCAATGGGGGTCTTACACTGAGTGTACAAAACATTAGGAACAGCTGCTCTTTTCATGAAATAGACTGACAAGGTGAAAGCTATGATCCATTATTGATGTAACCTGTTAAAGCCACTTCAATCAGTGTAGATGAAGGGGAGACATGTTAAAGAAGGATTTTTAAGCCATGACACAATTGAGACATGGATTGTGTATGTGTGCCATTCAGAGGGTAAATGGGCAAGACAAAAGATTTAAGTGCCTTTGAACAGGGTATGGTAGTCATGTGTTACATTGAGGGACAGAAAGGATGCCTTCTGAAAGTGGTGTGCTGAAGAAAGGGAACAGTCTTTGCTGCCAGGCTGTCACTGAGTCCTGCCTGCTTTCATCCTTCAGGTTCAGAAGGAGCATCTTTGGAAATGGGTGTTCAAGACCGGCCCCAGTGCTACTTTGACGTTGAAATCAATCGAGAGCCAGGTAAGAGACCGTGCTGGTATTTCTCTTATTATGAAGAATTCACTGATTGATCATTTTTATTATTGGTGTCCCCTTCTTCATGTTCATACTGTCCCACCCTGTGTAATGCTCCTAATTCTCTACTGCTGTTGCTGTGTTCATTATTTACCAGCCTCACTAAATGCATGTCCTTCAGCCACCAGGGCTGCTTCTGAAAGGGGGATTTTCTGAATTGAGGTGTGCTTTTAGAAATGACCACTAGGGGTGTGTGTGACTGCACTCCTGTACAATATCTACCCTCCTCTGCAACTGTGAGCTAGTAGTGAATAGTAAATGCACACATGTAAATGTACATGTCCCTGCTGTTACTATACTCTGCATGCCCCCCCTGCTGTTACTATACTCTGCATGTCCCTCCTGCTGTTACTATACTCTGCATGTCCCTCCTGCTGTTACTATACTCTGCATGTCCCCCCTGCTGTTACTATACTCTGCATGTCCCCCCTGCTGTTACTATACTCTGCATGTCCCCCCTGCTGTTACTGTACTCTGCATGTCCCCCCTGCTGTTACTGTACTCTGCATGTCCCCCCTGCTGTTACTATACTCTGCATGTCCCCTGCTGTTACTATACTCTGCATGTCCCCTGCTGTTACTGTACTCTGCATGTCCCCCCTGCTGTTACTGTACTCTGCATGTCCCCCCTGCTGTTACTGTACTCTGCATGTCCCTCCTGCTGTTACTGTACTCTGCATGTCCCTCCTGCTGTTACTGTACTCTGCATGTCCCTCCTGCTGTTACTATACTCTGCATGTCCCCCCTGCTGTTACTATACTCTGCATGTCCCCCCTGCTGTTACTATACTCTGCATGTCCCTGCTGCTGTTACTATACTCTGCATGTCCTGCCTGCTGTTACTATACTCTACGTATTCCCCCCTGCTGTTACTATACTCTACATGCCCCTGCTGCTGTTACTATACTCTGCATGTCCCTCCTGCTGTTACTATACTCTGCATGTCCCCACTGCTGTTACTATACTCTGCATGTCCTTCCTGCTGTTACTATACTCTACGTATTCCCCCCTGCTGTTACTATACTCTACATGCCCCTGCTGCTGTTACTATACTCTACGTGTCCCCCCTGCTGTTACTATACTCTGCATGTCCCTCCTTCTGTTACTATACTCTGCATGTCCCTCCTGCTGTTACTATACTCTGCATGTCCCCACTGCTGTTACTATACTCTGCATGTCCTTCCTGCTGTTACTATACTCTACGTATTCCCCCCTGCTGTTACTATACTCTACGTGTCCCCCCTGCTGTTACTATACTCTACGTGTCCCTGCTGCTATTTACTGTGCCCAATATGTGTATAAAGCATTCTTAAATATGTAATAGCATTATGGTAGGCTGTGTGGTCCAGTGGTTAAAGAAAAGGGCCTGTAACCAGAAGGTCCCCGATTTCAAATCCCCCCTCAGCCACTGACTCATTGTGTGACCCTGAGCAAGTCACTTAACCTCCTTGTGCTCCGTCTTTCGGGTGAGACGTAATTGTAAGTGACTCTGCAGCTGATGCATAGTTCACACACCCTAGTCTCTGTAAGTCCTGGATAAGGGTCTTCTAAATAAACAATAATGGTAACAGTGTTTCTCACAGGAGGAATGGCGTGGTGGTAACAGTGTTCCTCACAGGAGGAATGCGTGGTGGTAACAGTGTTTCTCACAGGAGGAATGGCGTGGTGGTAACAGTGTTCCTCACAGGAGGAATGGTGGTGGTAACAGTGTTTCTCACAGGAGGAATGGCTGGTGGTAACAGTGTTCCTCTAGGAGGAATGGCGTGGTGGTAACAGTGTTCCTCACAGGAGGAATGGCGTGGTGGTAACAGTGTTCCTCACAGGAGGAATGGCGTGGTGGTAACAGTGTTTCTCACAGGAGGAATGGTGGTGGTAACAGTGTTTCTCACAGGAGGAATGGCGTGGTGGTAACAGTGTTTCTCACAGGAGGAATGGCGTGGTGGTAACAGTGTTTCTCACAGGAGGAATGGCGTGGTGGTAACAGTGTTTCTCACAGGAGGAATGGCGTGGTGGTAACAGTGTTTCTCACAGGAGGAATGGCGTGGTGGTAACAGTGTTTCTCACAGGAGGAATGGCGTGGTGGTAACAGTGTTTCTCACAGGAGGAATGGCGTGGTGGTAACAGTGTTTCTCACAGGAGGAATGGCGTGGTGGTAACAGTGTTCCTCACAGGAGGAATGGCGTGGTGGTAACAGTGTTTCTCACAGGAGGAATGGCGTGGTGGTAACAGTGTTCCTCACAGGAGGAATGGCGTGGTGGTAACAGTGTTCCTCACAGGAGGAATGGCGTGGTGGTAACAGTGTTCCTCACAGGAGGAATGGCGTGGTGGTAACAGTGTTCCTCACAGGAGGAATGGCGTGGTGGTAACAGTGTTTCTCACAGGAGGAATGGCGTGGTGGTAACAGTGTTTCTCACAGGAGGAATGGCGTGGTGGTAACAGTGTTCCTCACAGGAGGAATGGCGTGGTGGTAACAGTGTTCCTCACAGGAGGAATGGCGTGGTGGTAACAGTGTTCCTCACAGGAGGAATGGCGTGGTGGTAACAGTGTTCCTCACAGGAGGAATGGCGTGGTGGTAACAGTGTTTCTCACAGGAGGAATGGCGTGGTGGTAACAGTGTTCCTCACAGGAGGAATGGCGTGGTGGTAACAGTGTTCCTCACAGGAGGAATGGCGTGGTGGTAACAGTGTTCCTCACAGGAGGAATGGCGTGGTGGTAACAGTGTTTCTCACAGGAGGAATGGCGTGGTGGTAACAGTGTTTCTCACAGGAGGAATGGCGTGGTGGTAACAGTGTTTCTCACAGGAGGAATGGCGTGGTGGTAACAGTGTTTCTCACAGGAGGAATGGCGTGGTGGTAACAGTGTTTCTCACAGGAGGAATGGCGTGGTGGTAACAGTGTTTCTCACAGGAGGAATGGCGTGGTGGTAACAGTGTTTCTCACAGGAGGAATGGCGTGGTGGTAACAGTGTTTCTCACAGGAGGAATGGCGTGGTGGTAACAGTGTTCCTCACAGGAGGAATGGCGTGGTGGTAACAGTGTTCCTCACAGGAGGAATGGCGTGGTGGTAACAGTGTTTCTCACAGGAGGAATGGCGTGGTGGTAACAGTGTTTCTCACAGGAGGAATGGCGTGGTGGTAACAGTGTTTCTCACAGGAGGAATGGCGTGGTGGTAACAGTGTTTCTCACAGGAGGAATGGCGTGGTGGTAACAGTGTTTCTCACAGGAGGAATGGCGTGGTGGTAACAGTGTTTCTCACAGGAGGAATGGCGTGGTGGTAACAGTGTTTCTCACAGGAGGAATGGCGGTGGTAACAGTGTTTCTCACAGGAGGAATGGCGTGGTGGTAACAGTGTTTCTCACAGGAGGAATGGCGTGGTGGTAACAGTGTTCCTCACAGGAGGAATGGCGTGGTGGTAACAGTGTTTCTCACAGGAGGAATGGCGTGGTGGTAACAGTGTTCCTCACAGGAGGAATGGCGTGGTGGTAACAGTGTTTCTCACAGGAGGAATGGCGTGGTGGTAACAGTGTTTCTCACAGGAGGAATGGCGTGGTGGTAACAGTGTTCCTCACAGGAGGAATGGCGTGGTGGTAACAGTGTTTCTCACAGGAGGAATGGCGTGGTGGTAACAGTGTTCCTCACAGGAGGAATGGCGTGGTGGTAACAGTGTTTCTCACAGGAGGAATGGCGTGGTGGTAACAGTGTTTCTCACAGGAGGAATGGCGTGGTGGTAACAGTGTTCCTCACAGGAGGAATGGCGTGGTGGTAACAGTGTTTCTCACAGGAGGAATGGCGTGGTGGTAACAGTGTTTCTCACAGGAGGAATGGAATTCGCTTTAGAGTTGTTATTCCCCCCCCTCTGTGTCTCCATATTTCAACACAGCTGTGTTAGAATTCATCTTTCCTCAGAACTCAGATGGAAATATATTCTGAGCTAATTTGCATGACAGTAGTTAGGAAGGTTTTTTATGCCAGGGCTGTTTAAGGACAGGCTCACTTTTGAAGTATCTCGTTCAGGGCTCTTAATAAGCTTGTCAAAATACAAATAAAGTGCTGTGATTGGTGCAGTCTGGGTAAACCGTATCTATTTTTGATCTCTGTCTTTTTTTTTAAATGCCATTGGTACTATTCAAAGATTTTAGTAAACAAGTGTAAAAGTTACATAGTTTTAAAAATGGCTCACGAGGGGTGTGCAACAGTAATTTCTGTTTGTTATTAATGGAAAATCGTGATACAAACCCTGTTTCAGCGGCACAGCCCAAGTGGTCAAATCACCTTACATCAGTAATTTAGCCCTTTAAGTGCTTGAAAAGGTACATTAGTTAGCCTGGTAAAAAACAACAAATCTCTTGATCTCTGATGAAAGTTGCTAGACCCTCTTTAGGTCATTACTGAGAGTACAGAATCTGGGGGTAAATGAGGTATTGGTCTGTCTGGACTGAATGCCCCACACATTTCACATGTGCATGTAGTGGATGCAGGTCATGGGGATACAGATCTGGGGGTAAATGAGGTATTGGTCTGTCTGGACTGAATGCCCCACACATTTCACATGTGCATGTAGTGGATGCAGGTCATGGGGATACAGATCTGGGGGTAAATGAGGCATCGGTCTGTCTGGACTGAATGCCCCACACATTTCACATGTGCATGTAGTGGATGCAGGTCATGGGGATACAGATCTGGGGGTAAATGAGGTATCGGTCTGTCTGGACTGAATGCCTCACACATTTCACATGTGCATGTAGTGGATGCAGGTCATGGGGATACAGATCTGGGGGTAAATGAGGCATCAGTCTGTCTGGACTGAATGCCCCACACATTTCACATGTGCATGTAGTGGATGCAGGTCATGGGGATACAGATCTGGGGGTAAATGAGGCATCGGTCTGTCTGGACTGAATGCCCCACACATTTCACATGTGCATGTAGTGGATGCAGGTCATGGGGATACAGATCTGGGGGTAAATGAGGCATCGGTCTGTCTCGACTGAATGCCCCACACATTTCACATGTGCATGTAGTGGATGCAGGTCATGGGGATACAGATCTGGGGGTAAATGAGGCATCGGTCTGTCTGGACTGAATGCCCCACACATTTCACATGTGCATGTAGTGGATGCAGGTCATGGGGATACAGATCTGGGGGTAAATGAGGCATCGGTCTGTCTGGACTGAATGCCCCACACATTTCACATGTGCATGTAGTGGATGCAGGTCATGGGGATACAGATCTGGGGGTAAATGAGGCATCGGTCTGTCTGGACTGAATGCCCCACACATTTCACATGTGCATGTAGTGGATGCAGGTCATGGGGATACAAGAGTTTCACTTTGCCCATGTTTAATGGAAGCCAAACAATGAAATGTATACTAATAGAAAAGATTATAGTGCCCTATTTAATATAGTAAATAAGCTGGATAGATCTACTCGCAACAGTTGTATCTAATTAATAGTAGTAATAGCATGTAGAGCTAATTGATCTATATAGTCCAGTATAATACATTTAATTTACACTTGTGTCATTTTTGCTCTTGAACCTAAAATAATGGATGTACAATTGGGCTGTTCATTTGGGATATCAGCAATCTGCTGCTTTTCCTTTTAAATAGTTTGTGTTTTAGTAATGTTTCATTGAAGATAAGATTGTTCCCTGAACTTATTTTCATAGCAAAGTGACTGCTGATGTTATCAGGTTTCCACAGAACATAGATGGTTAACATGGTAATGCAGTATCACTGGACTGATAATGTAGCTGAAGAATGAGTGTGTTCTTTTCTATTATGAAGTATGCGAGATCTAAAATGTTAACATTCTCCCTTTGCCGTTTTCAGAGATGTGTTAACCTGCTGAAACATGAGAACTGATAAATAACAGCTGCCTTTTTCTCCCTCTTCCACATCAGTCAAGTGTTTCTGTTCAGTAAACTGGATGATGAAAAGGTCTTCCCAAACGCCCTTCCTTTACTCTGTAGTCCACTCGTTTCTCAATGGGAAGAGGGCATGCAGCGGTGGAATTCAGTGTTTCATATGTGCTTTTGGAGTTCTATGATTTCATTTGCACTCTTCAAATTATTTGAATCCAATAGAAACTAATTTAAGAAACCTATCTATTGGCAGTTAACCCATCTTTTTTTAATAATTTTTTATTCAGATGCATAATGCATACAGAACCTTTTACATGTCGGCAGTGTGGAGTAGTGGTTAGGGCTCTGGACTCTTGATCGGAGGGTCGTGGGTTCAATCCCAGGTGGGGGACATCGCTGCTGTACCCTTGAGCAAGGTACTTTACCTAGATTGCTCCAGTAAAAACCCACTGTATAAATGGGTAATTGTATGTAAAAATAATGTGTGTAAAAATAATGTAATATCTTGGATAAGAGTGTCTGCTAAGAAATAAATAATAATTGAGAATTTCATTTTTTGCTTTTTTTTTTTTTTTCAGTTGGACGCATTGTCTTCCAGCTTTTTTCGGATGTCTGTCCCAAGACATGTACAAATTTTCTTGGCTTGTGCACAGGTAAGTGAAATCTTTATTAAGGATGCTAAAAGTCACGGTGGGGTGAGGTGGGGAGCAGAGTCTGCAAAGACAGCAGACTGTGACACTCTACTAGACAGCAACTCCACACACTTCAAACTAGGGGTGCTGATCATAGACAGGGCACAGCCAGCTAATCTGCACGAATGAAGGCCAGTGACCCTTTGAATTTGCAAAAAAGCTACCAGAACCCACCGGGGAGGGGAAGGGGAAGAGGGAAGAGGGAAGAAAAGTGTTGTAATGCAGCTAGTGTATGTTTGAAAACTAATGCTATCCATTCACTTTAACACTAGAACTGCTGGGTTTATGCTACTACCTAGAACCGCCAGCAGTAGTCATTTTGACGGGTACATTTTAAACAGCTTTGATATGAAAATGAAACACAAACTATCAGATACAACTCAAAAGTTTTATTTATGAACATCATATCTAACATTTGTATAGCAGAAACATTGTATTTAAATGAAAAAAGGCTTTATTTTCAAAATTAGCGCATACAATGCATGACATAAAAAATGAAAAGCTAAAATAAAATAAACATTTCAAAAGAAGATATTGTGTAAACAGCTGTAAACTGGTACATATACCTACAAAATTGTGAAAACGAAGTCATTATTTACAAAAATAACATAAAAGGCTTTTTTTCACATTACCCTACTGCATTGCACGACTTCAAAATGAAAACTATAATAAAACATTTCAAAACAAAATATTGTGTAACCAGCTGTAAACTGGTTATATGTAGGCCTACATACACAATTGTAAAATCGAAATAATTATTTATTAAAAATAACATAAAAAAGAAAATAACTCGGTTCCCATTGTGTAACGGGAATGCGCATTCAGGGAAACATACTTCAAAGTAGCCCCCATATTCGCACAATCCACACAGATGTAACGCTTATCAACTTCCCGTGTGCATTTACCATATACTGCTCTTTCACACTGGGCACAGATATCAGAAGTTTTATTTTTACTGCATTTAGTTACCTGGCATTGTTTTCTGTTAGTGTGTCACTTGATGGCTGCGACTGTATCAGATTGACCTGCGTTTCCCTGCCGCTTTGCAGTTTTCTGATCGAAATGATTCTGCCAAAGCTCCGTGGCGAGCATCATAGGTGGAAACGCTGCTCTTTGTTTACTGCTGCAACCAGGCTGTTTTTTTTTTTTTTCTTCAACTTGACAACACATTGTCACCCAGTCTCTGACCAGCGGGGCGAGTTTCATCTTTGTCACTCCTTCGCTCCTAGAGAAGCAGAGTGTTGTCACTCCTTCACTCTAGAGAAGCAGAGTGTTGTCACTCCTAGAGAAGCAGAGTGTTGTCACTCCTAGAGAAGCAGAGTGTTGTCACTCCTAGAGAAGCAGTGTTGTCACTCCTAGAGAAGCAGAGTGTTGTCACTCCTAGAGAAGCAGAGTGTTGTCACTCCTAGAGAAGCAGAGTGTTGTCACTCCTAGAGAAGCACAATGTTGTCACTCCTAGAGAAGCAGAGTGTTGTCACTCCTAGAGGAAGAGTAGAGTTCTGCCATTGAGGATACTGAAGTGCTGCAGCGTGTCTGCTGTAGTTCAGAATTGAATCAATATGTGTAAATGGATAGCAATGTTTGTGCTGTTTACAGGTGAAAAAGGAAGAGGAAAAACAACAGGAAAGAAGCTGAGTTACAAAGGCTCCACCTTCCATCGCATTGTTAAAAACTTCATGATCCAGGGTGGGGATTTCATTGAAGGTAAACCTCAATTTCATTTACTAGTTAGATCTTTTTAAAGGAATAAAGAGCCATGGTTACAACAGCATTTTACAACATGGTGCGCTATTTTGAAGCAAGTTAATAATTTAAATCTAGCATTTAACTAGTGCTAATTTAACTGTTGCTTTATGCCTTTACCTACTTAGTTTAGACTTATGGAGTGTGAATGACAAACAAACAGAAAGCATAATTTTCTCTGGAAAACCAGATGTTATCTGAGCGCCTAGTAACCAAGGTCATCATTTTGCATTAATAGACATGATTGAGGTGTAATGTTGGTGTTTTGTGACGTGTGTTATATTTTGAAGGATCATTTAAACCTGCCACTAGTGATATACAGCAGAACTTACCCAAAACGAAGGGAAACTGGTGCATACAAAGCAGGCTGATCAGATTCAAAGCAGGGTGTGCTTCAGCAAAGAACCTTTGCAGGTTCGATATTACTTACTCTGCTGTCCAGCATAGACTAGATGTGGAGGACTAACCTGTAACTGAAATGTGTTTTGGGTTATCAATTGGTGAAAGTATTTAAACTGATTCTGGTGTAAGAGCCTTCAGATACCTAGACTCTCGTTCACAGAGCTTGAACCCAAGTCTACTTTAAGAAAGAACACTGGTTTTGTTTTTTGTGCGGTTGCAGGTAATGGAAGAGGAGGTGAATCGATATATGGCGGCTATTTTGAAGGTAAGCATGAATATACAATAGAGTCATCTTTAAATGGCTGGAGAGTTCACAAAATATAATACAAAGCTAAGTCCCTACAGATGTATTAACTTTCAGCTTCTCCTCTTGTGCATGAAGCTAGTGCTGGATGGGAAGTGACTGTATGTGCATGCTCTGGGACACAGATACTGTTTCCTTTTTCATTTTGTTTTGTTTAAAAAAAAAAAAAAAAAAAAAAAAAGTTTTATTTTATTTATTTTTTAGTATTTTTTTCTGACTTTCAGCATGGAGGTTAGGCAATTCTTTTCATGAAAAATCCAATCTTCCTGCCTAAAATTTCAACATATTCTTTTATTTATAGAGAGTGTGGTCTTTTGCAAAATGAAAAGGTAAGAGATGCAAAGCTCAGTAACACAATTCAAACATCGTTCCCTTCCACCCTCCCCATCAAGAACATGGGTAACAAGAGTCTTCTACTGTCAATGAATGGATGGATTTCTAAATTGATTGGAGTCTTGGAGAGATTTTTCCCCCCACTCACTTTTTTTTTTTGTTTAGTGTTTTATCAAAATGTATTGAACATTCCTTATGCTTTCTGTAATGTTTTTTTAAAATACATTTCTATATACAGTAGTTTCTTTCGCATTTAAGAATCATGCAAGTACAGAAATTGAGAGGTTTGGATTTGTTATGTTGGTCACTGAAAAGTACATTTTGTTTTGTTTCAGGTCTGATTTGGACTGGCCATAAATCTGTAAATAAATATTTTAAAGCAAAGTACAATTTCGGTGATTTTACTGAAATATTTATATTTGTAAGATACAAGGCATTCAGCATTAAGGCAAGTTAAAAGCTGCTATGTTTTGGCTGTAAATATTGCATGAATGAATGTAGTTAGTTCCCATCTACTTGAACCTACAGTATGTATGTACTCAGTGGTGCCATCCTTTTAAAGGTGATAATCTTCAATTAAAATGAGCTCTTTACAGGTTTTTGAACTGCCTAGTAGCTTACAAATCAAGTGCATTTACTGAACCTTTGTGCATTGAAACCTACGGCTTTTTATTTTAGAAGTCAGATTGCACTGCGTCTTTCAGACTGATAGATCGCTGATCTTTATTAAATCAATGTAAAATGGGCAGGTTTGTTCCCAGTGATTTTGAAAGTCCTAATACTGAATGTAAGATTTGGGACCAGCATAACAAGCCCAGCCTTCCTCTCGAGGGCTTGCTGTTCACACGCGCACAGTTTCTGCTATGGGATAGTAAAGAGGGGGCTGACTCACTGTTTCTTTCTTCGAACAGATGAAAACTTTGTTCTCAAACATGACAGAGCATTCCTTTTATCAATGGCAAACCGAGGCAAAGACACGAACGGGTCACAGTTTTTCATGTGAGTAGCTTTCATTTTGGTGTTGAGGAATTGGAAGCAGGGAAGCACCATTCATAGGAAAGATGGGTCTCAGTCTTACACAAACACATGCTGTACTGTGGGTGCGTTAAGTAAGTGAGCCACATAGAGCTGCTTAATGACAACCCATTTAACAGCTAACTCAGCTCCGCTCCTCCTGAGCAGCTCAGAGCTACAGAGCAGGTTTCATCAGTGAGAAACATTCTCGCTGTGAGCTACAGAGCAGGTTTCATCAGTGAGCAGAAACATTCTCCCAGTGAGCTACAGAGCAGGTTTCATCAGTGAGCAGAAATATTCTCACTGTGAGCTACAGAGCAGGTTTCATCAGTGAGCAGAAGCATTCTCACTGTGAGCTACAGAGCAGGTTTCATCAGTGAGCAGAAACATTCTCGCTGTGAGCTACAGAGTAGGTTTCATCAGTGAGCAGAAACATTCTCAGTGTGAGCTACAGAGCAGGTTTCATCAGTGAGCAGAAACATTCTCGCTGTGAGCTACAGAGCAGGTTTCATCAGTGAGCAGAAACATTCTCCCAGTGAGCTACAGAGCAGGTTTCATCAGTGAGAAACATTCTCGCTGTGAGCTACAGAGCAGGTTTCATCAGTGAGCAGAAACATTCTCGCTGTGAGCTACAGAGCAGGTTTCATCAGTGAGCAGAAACATTCTCAGTGTGAGCTACAGAGCAGGTTTCATCAGTGCGCAGAAACATTCTCGGTGTGAGCTACAGAGCAGGTTTCATCAGTGCGCAGAAACATTCTCGGTGTGAGCTACAGAGCAGGTTTCATCAGTGAGCAGAAACATTCTCGCTGTGAGCTACAGAGCAGGTTTCATCAGTGAGCAGAAACATTCTCAGTGTGAGCTACAGAGCAGGTTTCATCAGTGCGCAGAAACATTCTCGCTGTGAGCTACAGAGCAGGTTTCATGAGTGAGCAGAAACATTCTCGGTGTGAGCTACAGAGCAGGTTTCATCAGTGAGCAGAAACATTCTCGCTGTGAGCTACAGAGCAGGTTTCATCAGTGAGCAGAAACATTCTCGCTGTGAGCCGCTCACTTATTTAGCACACCCTGTATACCAGCTCTTTCACTGACATGCTGAGCTTCATGTCATGATGAGAATGATTCATGGCAGCTGAGCAATCCTGATACTAGGTCTTTATAATGAACGGCTGCTATTTTTTCTCAACTACATTTTTATATCTTATTATTTCTCCATTGTACTGCTGATTCCTGTCTTATCTTTTCTTAACCTCATTAAACATTTTACTTTAACAGTGCGGTGATGCTTTTGTCCTACTGCATTAAATCCTGTTAAAATCTCATTCATTGAACCTCATTATAGCATGTAACTTGCCATGCTTTTGAGCGCAGTGTCTTTTTATAATGAGGTTTTAACCCTCATTTCAGAGTGACTGGCAGTAAAACTAGCACTTGAGAAATGAAATGTTGTCATGAAAAGATAGCAGTGAATGTTACTGAAGGATGTCGTCATGGCATTGTTGTCCAGAGTTAATAATACACAAGGAGGTAGCTGCAGGTTTCATGCTGATTCATATTCAAAGCTTCTGAAAGTTTCACAGCCATGCCTGCTGATGTCTAACAACGTTTCTAATGCTTGTCAGTACTGCCAATTGTATAACAACCTTTCTAATGCTTGTCAGTACTGCCAATTGTATAACAACCTTTCTAATGCTTGTCAGTACTGGTGATTGTACAACAACCTTTCTAATGCTTGTCAGTACTGCTTGCTGCGCTGGCCCCTCAGACCAGCCTGCTTGATTGCTCAGCCTGCCATTCAATATTCCAACACAAAAAAGGTCTGTTTCAAGTTCAGTCACACATGAGTTAGGAGCCGTTTCTTTGTGTTTTTTAAGTAACGTCTTTCATGCTAGTTTAGACTGAATGGTGCTACTCTGTAAATGTATGTGTTTGTCATTTTAAGCATACAGGGATTTCTTCTGCACTTTTTTGCCATTGCCATGGTTTTATTTGATTTCTCCCACACGCACACGTACACACAATGTTTACCAGGTCATTCAGTAAATAGGTTAATGCCTTTGGGTTTTCTACTTGCGTCAATTCATTGATTTTCCCCCAGCTTTCAGAATGAATATTTCAGCATATGTTAATACTTAATGGGGTCTATTCAACTGATCTTAACACGGACAGATCTTAATACCACTGCCATTCAAACGAAAAAAAAAACAGACCCCCTGCAGAAATGCACTCCTTTAGTGTTAAAATGACATGTTGCATTTACTGTACTGCTTCAGCCACATTCTGATTGCTTTTCTTGCAAGGGTTGATTACATTGATTCTCACTTGTCACGTCGCATGTAAGCATTATTAAAGCATTTAATTTAAGCATAAATGCGCTCAAAGCATTTTACAATTGTATTACTAAATATATAAAAAATAAAATATATACATATATCTTGTGATTTCAGTGCATTTTATTATTGCATTTCTCTTGGAAAGAAACAATTGAGTTAAATTAAATTCAATTTGAGTAGATTGTTGTAATAGTAACTGACATGCTGATTAATAAAACTTGAAGACCATTATAAGAACTGGTCCCCACACAGCAGCTGTTAATAGTTGGAATATCTCTGTGCTTGTGCTAGGGAGTCCTTATAGCTGCTCTATCCATTATAGCTATATATATATATATATATATATATATATATATATATATATATATATATATATATATATATATATATATATATATATATATATATATATATACAGTACTAAAAAGTTTTAGGCAGGTGTGAAAAAATGCTGTAAAGTAAGAATGCTTTCAAAAATAGACATGTTAATAGATTATATTTATCAATTAACTAAATGCAAAGTGAGTGAACAGAAGAAAAATCTAAATCAAATCCATATTTGGTGTGACCACCCTTTGCCTTCAAAACAGCATCAATTCTTCTAGGTACACTTGCACAAAGTCAGGGATTTTGTAGGCATATAGTGAGGTGTATGATTAAACAATTATACCAAACAGGTGCTAATGATCATCAATTCAATATGTAGGTTGAAAAACAATCATTAACTGAAACAGAAACAGCTGTGTAGGAGGAATAAAACTGGGTGAGGAACAGCCAAACTCAGCTAACAAGGTGAGGTTGCTGAAGACAGTTTACTGTCAAAAGTCATACACCATGGCAAGACTGAGCACAGCAACAAGACACAAGGTAGTTTTACTGCATCAGCAAGGTCTCTCCCAGGCAGAAATTTCAAGGCAGACAGGGGTTTCCAGATGTGCTGTCCAAGCTCTTTTGAAGAAGCACAAAGAAACGGGCAGCGTTGAGGACCGTGAGACGCAGTGGTCGGCCAAGGAAACTTACTGCAGCAGATGAAAGACACATCATGCTTACTTCCCTTCGCAATCGGAAGATGTCCAGCAGTGCCATCAGCTCAGAGCTGGCAGAAAACAGTGGGACCCTGGTACACCCATCTACTGTCTGGAGAAGTCTGGTCAGAAGTGGCCTTCATGGAAGACTTGCGGCCAAAAAGCCATACCTCCGGCGATGGAAACAAGGCCAAGCGACTCAACTATGCACGAAAACACAGGAACTGGGGTGCAGAAAAATGGCAGCAGGTGATCTGGACTGATGAGTCAAAATTTGAAATATCTGGCTGTAGCAGAAGGCAGTTTGTTCGCCGAAGGGCTGAAGAGCGTACACGAATGAGTGTCTGCAGGCAACAGTGAAGCATGGTGGAGGTTCCTTGCAAGTTTGGGGCTGCATTTCTGCAAATGGAGTTGGGGATTTGGTCAGAATTAATGGTCTCCTCAATGCTGAGAAGTACAGGCAGATACTTATCCATCATGCAATACCATCAGGGAGGCATCTGATTGGCCCCAAATTTATTCTGCAGCATGACAACGACCCCAAACATACAGCAAAAGTCATTAAGAACTATCTTCAGCGTAAAGAAGAACAAGGAGTCCTGGAAGTGATGGTATGGCCCCCACAGAGCCCTGATCTCAACATCATCGAAGTCTGTCTGGGATTACATGAAGAGAGAGAAGCAACTGAGGCTGCCTAAATCCACAGAAGAACTGTGGTTAGTTCTCCAAGATGTTTGGGCCAAACCTACCTGCCAGTTCCTTCAAAAACTGTGTGCAAGTGTACCTAGAAGAATTGATGCTTGATGCTGTTTTGAAGGCAAAGGGTGGTCACACCAAATATGGATTTGATTTAGATTTTTCTTCTGTTCACTCACTTTGCATTTAGTTAATTGATAAATATAATCTATTAACATGTCTATTTTGAAAGCATTCTTACTTTACAGCATTTTTTCACACCTGCCTAAAACCTTTGCACAGTACTGTATATATATATATATATATATATATATATATATATATATATATATATATATCTCTGCTTTTTGATTTATGCGATGTGAAAACTTGGACTCCTTTTGTCTAAAATGTATTACAATTTCTCTTGCCATTTTTGTGTAAAATTTACAGAAACACTGTAGCATCCTGCGCTTCCAAGGTAAAGTGCCATTCTGAGGCTGTGCTTCTCTCTCTGCTCACTGTTCTAATGACTAGCCATGTGTTCTCATCTATAAGAACACTCTATTGAATCTGTTTTATTTACAGAAACACTGTAGCATCCTGCGCTTCCAAGGTAAAGTGCCATTCTGAGGCTGTGCTTCTCTCTCTGCTCACTGTTCTAATGACTAGCCATGTGTTCTCATCTATAAGAACACTCTATTGAATCTGTTTTATTTGTCTTTCTGTAGTCAGTGGTTGGCATGGCTCCTGTACTGTTTTCTTCACTATAGGTTCCTTGTTGACAGTCCTCTCAGCTGTGTCTCTGCTGCCAGTTTTTTGTTTTGCTGAAGGATTGACCCACAGAGAGGCAGTCTGCCTCTATGGAACCTCTCACATGTTTAGAACATTTGGTTGTGGGTGTGGGTGGTAGGTTTTTTTCTCCCAGTCCGTATTAAACATCTCTGGGCCTTTCTGGATGAGTGATGCTGATTATTATTAATTCAAAACCACATTTCTGGTCACTTGATTTAAGATGGAATCATGGCCACTTCATTTTGTGAACTATTTCTCAAGGTTTACTTCTTCCCAGGTGTGCAACAAGACCATGCTTAAATATTCCAATCGAACATTGTAATCAGTTTAGACTCGTCTTTATTCTCTTCCGGTTCTACAATCTAAAAAACGTATTGTATGGGTCATTGCTGTAGATATTATAGATCGGGGGGGGGTTGTATGTAGCCATCTTTTGAGTATTGAGTGTCTTCATGGAGTGGTTGAAATTATTAGTGACATTTATTTTTTCTCCTTTTCCCTTCACCTGTCCTCTCATTTCTCTCCAATACTCCTTTTCTGAATGTGAAATGACCTGCTTTTCATCATGGTTGCAATGCAACAGAACTACAAAAACAGCACCTCATCTGGATGGGTAAGACCCTTTTTAAATTTTACAGTCCAAGTAATTAATAGACTTACCTTAAAACATGTGTTCCTAGTAAAACAAATGAAATGATCCCTGAAGTGGATTTAGTATGAAGTTCAGTGTATTCTCGTTTGAGTTGTGCAAAAGTATTCCTAAACTTCAGTGTAAGTGTGACTGATCCAATAAGCAAAAAACAACCTCTGATTAGGAGAATAACATATCCTTCTCATTGTTAGCTTGGGATTTGCAGTTTCTTTTTCAATACAATATAGCTGTTTTCTAAGAACTGAGATGACAGAATTTCTCACTGTGATTGAACTCTAGCATGATAACCTGCCTTGTTCTCAATAAGAGCAATGCACAATACATCTAGTCCATGGGACTTGCCTTTTCTATTGCATTATTTATAAAATAAAACCTAGTAGGTGCTGGGAACCAGCAAGATCACTGCACTTTCTATACAGCAGCATGGTTTAAACAACTAGATTGCAAGGTGTAAAGGTACTCTTCTTTGTGACTTAAATCTGAAACAAAAACACATTGGAAATGTGAAAAAAGACCACTTATCAAAAGTGCCCAGCCATTTAAAGTGGAGATATGAAAAACACAAGCCAAGTTTCAAGAAACTACTGGGGAAACCTCGCCCAGCACAAAGCAAATAAGTACAACTGTAAAAGCAGTGGGGGTCATAAGAAATACATAAGCAAATGAACCAGTCTGAGGAGAAGGACAAGGACATTTTTACCTTACTTTGACTTATTTCTCTTACTGTATGATAGTTACTGACTTTTTTTCTACACTTCACCTAAGAGTGTTGGGAAACTACAAATTAAAAGTGAAATGGTGCTTTTGGCTGATTTACTTTTGCTGCACCAATACCCTGAAAACACGTAAACTATCCTTGCTGTATAGAGCGTCTCTGGCAGTTCTCGCTGATAATTTGGCAAGAGGAACTACCATTCCTCTCAATAAGATGGATGACATGACCATGCAGAATGGGCTCCTCCTGTCACATGTCCATGCCTTCCAGAATGGGCTCCTCCTGTCGCATGACCATGCCTTCCAGAACGGGCTCCTCCTGTCGCAGGACCATGCCTTCCAGAATGGGTTCCTCCTGTCGCATGACCATGCCTTCCAGAATGGGTTCCTCCTGTCGCATGACCATGCCTTCCAGAATGGGTTCCTCCTGTCCCGTCTGTCTGAACTCCTGCCCCTTGTCTCTGCAGAGTTCACGTTGTCTTTGGGCTGGTTATCTCAGGCTTTGAGGTGATAAAGCACATTGAGAGTCTGAAAACGGACGCTGCCAGCAGACCCTACGCAGATGTCCGGGTCATTGATTGCGGAGAGTTAGCAAAGCCGACCAACGATGGTAAGCGCTTCTTAGATTGACAGGTCTGTCTTCATTTTAGTAATGCTAAAAGGAAATCTGTACAAGAACATAAGAAAAGGTTACAAACAAGAGCTTAATCCCAGAATCTCATCAAGCAGCTTCTTGAAGGATCCCAGGGTGTCAACTTCAACAACATTACTGGGGAGTTGGTTCCAGACCCTCACAATTCTCTGTGTAAAAAAAGTGCCTCCTATTTTCTGTTCTGAATGCCCCTTTATCTAATCTCCATTTGTGAACCCTGGTGTTTGTTTCTTTTTTCAGGTTGAAAAAGTCCCCTTGGTCAACATTGTCAATACCTTATAGATTTTGGATAATGATGATGATGATGATGATGATGATGATGATGATGATGATGATGATGATAATTATTAATAATATACAATAATATGCATAATAAGTCTGTAAGGGTTTCTGGGGACATATAAACCATGAGAGCGCTAGCTTCAATTATCTATTAATGTCACCACAAACTCAAGATGAAATTACAGCCTTACATGTACAGTTTCGGTGTGTATTTGTTATAATACATAGTGACATAACAGACAGCAATTGTAGAATCAGTAGTGTTTATTTTTAACACTTGAAGTGTTGAGAATACAATTGGAAAACAGTGTAAAAAAAGAAAGCTTGCCAGTGACAGTATATTATCACTGCAAAACAACTATTAGTTCTCCATACACACATTTCTGGTGCTCTTAACTTACTAATGGTTTTGTCACAAGCAGATTTGCTTCCATACCCTACATGGTGGAAGTCTTTGTTCTAGCACATTCCTAAGAGGAACGTACACATTCTTATATATGTGTTAGAATTGTGCAGAATTAAACAGGCGAGAGATGGGGGCGAAATACGAGATGAGATCACTTTGTACCATTCAAATATAAGTAAAACCGACGAGAGGAACATGAGCAAAAAATAGAAGAGGAGAGTATCAACAATCTAAAAACATAAAGCTTATATTTCAGAATGACCTGTACTTTCTTAGAATTGGTTCGAAAATAAAGTAAATACCGCAACAAAAAGCCTCATCTGCGCCATATTGAATATTGTAGCCAATCGGATGCGACGGTGGTCCTTCCTGATTGGTTGATTCAGCCCTGAGGCTTTTCAACACGTAACGCCGGGATGTCAATGGGAAATACAGGAAGGATTTGCTCAGATAATCCAACAGGGAGGCGGGTCTCTCTGGAATGGGAAATTGAGAGAGTAAAACACAGAGGGGAAACATTTACAGAACCGGTTATATTGTTTATAGTTGAAAAGTAGAATCGCTAATGCATTCCATGTGATCTGTGCTTGAGTACAATTACCAGAAAGCAAGGAGCATGCCCCGCTAACAGCTCTTGCTAGCAGACACTTAGACAGTTTCCATACAGTATAATTATGAAAACAGATCAGTGTAAAATTTTCATTTATCCAAGTCTCCTGTAAATATCTTGAGTATTGCATACATCATTTTCACAGCTGTGTCCTGTTCTGAACATTGCGTGCTGCTGTTCTACATGTGTGCAGCTGTGAATCATTTAACACAGCAGTCATACTGATGTGCTTTACACTATTAAACAGAGGCATTTCATAAGTATTATGATGCAGTTATCATAAATGGTCTCATATGCTGTGGTTCTAGATTACACTAATGAAAGAAGATCACGATTCTGCTGAATTTTAGAGCAGTTGTACTTTCCAGATTACATTTTAAACTACTGTACTAGGTGTGTAGGCCTGCTGGTATTTGTTTTAATTGATTGAGTTGAAGTACATTTCAAGCAGCTTGCATTATGTTAATTAATGTACTACACTTGCAATCATTTCTCTTTTGCACTCTTCATTTAGACGCTGTCTGTATGTTTTGCGGTTCTTTTAAAATGGATCTAGGGTATTTCTGTCTGTTGGATTATAAAAAGGTTAATGAACTGCCCTGTTGTGGTAACAGAGTATCTCTTGTATTGGATCACCTCAAATATGAGACACTTTGGGTAAAATAAGGCAGCTGTTTAGTGTACAAAATATGTTAAAGATGTAAATCAATAAAACAACATCAGTGATATGCAATGAAAGAATGATAGAACATCAGTAATTATAATATGCAATGAAAGAATGATAGAACATCAATAATTATAATATGCAATGAAAGAATGATAGAACATCAATAATTATAATATGCAATTAAAGAATGATAGAACATCAATAATTATAATATGCAATTAAAGAATGATAGAACATCAATAATTATAATATGCAATGAAAGAATGATAGAACATCAATAATTATAATATGCAATTAAAGAATGATAGAACATCAATAATTATAATATGCAATTAAAGAATGATATTTTGTGAAACCTGATTTATTTTCTTCTGTTTAGTTCCCATTAAGCATCCTTATCAGGGGAGCTTCTATTAATTTGCAAATCTGCCGCTGGATCTACAGCCGCTACGATCTCATAACCCATTTCAGCTCAGAATGTCATGTTTGCTCTGGAAACTCCCTGGGCAGAATCAACAGCAGCCTTCACTTTGAACTGTGATCTCCGTTACCAGCCCTATCTGGGTCCTGTGACTTTCAGATCTCCTAATGATAAACACCTAACGCTTCAAGATGTTGATGTCATTCTCTGCACACAGTTGTATTCTGTGATTTTCATCCATCAAGTTCGATCGTGGGTATCGTACTAGAAAAACTCACCCTTTTGGCCATTTATGTTATAAAGTTGACACCGCCAATTTCAAAGCCTCATATCGCAGAAAATATTTGAGGTAATGACGTCATATTTTCTAAGTTATATTAAACCCTTTATGCTAAATGCGTTGGTGACCATGCCACTGACCTCGAACCTTAACCAGTCACAAGTTACCGGAGTTATTGTCGTAATGTTTGGTAAAACACATTGAAAATCTTGATGTGCTTATATAAATGTTGTAATAAATCTCATTCTTTTTTTCAGTTTTTAATTCAGATGGTAACATTGGGTAGGACCTATTCTCCCTTCTAATGTATATTTAAAGTAGTTGCCTCATTACAGCTTTTGCTCTTTGTTTTAACATTTTTAAAACCAATTACATATTGATATGGATCCTTCCACAGCAACACAAGATGAACATCGTATGTTTCTGTGATAAGATACTGAGAAGCTCAAAGCAGGCCTGCACCAGTGTTGGTTTCCAGTATGTATTTGTAATGTATTGTCTTGTAGTGCTGGAGCGCAGAAAGAAGATCTCTCCGCATTCATGGGATTCTTCATCGTCTTCTCCCACCTCGGAGTCCCAGAGCGACACAGAGGAGAAGCAGCCATGCACAGCAAACGCAAACGCAGAACCAGAAACAAGCATCTAAACAAGAGAAGGAAGGAGGGGAAGAGAAGAGGAAGCAGCAGCAAGAGGCCCCTGACTAGCCAAGCAAGGTGACTTTCCATAAACTACAAAGAAGCAGCTCCTACATTGTGCCCAATCCGTTAACCAGCATTGTTTTATTGTACAGTGTTTAACCAATTCTAACGCTTCTCTGTTGTCGTTCATTACTAACAATGGCATATTCTAAACCAGTGAATTGTATTTATAGTATTTGAGTAAGTAGCGGGGTTCCGAAAAATATAGCGTTACACGTTCCCAAGTGTGGCTACAACTGTTTAAATAACGTACCTTTCATTTTTCTTTTCATTGGTAACATCTTGACAACTTTTTACACTTAACTTTGAAGTCTGTTTCAAAGCTATTTTCAACATATCCACTCTACTGCACTGATGATAGTGTCAGGGTGATTGCCCACATTGTCACACAGGTAACACAGCAATAACGATCCATGATGTGGTTCGCTCATCCTGCAGTGATTTAGAGGATAGATCTCAAACCCCAGTGCACTTGAGCGGACATTTTGAAAATAGATTTAGACTTGTAAAGATATAAGTGTAAAAAGTTCACAGGATGTTAACAATGAAAAATAACTGAAACAGTTGCAGGTCGAGTTTTACCAATCAAAAACAAAAAATATTTATTTTTGTGTTTGGTAGATGTTAAATTGACCTATTAGTTGTCAACTCATGACAAGAACATTAGTAAAACATTGGAAAAGAATGAAAGAATCTGAAGACCTGCTTACGTGAAAGGCCTTAGCTCTGAAGTAGTGTCATTGTGAAGGGTTCTGGAAGAATGCACTGTATTGTATTGTATTGTGTTCTTAAACGCTAACGTTACTAAGGGTTAAGTCCTTTGCAATAATGTCCCATTATTTGGTCACTCTAAACTCCCTTGCAGCACACACACTGTGGTAGTAAAATAGAGAGTAATTTTTTGGTTTATATATTCGATCTTAAGGGGCTCATGAAAAATATACAGTGGTTTGCAAATGTATTAGAACACCCTATGTATTAAAACACCCTATCACCCCAAGGTTTTCGTGCAGGTAGATATAGGAAGGATATAAATGACAAATCTGGAGGTGTTGTAATAAATGTTCACGCTGCTCTAAAGCAGGCTTAGAATCCGAAGGGCCAGTCATGTCATGTATTAGCTCAGAGTTGGGTTACTTGTCATTAATTGGGTGTTCTCTGACAGCTTGTGTGAACAGGAGAATGCTGCTGATGATGAAAAGGGGAAGGATTTGAATGTGAAGAGAGAGAAGCCTGTGGTGCGGCCTGAAGAAATCCCTCCGGTGCCAGAGAACAGGTTCTTACTGCGGAGGGACATGCAGATACACAAGACAGAGCAGTAAGTAACAGAGCAGCACTGTGTTAGAACAGGTTCTTACTGCGGAGGGACATGCAGATACACAAGACAGAGCAGTAACAGAGCAGCACTGTGTTAGAACAGGTTCTTACTGCGGAGGGACATGCAGATACACAAGACAGAGCAGCACTGTGTTAGAACAGGTTCTTACTGCGGAGGGACATGCAGATACACAAGACAGAGCAGTAACAGAGCAGCACTGTGTTAGAACAGGTTCTTACTGCGGAGGGACATGCAGATACACAAGACAGAGCGGTAACAGAGCAGCACTGTGTTAGAACAGGTTCTTACTGCGGAGGGACATGCAGATACACAAGCCAGAGCAGTAAGTAACAGAGCAGCACTGTGTTAGAACAGGTTCTTACTGCGGAGGGACATGCAGATACACAAGACAGAGCAGTAACAGAGCAGCACTGTGTTAGAACAGGTTCTTACTGCGGAGGGACATGCAGATACACAAGACAGAGCAGTAACAGAGCAGCACTGTGTTAGAACAGGTTCTTACTGCGGAGGGACATGCAGATACACAAGACAGAGCAGTAAGTAACAGAGCAGCACTGTGTTAGAACAGGTTCTTACTGCGGAGGGACATGCAGATACACAAGACAGAGCGGTAACAGAGCAGCACTGTGTTAGAACAGGTTCTTACTGCGGAGGGACATGCAGATACACAAGCCAGAGCAGTAAGTAACAGAGCAGCACTGTGTTAGAACAGGTTCTTACTGCGGAGGGACATGCAGATACACAAGACAGAGCAGTAACAGAGCAGCACTGTGTTAGAACAGGTTCTTACTGCGGAGGGACATGCAGATACACAAGACAGAGCAGTAACAGAGCAGCACTGTGTTAGAACAGGTTCTTACTGCGGAGGGACATGCAGATACACAAGCCAGAGCAGTAAGTAACAGAGCAGCACTGTGTTAGAACAGGTTCTTACTGCGGAGGGACATGCAGATACACAAGACAGAGCAGTAACAGAGCAGCACTGTGTTAGAACAGGTTCTTACTGCGGAGGGACATGCAGATACACAAGACAGAGCAGTAACAGAGCAGCACTGTGTTAGAACAGGTTCTTACTGCGGAGGGACATGCAGATACACAAGACAGAGCGGTAACAGAGCAGCACTGTGTTAGAACAGGTTCTTACTGCGGAGGGACATGCAGATACACAAGACAGAGCAGTAAGTAACAGAGCAGCACTGTGTTAGAACAGGTTCTTACTGCGGAGGGACATGCAGATACACAAGACAGAGCAGTAACAGAGCAGCACTGTGTTAGAACAGGTTCTTACTGCGGAGGGACATGCAGATACACAAGACAGAGCAGTAAGTAACAGAGCAGCACTGTGTTAGAACAGGTTCTTACTGCGGAGGGACATGCAGATACACAAGACAGAGCAGTAAGTAACAGAGCAGCACTGTGTTAGAACAGGTTCTTACTGCGGAGGGACATGCAGATACACAAGCCTTTTTTCAATAGGAACCGTGTCTGTTTCTGTGATTTTAAATACAATGGATTTAGAAACTCAAAGTAGCCCTGCACCTTGTCTTGGGTTTCTGAATTTTAAATGATGAGGAGCCACCAGTTTGAACAATCAGGCCCATGTTATCTAAACTGTTCCTCCCTTATTAGTAGATGCCCGATTGCTCAGATTTCTGGCATCCGGTCATTTCACCAAAATAAATACATAAGCAAAGCAACTGTTAAAACCACCAGGACTAATTGCAGTCCTTGTGTAACCCTGCAGATATGATTCCATGCCTCATGTACATATGATGAAACCAGCCTTTTAACAAAGTGTGTTACACATTTTAAAAGTGTGAAGAAATGAAAAAGGTTATACTTACTGGCTTCCTTGTTAAAGCGGAATACTAGAAGCAATCTATCCGAAGTGCCCCATCATGAAAATGTCTGTTCATTCTGTAGGGCACATCTGGCTGTATCGGAAGTTCTCAGTGATCAAAAGCCAGCCATCACAAAATCTGGACGCAAAATCAAAGGCAGGGGTACAATGGTATGTTTTTGTCCTCCTTTTTTCATACATTTATTTTAAGTTTTTTCTTCCAACACATTGAAAGAAAGAAGGTGTATTGAGGCAGTGTGGTCTAGTGGTTAGTCCAGGGCTTGTAACCAGAAGGTCACCGGTTCAAATCCCACCTCTGCCACTGATTGACTGACTGTGTGATCCTAAGCAAGTCACTTCACCTCCTTGTGCTCCATCCTGTGAATGAGATGTTAAATCAATGTCCTATTGTAAGTGACTCTGCATATAATGCGCAGTTCACAGCCTACCTCTGTAAAACGCTTTGTGATGATGGTCCACTATGAAAGGCGCTATATAAAAATAAAGATATTATTATTGTTTGATCTGAAGCAAAAAATATTAACTGACATTGCTGCAGATGTGCTCTCTCTCTCTCTCTCTCTCTCTCTCTCTCTCTGCTTTACTGTCTGTTCACTATAAGCTTCTTCTCTTAAACAGAATTCAACAGTATAGCACATGGAGGATCTACAGGTATGATATGTGTGGTAGCTCCACCTTCTGTTATGAAGGTAACCTCAGTTTAAAGCCACAATAGTTTTTTTGTTTTTTGTTTTTTTAATGCTGCAGAGATATCACACTCCTCCTCGGTCAAGGTCTCACTCACAATCTCAAGATGATGATGGTGATGAAGATGAGAAGAGCAGCGAGACCCCACCTCACTGGAAAGAGGAAATGCAGAGAACAAAAATCTACCAGCCTCCCAGTGGAGAGAAGTGGAGTAAAGGGGACAAGTACGATCCTGTGTTGGCTTTCTGTATAGCATGCATTATTTTACATTGTATACTCTAATCTGTAGGACCACTAGAGATGCACAGTCATTAGGGGTTCAGGGCAGAACATGACCACTTACCATAGGGAGCAAACTGAGCTTCCAGATCTGAGCTGCTGGATATCATTTCTCAAACAATAAACTACAGCTTTAGGGTTAATTTACATCCTTTTTTGTACAAAGTGTTAGTATTTTCTGTTTTACCAGAAACTGCTGGGGAAATGTAAAGGTAAAAGAAACTTTTCACTGCTCTATTGTTTTTGCTTCTTGAAATATCCTTGATGCAGATCATTTCCATCCCATCCAACATGACCCGCTCCTTCGATTATGCTTCCGGGGTTGCTTTGTTTTTGTTCACAAAAACTCACTTTTCCAATTTTGTCATTACTCTTTTTTATTCTTTAACTCGTAGGCTGAATGACCATTACTCAAGCAGATGGTCAAGGTCCCGGTCACATGACGACTGCTGTGATCACAGCACCGAGAGATCCAGTCAAAACAGACACAGAAAGGAAAAGAAGAGCGCAAAACACAGAAAGAAGTCTAAAAAGCAAAAGCATTCAAAAAAGCTGAAAATTCCTAAAACCAAACCAAAAACAGATTCAACACCTCACAAGACCGAGTCATCCCGTTCTTCAAGCAGGAAATCAAAGCTTTCTATTAAGCGTGAAAGAAGATCTAGATCTTGCACGATATCCTCAAGACGTTCCTCCAGACGAGACTGGTCAGGGTCTGACAAGATCCGTCGTTCCTCACCATTATCCAGAAACTCTTCCTCCTATTCTAGATCAAAAAGCAGATCAAGATCCTATTCTAGAAGCAGAAGTAGATCAAGAACGAGGTCTATATCCTTGTCAAGGTCTAGAAGCAGGTCCATATCAAGATCACGTAAGAGGACACCATCAAGATCGCCTAGAAACACACGCTCAAATGAGAACAACAAAAGCCAAGTTGATCCCCGTAGACAAAACACACAAACAAATGAGAATGTTTTACCAAATGCTGTCTCTGAGAGTGTTCCTCCGTTACCCATGAGTGATAGCCCCCCACCTTCAAGATGGAAACCAGGTCAAAAGCCTTGGAAACCTTCCTATGTCAATGTTCAGGAAATCAAAGCCAAAACTCCAGCTCTATTTGCACAATCGAGTTACACAGTAAAGAACAGCAAGGAGAATTCCCGATCTTCATCGTACCACAACCGGCACAGACATTCAGACAGTGAGAGAAGTGTTTACTCGAGCGATAGGAGCTATAACTATAAGAGGAGGTCCAGGACCAGGTCTTCAAGAAGTAGATCATACAGGAGATCGTACAGTAGATCAAGAAGTAGAGGTCGTTCTAGCTCAAGATCACGCACTCCAGTAAAGTATCATAGTCGTTCTTCATCCTACAGCAGATCCAACTCCTACGATTCCAATAATTATAAAACAAGGGCAAAATCTAATTCCAGAGAGAGAGGTGTCAGACATTACAACGCAATTCAAGAAAGTAGCCCTGAAGCTACATTTGGTGACAGGTATTTGGATAACAGAAAAGAACTAAAAGGAGAAAAGGAAAATCACAGACTGTACTCCTCTGAGTATTCTACCGACAGTGAAAGAAGCAATGTGAAAAAAAATAAAAAGCATGATGCGGTCTCAAAGAAGCAAAAAAATAAATCGCATTCTCAGTCGGAAGCCGACAGCATTAAAACATCTGAGCCAAAACAGAAGAAACATAATACGGGTTCTTTTAGGGAGGATCAGATATCAAAGTCCGGGTGGGACAGTGATAGTGATAATTCAAAAAAAGAGCCAGGTGTTAAAGGCAGATCATCTGAATTCCAGCAGCTCGAATCCGGCAGGACCGATGAAAAGACCATCCCAGGTGTTGAAGGCAGATCATCTGAATTCCAGCAGCTCGAATCCGGCAGGACCGATGAAAAGACCAGCCCAGGTGTTGAAGGCAGATCATCTGAATTCCAGCAGCTCAAATCTGGCAGGACCGATGAAAAGACCAACCCAGGTGTTGAAGGCAAATCATCCAAATTCCAGCAGCTCAAATCCGGCAGGGCCGATGAAAAGACCAGCAGCAGGAAGGCATTTCTCAGCAGCAAATGGGATTCAGAAGATCATTCAGAAACTGAAGAAAAAAAGATCATCAGGGGAGGTTCAGCGTATTCAAGCAAAGAAGAAGGTGAAGCTAGCTCAGGATCTGATAGTGAAGGCGGTAACTCTAAAAGCAGCAAAATGAGCACGAGATTGGCTTGTCTGTCACCTGCAAATTCAGAGACTGATGTGAAAAAGACCTCAAAGGAACAGACTTCAATTGCTGCTGAAAGTTCAGTTTTGAGTTCAGGAAGTGAGAAGGTAATGCCCAAGAAGAAAGCAAAACGCAAACGCAAGCACAAGAAACGAAGCTTGACAAAGGCAGGGTCCAGAAGAGGAAAGGCCAAATCTAAGGGTAAGAAGTCAAAAAAAAAACCCCAGAAACCCAAGGAGACATTCCACTGGCAGCCTCCTCTGGAGTTTGGGGAAGAGGAGGAGGAGGAGGAGGAGGAAAGGCCAGAAGAGAACGTAACTGTAAAACAGGTCGTGAAGGAAGGTCTGTTAAAAGTTATTGGGGAGACTGCGGTTAAACACAAAGAAAGTAAAAGCAATGCTGAGGAAACTCACAAGACACCCAAAGAAAACATCCAATCAGGTGCAGCTTCTCAGAGGGCTCAAGAACAGTCAACCAAAAATGGACAGGAATCGAAGCAATCACCAACGAATGTCAAGAGTCCAAGACAAGGTGAAAGTACAGAAGCAGAATCCAGCGACGCTGATGGTAAAGAACTAGCTGAGGAGTTCCCAGAGAAAACAGAGCAATCTGATGATAGTATGGAGATCTGTACCCCAGAGCAGAACTCTCCTGAAAGGGACTATGCAAAAACTACACCGCAGCAGGGCTCGCCATTAAAAGAGCATGTCCATCCTGCAAACAGAGACACCGAGAATGCTTCAAACACAACTGTAGTAGAAGCATTAAAGATGGAGCCACATCCGATGAATAGCAGAGCCTCTTCTAACGTGTTGATAAGCAACGATTCAGGGGATGAAAATGATAAAGCACAAAATGAATTGCAGTGTTTATCTATTGACCCAAAGTGGAAGCCTCTGAAAGATCTTTCTAATCAGCAGCCAGTCAGTACCATGAATGCTGTAGAAGTTAAAAACACAGACGCCTTAGATTGTGTGGAGACCAAGCCCCAGGGCCTCCGAATAGAGATTAAAAGCAAGAGTCGGGTCCGACCTGGATCTCTTTTTGATGAAGTTCGAAAGACAGCCAGGATGAATCAAAGACAGAGGAACCAAGAGAGCTCAAGTGAGGAGAGATCTCCTTCCGTAGAGGAAAAAAGCAAGTCCCGGAGCCGAACCAGATCACCCAGTAAATCTGGATCGAGTCAGCGAACACGCTCAAGAACGAGATCGCTGTCCTCCAGCCGCTCGCGCACTCGATCAAGGAGTTCCACTTATTCCTACAGGTGGGTTAATAACATTTTGTTGTGCAGATCTATTTAAACAACACATTTATTTTCGCTATTAGATGATGTTTGTTGCTGAATGGATTGTTGCTCCACTTAATTTATATTCATTCCCACATAGTCCATGCCTGTGAATATATAATGCGTCTACATTTAATGTTACATGGATAGAATCTGTGTTCTATAAAGTACAGTATCTAGTATGTTAAGTATAAGTACAATTTTAAATGAAACATTCATTCATTTAACTGTTAAACTCAACCACATGTCTATCTGCCACACACAATAACTGCATGGATTTTGCAATATTGTTTACCAAACTTTGTTTTATTAACCACTCCTAGCCTCCTCTAGAAGTTTCAAATTGCATTTGACTGTAGCCTTCGACTCGCTGCGTGTTTATTGTGGGGACTATGAGACTCTCTGTGTGCCTCCCCTGGTTTTGAGAGTGCATGCTCAGATGCTCTGTGTAATGTTCCCTATGTTGCCTGCAGGTCTAGAAGCTACACTAGAAGTCGCAGCAGGAGAAGGTACAGTCGGGGTCGATCAAGGACTCGGAGCAGCACTGACCGGAGTTACAGAAGACACAGCCACAGGTAACTTGTTTAAAAACCCAGTTGAACGCACACCATGCAGGGTCATTCTGTGGAACACCCACACCATGCAGGGTCATTCTGTGGAACACCCACACCATGCAGGGTCATTCTGTGGAACACCCACACCATGCAGGGTCATTCTGTGGAACACCCACACCATGCAGGGTCATTCTGTGGAACACCCACACCATGCAGGGTCATTCTGTGGAACACCCACACCATGCAGGGTCATTCTGTGGAACACCCACACCATGCAGGGTCATTCTGTGGAACACCCACACCATGCAGGGTCATTCTGTGGAACACCCACACCATGCAAGGTCATTCTGTGGAACACCCACACCATGCAGGGTCATTCTGTGGAACACCCACACCATGCAGGGTCATTCTGTGGAACACCCACACCATGCAGGGTCATTCTGTGGAACACCCACACCATGCAGGGTCATTCTGTGGAACACCCACACCATGCAGGGTCATTCTGTGGAACACCCACACCATGCAGGGTCATTTTGTGGAACACCCACACCATGCAGGGTCATTTTGTGGAACACCCACACCATGCAGGGTCATTTTGTGGAACACCCACACCATGCAGGGTCATTTTGTGGAACACCCACACCATGCAGGGTCATTCTGTGGAACACCCACACCATGCAGGGTCATTCTGTGGAACACCCACACCATGCAGGGTCATTCTGTGGAACACCCACACCATGCAGGGTCATTCTGTGGAACACCCACACCATGCAGGGTCATTCTGTGGAACACCCACACCATGCAGGGTCATTCTGTTGTGATTGTGGTATGTTCATGTTCACATCACCAGTTAACGGCAGTCCCAAGCTGGTTTTGCCTTTTTCCCTTTAAAGATGGAGCTGTCGTTTTTTTTTTTTTTAAGTCTTTTATCAGTGGAGCCAATTTAATAGATGTGCAGGCTGGCAGCACTGGATGTTTTTTTTGGGTCCACCACTGTTTCCATGGCACCAATTTGCCGAGCTTATCAAAGCTGTGTTTTATTAGCAGGTCGTGGGTATATAAGCAGTTGACACCAATTCAAAACACATATTTGCAGGTGCATGCATCGTGGTATGTCAGCTGGTTCTTTTGTGATCTCTCTTTCAGAATCATGTGCTTAAAGGGGAACTCTCATTTGGGCTTTGTAAGATTACTTCTAAATGTACAGCCAATGTGTTTGCAACCACAATAATAATCTCTGAAATGTGTGCTTGTCTTTACTTGTCATCGCTGTCCTCCAGTTTTGACTGCTGTGATGCTGGACCCTGCAATGCTGGCAGTGGGGCTCTCTCACTGCACGCAAAGCACAATCAAAACCAGCCTAAACGTTCTCTCGTTTCTAACAGCTGTGTGGATGCTTGAACTGTGATCAGAACACCTCCTTTTTTCTAACATGAGGCTGCGTCTCATGAAATCAGCTGGTGTCGAGCCCCGAATCAGATGTATGTACATACATTTACACAAACAGAGAAATCATGAGAACAAGAAGACAATAGTCAATCAGGGGAGCTGAATTCAGAGAAGAAAAACGCCATCTGAATGAGACTTCCCCTTTCATTGGCTCCATGAATTGTGATAATGCAGCACTATGATCTGGTTCTTTACAGTTAATACTGCATTTTCAATGTGTGTTCTGTTAGCAGTAGGACCTACAGTAGAAGTCGGTCCAGGAGCAGGTCTTCTGATCGGCGCAGAAGATCCAGGTATGCATTGCATTGTGGCGACTCCAAGGCAGGGATGTCCCGTGGAGATGTAACGATGCATTACATTTACAATGCACACAGTGTCAATACATGTGACGGTCCTGAGGGGAAGACATTCTCACAAACAATCTCTTATTGTAGTGTGCAACAATCACACCATCTCTCTATTAAAAGTGCCTGTAGCTAACAAAACAATGATAGAAATCTTGCCTGTTGTGCATCTGCATTTGCTGTATAGGTCTCAAATATGCATTTTCAGTTTTCATTTTAAACCTGATGCATGGTAACAGAAACGTATAGCAGTTTGCAGACGATACTTTCAGGAAGTCTGTTGCTGTTTCACATCAAGGGCAGATCCCCCTCAGTCGGGGTCAAAGCATCTTACTGGTAGGGCTGTGTTTCATTCACTGTAAAAAAACATGAGCTTATTTCATTGTATTTCACAGTCTAAAAATGGGTCTTTCAAGATATTTCTCAATTGTTAAAGATATTTATGAAAGCACTATAAACAGCATTGTTTTCTCGAGATATTGTACAACAAATATTCCTAAATATTTCAATGATTTCCTGAAAAAGTGAATGCTAAATGGTAGAATTTTTTTTTTATGTCCACCTTTTAAAGACTTTTTGGGGTAGATGTACTGAAGTGTTGCGTCTGTCGCAGTCGTCAGTGTAGCATGAAATGTACTCAACAAACGCAACGCTGTTGTCATCATTTTAACGAATGCTTTGCAGCCACAGTTCGTATTTAAATGAATATGTAATTCTGCAGAAATTCACAAAAACAGCGTGGAGAAAAATATTGTAATGATGTACTAAGTCTGCGGGCAATTGCAACTCTTTAAAATTGCATCAATTTGTTAAGAACTTTTGAAAGCATGTTTTAAACAGTCGCAATTGTTGCTGCATTTCCCTGTCCGCTTTTTCTCGTGTGTTGCCAGTTGTGCTCAATGCATTTTTGAGACGAACACCCAAGTACCTAATTTTCAGTAAAGTCAGGGTGTACTTAAAAGCCTTGAAAACAAATTTCTATGACATTTTTGGTTTTCCCAGCGTGTTGGGAGCAATAGACTGCACACATGTGCCATCTGTATAGGACCATGATCTATTATGTGTTAATTGTCTAGGCTACTAAGTGGACCAAGCTAAAAATAGTAATAAATAAAATAAACCCTAAAATCATTTACTTTCCATTTAAAATAATCTTTTGTTCGCATTGTACACCAATGTGTACAAGGCAGCAGCATGATTTATTTTGTGTTACCAGTAGGCTGAAGTACAAAAAAAGTGCGCTACGTATTCATTTGATTTTACTACTGTACTGTATAGGCCTACTGTACAGATTTATATTTTTACAGAATGTAATGTGTAGCCTACTCAAAACACAGTAGTGTTATTTCAGCACAATGATTTATATTTAAGTACATAGAGAACTGTAAATGTATCTGTGTGCGATTTTCTTGTATTATTTTTAAACCCGACACCACCTTATGTCGGACAAACATGTCAGGTTTAGTGAGGGGCTACTGTATGATTATGAAAAGCTTTTTGGGGGTGAAGGTGGGGGCCCCACTATAGAATCTGATGGGATTAAACTGTCTTTCATTTTATATATATATTAAAATAGGTACAATGAAGACAGAACAGAATGCATTGTACAGATGACATTTACATTTAACAAAAACAATGTTATTTTGATTCTTGCACCCTTGCATGTATAGGCGTTATCCTTCAGGCACCCTCTGCTGCAGCAAACCACAACTCAGCTGCTGCTATTTCATTTGAAAAAATGTCGCACAACTCTCGCTAAGATGACAGAAATAATATTTAAATGACTATATTGCGGTTCTCTTCATTAACATTTTTTTTCTTGGTACATACAACAAAAAGTGCACTTTCCGAATTGTTGTAATGAAAATGCAAACTGCAGTATGCTTGCACTGCGACTGGCCCATCTTGGTACATCTACCCCTTTATGTTTTTACCATCAGTGAATTATCAAACAAAATAAAAACATAAAATCCTGTAAAGACATAAATATTTGCGAGCCTTTTATTACGCGTTTTTCGTGATGGGAAAAAAAACGCAAACATTTTTGGCACAAATATCAGATTCCACTGATAATACATACTTTGTATATTGCAGCAGGACGGCAACATCTCTGGCGCAAAATAGGTTTTATGGGCGTGATTCGCCAAATATTTTGGTTGCAAATATTAATGGTTTTACAGTATGTAAAAATAACAACAGACATGTGAAATGTCCCCTTGTACTTGTCAGAGTGATTTTTAGCAGAAATATTTCTGATCTTTGATGCAGCTGGTGTCTTTTTGGTTGAAGACATTTTAATGAAATCGTGCAGCGCGCTGTGCAGTGTGTGTTCAGTCATTTACCGGAAGCAAACTAAACCGGCTGCCAGGTTCCTAAAACAGGAAGTGCTGTGTCAATAGGGAAAAGGCTTACTGTATTTATTTTTAAGAGAAAATATGTATATTTAAACTAGTCTTTCAGAACTGGCAATTTTCACAGGGAACTACATATTACATGGCAATGGGTAAAATTCCACAGAAATCATGAAATGCAGCCATAGTTATTGGTTAAAAAGCATGCCAGTCAATAGGGGAAGAATCTGGGGAAGCGGCAGAGGCAGGGCAAGCATACCGAGTTTAGTACCAGATATCATGATGTAAAATACTGAGGCAATGCAAGCATACTGAGTTTAGTACCAGATATCATGATGTAAAATACTGAGGCAATGCAAGCATACCGAGTGTAGTACCAGATATCATGATGTAAAATACTGAGGCAATGCAAGCATACCGAGTGTAGTACCAGATATGATGATGTAAAATACTGAGGCAATGCAAGCATACCGAGTGTAGTACCAGATATCATGATGTAAAATACTGAGGCAATGCAAGCATACCGAGTGTAGTACCAGATATCATGATGTAAAATACTGAGGCAGGGCAAGCATACCGAGTGTAGTACCAGATATCATGATGTAAAATACTGAGGCAGGGCAAGCATACCGAGTGTAGTACCAGATATCATGATGTAAAATACTGAGGCAATGTAAGCATACCGAGTGTAGTACCAGATATCATGATGTAAAATACTGAGGCAATGCAAGCATACCGAGTGTAGTACCAGATATCATGATGTAAAATACTGAGGCAATGCAAGCATACCGAGTGTAGTATCAGATATCACGATGTAAAATACTGAGGCAGGGCAAGCATACCGAGTGTAGTACCAGATATCATGATGTAAAATACTGAGGCAATGTAAGCATACCGAGTGTAGTACCAGATATCATGATGTAAAATACTGAGGCAATGCAAGCATACCGAGTGTAGTACCAGATATCATGATGTAAAATACTGAGGCAATGTAAGCATACCGAGTGTAGTACCAGATATCATGATGTAAAATACTGAGGCAGGGCAAGCATACCGAGTGTAGTACCAGATATCATGATGTAAAATACTGAGGCAGGGCAAGCATACCGAGTGTAGTACCAGATATCATGATGTAAAATACTGAGGCAATGTAAGCATGCCGAGTGTAGTACCAGATATCATGATGTAAAATACTGAGGCAGGGCAAGCATACTGAGTGTAGTACCAGATATCATGATGTAAAATACTGAGGCAATGTAAGCATACCGAGTGTAGTACCAGATATCATGATGTAAAATACTGAGGCAGGGCAAGCATACCGAGTGTAGTACCAGATATCATGATGTAAAATACTGAGGCAATGTAAGCATGCCGAGTGTAGTACCAGATATCATGATATAAAATACTGAGGCAGGGCAAGCATACCGAGTGTAGTACCAGATATCATGATGTAAAATACTGAGGCAGGGCAAGCATACCGAGTGTAGTACCAGATATCATGATGTAAAATACTGAGGCAGGGCAAGCATACCGAGTGTAGTACCAGATATCATGATGTAAAATAAAATCCACATTTGCTGTGAGGTGTGTGTGCATGTGCGTGTGTGTGTATAATATAGCAAATGGGAATGCACAACAGGTACATTTAATAGAATTGTTACAACAGCTTGAAGACCATTTCATCTAAGTAGTCAAAATAGAGGACATTTCAGTTTTTTACAACTTCACAGTTTTTCACATTTATGAAAAAGTCTAAGCTTATGCATGATGCTGGTGAGCATGAACCTCAAGCCTGCTGTGAATCTATGGGGCACAGACAGCACTGCAGTTACACAATGCAATTGTCTTGATTCCTAACTGTTGAAATTCATTTGAAAAAGGTCAGTCACATATGACAGCTACTACAGCAGAAGTAGGAGTCGAAGCAGCAGGAGACGGAGAAGTGACAGCTACCGAAGGTCCCGGAGCTACGATCGCAGTTCCAGGTTTGTATATCTGTGTTGTTGTAGGACCAGCTTGTTTTTGAACAATGTCTGTTAATACTATGGCTTTCTTTAGTTTCATTTTCTTATTAACATGCTGTTACAGTGAACAGATATTAAGCGCTGTACGTTTGGACAGTGTCGCCCAGATCTTTACTGTATGTTTTAGAGAGACTTGGCGCTGCTCCAGATCATTAATGTTAGTTGCATTCCGGGTTACTCTTCATGAAAACTACTGCCTTGGCAGTGTTCTCTCCTTACAGAAACATGGTCTGATCACAGCACTAAAACACATGCGCTAATCTGGCACCAGGAAGCAGCTGCAAGATCTTTACAATATCCAAAAGATCTTCAATAGAAGAAGAGGGACCAGTGAATAACAGAGCTAATGAACAAATAGGGTTCAGGTTTAAAGTCTTGGTTGCTTTTTCAGTTGAAAGAAGAATAACAATTGCTGATGTGTTGGCTGATTAAAAACCCCTGGTTACTAAGAGTGCTTTAGTATCCCCTCTTTGTGTTATTGCAGGTCGTATCGTTCTTATAGTAGAAGTGACCGCAGTTACTCCCGGCGGCGAAGTCACAGCTGATGGAAGAGAAGCCGGACTCACGGTTGTTTATTGAATACAAGGAAAGAAATATGTTTGTGGATCTGCTTGTATAGATAGCAGAAACATGTGGAATGGTAGAGAATCAAAACATTTTAATAAGATATCTATTATACAGTAAAAAAACAGGGTAAACCATATAGTCTGTTCACCAGTATAAAACAGATGTGTGTAAATAAATTGATACAACATTATTTTCATTTGTTTCTTGGTTTGTGAATTTTACACTGAAAGAATGAATGCATTTACAGTATGTTCAACATGTTTAATCCTCTGTCAGATTTACTAACAGCATATATTCCATATCTCAGATTTTGGTGGGGGCAGTGTATGGTTTTTTTTTAGTGCCTTGCACAGAGAGTTCTTTAAGATGGCTTTCAGCTGTCAGAGCAGTAGGGAATGCATCATGAATGCATGTGTTTTAGTTTGTTTGCATTTGTTTTCTTCTTACAAGTCGCTGGTTCTGTATTCCCCTGGATCTGGTTGACTAATAATTCAAAACAGTTGTATAATCTATGAAGGACCCAACAACTTCTCAAAGTGTTTGTATTGTGTATATATATCATGCAGAGGTGAGGCTTAATAAAGTTTTCACATTATTGTGTGTGTCATTTCTGTTTTACTGGATGTGCAGTGTGAAATCTTTGAAGACCGCATAGATATTAAAATCAATGTTAAAGTAGTATGCGCTGTTCCTAAAAATTTACATTTGTAATGACGCTGATCTTTAATAACCTATAGAAAGTGAGCTGTACTCCTAATTGGCGTATCGCTGAGCATGTACAGAATCAATCCCACTTCTACACTGGTCAAACACTGTAGAGCACAGTCTCAGCGTTCATCTTGGTCGTGTCAGCAAACCAGTTTAGAAAGACACAGAGAGCCAGACACTGCCAGCCACATCACACTCCCAGAAGATATGGGCTGGTGTTTCTCTCTTGCGGCACTTTGCATAGGGGCATGTTTCTACTTGGGCTAGTCCCCTCCTGGACATGAACACTCGAGTGGGGAGTGAACTGAGGACGGTGTTCCATGCTATATCCTTCTGGACATTACTGAGGCAGCTGTGAGACACATTCTCCCAGATTTATTGGCTTTGGGTGAGGGAGAAAGTAGCTACTTTTTCAATTTCCTGGGAACAGGCAAGATGTTTAGTTACAGCTAAGCCCAATTTATATATAGTGTCCCTTAAAGTTCTATAGTACAATGGGGGGTCCCAGGAGTACGGCACGGTGTTGTCAATATTGCACAGGCCCAAGGCCCTGAGACAAGTGGCAAAATAGAAACGATTCATGTGACATACCTTCCTGTCCAGGGCCTGGATGTTCTTAATTGTTTGCGTGAGCCCCTGCACTCGGGTGAGCTGCACAACATCCGGGACCCCCTTACCTCCCTTCTTGTCGGTTTTGCTCATGGTGGCTCGCTTTACTCTCCATCTTGCTGCCCCAGATAAAGTGGTGGATAATGAGGTCCACCACTTTTTTGGTGGTCCTGTCTGGGGGAAAGATTTTTCCTACATAAGAGGATGGAGAACAGTATAGACTTTGTTATTAATACTCTACCCGTCATTGTTAAGGTTCTTGTGCCCCATCCGCCAATCTTTTTACGGACCTGGTTAATGGCCGCCGTCCAGCTCTGGGCCCCCGAGCTATTGTTCTCGAAAATGAGGCCCAGAATCTTGATTTTGTCCTTTTTGACAGGGTACACGTCCGACAGTTCCCGATCTACCTGCCAATTTTTAGACACGTAGACTTCGCTCTTGGACTTATTAATAACTGCCCCGGTCGCCGTGCAGTACTTCTCAAGGGTATTACTAATCCGAGGTACCAACGATGTGTTGGTGCAAATTAATGACACATCGTCCATATATGCTGTTGTTTTGACCTGGACCCCGTTGGATCCAGGCAGCTGGAAACCAGTTATATTGGTATCCCTACGAACTGCCTGCAGGAGGGGTTCAATGCACACGACATATAGCAGTGGGGATAGTGGGCAACCGTGTCTGACACCTGACTGGATAGATGTAGCACGTAAAGCTGAGGGAACTTGAAGCCACTTAATCAGGAACAGTGGTTTGAAACCTGGTTCCAGGAGACGTAGTTTGAGGCTTTGCTGTATCAAACCCCAAGTCTCCCTTGGTGTGCCTTGCAGTGTCCTGAAGCCTCGTCTCCTGAAACCAAGTGGCTTTGTGTTCCCTCAGCTTTAATCTTCTTAAAGTGCTTTGCACAGCAAGTAAGCCTCATATATACAGTGCCTTGCGAAAGTATTCGGCCCCCTTGAACTTTGCGACCTTTTGCCACATTTCAGGCTTCAAACATAAAGATATGAAACTGTAATTTTTTGTGAAGAATCAACAACAAGTGGGACACAATCATGAAGTGGAACGAAATTTATTGGATATTTCAAACTTTTTTAACAAATAAAAAACTGAAAAATTGGGCGTGCAAAATTATTCAGCCCCCTTAAGTTAATACTTTGTAGCGCCACCTTTTGCTGCGATTACAGCTGTAAGTCGCTTGGGGTATGTCTCTATCAGTTTTGCACATCGAGAGACTGAAATTTTTGCCCATTCCTCCTTGCAAAACAGCTCGAGCTCAGTGAGGTTGGATGGAGAGCATTTGTGAACAGCAGTTTTCAGTTCTTTCCACAGATTCTCGATTGGATTCAGGTCTGGACTTTGACTTGGCCATTCTAACACCTGGATATGTTTATTTGTGAACCATTCCATTGTAGATTTTGCTTTATGTTTTGGATCATTGTCTTGTTGGAAGACAAATCTCCGTCCCAGTCTCAGGTCTTTTGCAGACTCCATCAGGTTTTCTTCCAGAATGGTCCTGTATTTGGCTCCATCCATCTTCCCATCAATTTTAACCATCTTCCCTGTCCCTGCTGAAGAAAAGCAGGCCCAAACCATGATGCTGCCACCACCATGTTTGACAGTGGGGATGGTGTGTTCAGGGTGATGAGCTGTGTTGCTTTTACGCCAAACATAACGTTTTGCATTGTTGCCAAAAGTTCGATTTTGGTTTCATCTGACCAGAGCACCTTCTTCCACATGTTTGGTGTGTCTCCCAGGTGGCTTGTGGCAAACTGTAAATGACACTTTTATGGATATCTTTAAGAAATGGCTTTCTTCTTGCCACTCTTCCATAAAGGCCAGATTTGTGCAGTATACGACTGATTGTTGTCCTATGGACAGAGTCTCCCACCTCAGCTGTAGATCTCTGCAGTTCATCCAGAGTGATCATGGGCCTCTTGGCTGCATCTCTGATCAGTCTTCTCCTTGTATGAGCTGAAAGTTTAGAGGGACGGCCAGGTCTTGGTAGATTTGCAGTGGTCTGATACTCCTTCCATTTCAATATTATCGCTTGCACAGTGCTCCTTGGGATGTTTAAAGCTTGGGAAATCTTTTGTATCCAAATCCGCTTTAAACTTCTCCACAACAGTATCTCGGACCTGCCTGGTGTGTTCCTTGTTCTTCATGATGCTCTCTGCGCTTTAAACGGACCTCTGAGACTATCACAGTGCAGGTGCATTTATACGGAGACTTGATTACACACAGGTGGATTCTATTTATCATCATTAGTCATTTAGGTCAACATTGGATCATTCAGAGATCCTCACTGAACTTCTGGAGAGAGTTTGCTGCACTGAAAGTAAAGGGGCTGAATAATTTTGCACACCCAATTTTTCAGTTTTTATTTGTTAAAAAGTTTGAAATATCCAATAAATTTCGTTCCACTTCATGATTGTGTCCCACTTGTTGTTGATTCTTCACAAAAAATTACAGTTTCATATCTTTATGTTTGAAGCCTGAAATGTGGCAAAAGGTCGCAAAGTTCAAGGGGGCCGAATACTTTCGCAAGGCACTGTAGATAGATAGATAGATATCAGCTCCCAGTCATTTGCATGCGTTTACTATGCTTATACTCTGCTTTACTACACTTTGTTATCTTTTACCACTTTTCACTCCAGTCAACTATTAGAAGGGAATCAGGGAAATGACCAAAGAGGTGCATGAAACCGTGTTTAAAATGTATTGACAGGTTGGATCTGGTCAGCCAAATTGTCAGTTTCCTCATGATATTTGAGTTATTCTCATTTATTTTAAGAAGAAACCATTTGAACAACGAGCGCTCAATTCCTTCTCTAACTTCAGGGGTTAAAAGAGAATTCAGAGAGCACGTGATGGAAGTGGGTTAGAAATGCAAAGTTTCATTTGTGATTGAAATAAGCGAGGAGTGAACTTGGTATTGAAGTTCATAAACGCTGCAGAGGAAACATGTATAGACAGGGGCCCAGTGTATGGTGCTGGAAAAAGGGGCCCAGACCCATTACAAAATCTACAGGCAGAAGCATTGATGGGATTTCTCATTACCAGCACAACTTCTGCTGCCAGTGAGAACCCCCTAAAACAGCTGCTAGTAGTTTAGCACCAGGGCTGAGGAAAGAGATACTGATATTGTGTTGGCCCTGCATTTAGAGAAAGGAGAATGGCTAGTTATATAAAGAATTTGTTTCGTGGAGCTGCTGGCAGTGAGTGCCAGTAGAATGGTGTTGTAAACAGGCTTGTGAACGGGAGCCTGGGACATTGTTGGAAGCACTTCCATTTTGAATAATTCTGCCTCTGAATGCTTCAGGTGTTGCTGAAGTACAAGTTTCATGTCCATACAAAAACAAGAACTGTATCCTCACATCATCATTACTCTTTATTCTTCAATGAATAGCTTCCCTGGGTGAAGAAAGACTTGAGACAGAAACAGTAAGAGAAAGCTGACATCAGACTTGGATGTGTGTGAAACTCATGTTTGACATGTGATGCATAAGCATTCCCATCCAGTATTGTTTTCTAATGAGGCCAAGCGCTTCACATAAGTGTGATTAAATGCTGGCAGTCAATTCTGAACATGCATTCGGTGCTGCGGGAAGACACCAAGCAGAAAATTAATAGCAAAAGCTTTCATAATGTCCTTGTTTGTCTCAGACACAAAGTTCATTCCAGATCTGATTCAAAAGCAGAGTTTTCTCAAGTTTCTTATATATTATACAATATAATCTTAACTAAAACTTCAACATGTGTAATCACAGACCACACAAGTGACTCGCATTTCGCGGGTCAGACCAGCAAATTGATATTAAAACCTGTGACAGTCATTTTACAACATCCAAAATAAAACCGATATGTGAGATTGGATGTAAGGTGACTCTTGTCTGGTTCAGGCCTCAGTGCAGCACAAGACTAGGGTCTGTGCAGCTATCGGTTATCAGAGCAAGACTAGAGTCCTCCGCGTCTGTGCAGCTATCAGTTATTAGAGCAAGACTAGAGTCCTCCGTGTCTGCACAGCTATCAGTTATCGGAGCAAGACTAGAGTCCTCCGCGTCTGCACAGCTATCAGTTATCGGAGCAAGACTAGAGTCCTCCGCGTCTGCACAGCTATCAGTTATCGGAGCAAGACTAGAGTCCTCCGCGTCTGCACAGCTATAAGTTATCGGAGCAAGACTAGAGTCCTCCGCGTCTGCACAGCTATCAGTTATCACTGCAAGACTAGAGTCCTCCGTGTCTGCACAGCTATCAGTTATCAGAGCAAGACTAGAGTCCTCCGCGTCTGCACAGCTATTAGTTATCAGAGCAAGACTAGAGTCCTCCGCGTCTGCACAGCTATCAGTTATCAGAGCAAGACTAGAGTCCTCCGCGTCTGCGCAGCTATCAGTTATCAGAGCAAGACTCGAGTCATCCGCGTCTGCGCAGTTATCAGAGCAAGACTAGAGTCCTCCACGTCTGTGCAGCTATCAGTTATCAGCACAAGACTAGAGCCCTCCGCGCCTGCGCAGTTATCAGAGCAAGACTAGAGTCCTCCGCGTCTGCACAGCTATCAGTTATCAGCGCAGGACTCGAGTCATCCGCGTCTGCGCAGTTATCAGAGCAAGACTAGAGTCCTCCACGTCTGTGCAGCTATCAGTTATCAGCACAAGACTAGAGCCCTCCGCGTCTGCGCAGTTATGAGAGCAAGACTAGAGTCCTCCACGTCTGCACAGCTATCAATTATCAGCGCAAGACTCGAGTCCTCCACGTCTGTGCAGCTATCAGCACAAGACTAGAATCCTCTGCGTCTGCACAGCTATCAGTTATCAGCACAAGACTAGAATCCTCTGCGTCTGCACAGCTATCAGTTATCAGCACAAGACTAGAGTCCTCCGCATCTGTGCAGCTATCAGTTATCAGAGCAAGACTAGAGTCCTCCGCATCTGCGCAGCCATCAGTTATCAGAGCAAGACTAGAGTCCTCCGCGTCTGTGCAGCTATCAGTTATCACTGCAAGACTAGAGTCCTCCGCGTCTGCACAGCTGTCAGTTATCAGAGCAAGACTAGAGTCCTCCGCGTCTGCACAGCTATCAGTTATTAGAGCAAGACTAGAATCCTCTGCGTCTGCACAGCTATCAGTTATCAGCACAAGACTAGAGTCCTCCGCATCTGTGCAGCTATCAGTTATCAGAGCAAGACTAGAGTCCTCCGCGACTGTGCAGCTATCAGTTATCAGAGCAAGACTAGAGTCCTCCGCGTCTGCACAGCTATCAGTTATCAGAGCAAGACTAGAGTCCTCCGCGTCTGCACAGCTATCAGTTATCAGAGCAAGACTAGAGTCCTCCGCGTCTGTGCAGCTATCAGTTATCGGAGCAAGACTAGAGTCCTCCGCGTCTGCGCAGCTATCAGTTATCAGAGCAAGACTAGAGTCCTCCGCGTCTGCGCAGCTATCAGTTATCAGAGCAAGACTAGAGTCCTCCGCGTCTGTGCAGCTATCAGTTATCAGAGCATGACTAGAGTCCTCCGCGTCTGCGCAGCTATCAGTTATCAGAGCAAGACTAGAGTCCTCCGCGTCTGTGCAGCTATCAGTTATCAGAGCAAGACTAGAGTCCTCCGCGTCTGCGCAGCTATCAGTTATCAGAGCAAGACTAGAGTCCTCCGCGTCTGCACAGCTATCAGTTATCAGAGCAAGACTAGAGTCCTCCGCGTCTGCGCAGCTATCAGTTATCAGAGCAAGACTAGAGTCCTCCGCGTCTGCACAGCTATCAGTTATCAGAGCAAGACTAGAGTCCTCCGCGTCTGTGCAGCTATCAGTTATCAGAGCAAGACTAGAGTCCTCCGCGTCTGTGCAGCTATCAGTTATCAGAGCAAGACTAGAGTCCTCCGCGTCTGCGCAGCTATCAGTTATCAGAGCAAGACTAGAGTCCTCCGCGTCTGCGCAGCTATCAGTTATCAGAGCAAGACTAGAGTCCTCCGCGTCTGCGCAGCTATCAGTTATCAGAGCAAGACTAGAGTCCTCCGCGTCTGTGCAGCTATCAGTTATGAGAGCAAGACTAGAGTCCTCCACATCTGTGCAGCTATCAGTTATCAGAGCAAGACTAGAGTCCTCCGCATCTGCACAGCTATCAGTTATCAGAGCATGACTAGAGTCCTCCGCGTCTGCGCAGCTATCAGTTATCAGAGCAAGACTAGAGTCCTCCGCGTTTGTGCAGCTATCAGTTATCAGAGCAAGACTAGAGTCCTCCGCGTCTGTGCAGCTATCAGTTATCAGAGCAAGACTAGAGTCCTCCGCGTCTGCACAGCTATCAGTTATCAGAGCAAGACTAGAGTCCTCCGCGTCTGCGCAGCTATCAGTTATCAGAGCAAGACTAGAGTCCTCCGCGTCTGCACAGCTATCAGTTATCAGAGCAAGACTAGAGTCCTCCGCGTCTGTGCAGCTATCAGTTATCAGAGCAAGACTAGAGTCCTCCGCGTCTGTGCAGCTATCAGTTATCAGAGCAAGACTAGAGTCCTCCGCGTCTGCACAGCTATCAGTTATCAGAGCAAGACTAGAGTCCTCCGCGTCTGTGCAGCTATCAGTTATCAGAGCAAGACTAGAGTCCTCCGCGTCTGTGCAGCTATCAGTTATCAGAGCAAGACTAGAGTCCTCCGCGTCTGCACAGCTATCAGTTATCAGAGCAAGACTAGAGTCCTCCGCGTCTGTGCAGCTATCAGTTATCAGAGCAAGACTAGAGTCCTCCGCGTCTGTGCAGCTATCAGTTATCAGAGCAAGACTAGAGTCCTCCGCGTCTGCACAGCACAAGACGCTCTTCTTTGCAGAGTTCTTTTAAATTCACCAATGCCGTTGCTTTCTTTTTCTTTTATTGATATGAAATGTCATTTTAATCATTTGTATAATTTAGGCATCATTAATCATTGTCTGTCCCGTCCCATCCCGTCCCCGCTCATCCACAGCAAATACTCAGGACCAGCATTCCACTTGATGAAACTTGGGACCAATGAAGAAGAACTGTGAGTGTCCAGCAGACTCTCTTTTGGGCCAGTGCCTTCTGTGTATCTTGTCTTTTTGCGTCAGGTTTTAAAGTTATGGATGATTTGCTGTGTAACAGCAGCAGACAGAGGAAATATTCTATTCATGTTTCAATGTAACTGATGACCTCATTAACCAAAGCATTTGCCTAATTATAGTTTGACCTCATAATTGAATGTTCTTCTGGTTCATTTAAAGCTGTGTATATGTACAGTACATGCAACCCAGTTTTTATATTTACTTAAATGAGCTCTAAAGCTCTAGTGGGTTTGTTTTAAAGAAATCCTGTAATTGAAATGGCCTCATTTTGGATTAAAAAAAATAAAAAGGGAAGAAAGATGATGTATTACAATTACTTTCCTGGTGGCTCTCTGCTTCTTTAGAAAAGGAAAATGTAATTATTAACAATGCTCCAAACTAATTGCATTTTAGAAGGCTCCCTGGACAACATTGACATATACTGTAGCGCCTTGCTGGTATTAAATAACACAAATACTAATTCCCAGCTAAGCCAGGGATTCCTGCATTTAAAAGTACTGTCCCTTCATTGTGAAACTAACAGGTAATATCTGACTGCCTGCTGTACACATGTCCACACACTGAACAGTTGACTTAAAGCTCCTCATGGATGGATCACTGCAGATTTAATCACACACTCCCATCCTGCGCTGGGAGGGAGTTCACTATCCTGCGCTGGGAGGGAGTTCACTATCCTGCGCTGGGAGGGAGTTCACTATCCTGTGCTGGGAGGGAGTTCACTATCCTGCGCTGGGAGGGAGTTCACTATCCTGCGCTGGGAGGGAGTTCACTATCCTGCGCTGGGAGGGAGTTCACTATCCTGCGCTGGGAGGGAGTTCACTATCCTGCGCTGGGAGGGAGTTCACTATCCCAGCTGGGAGGGAGTTCACTATCCTGTGCTGGGAGGGAGTTCACTATCCTGCGCTGGGAGGGAGTTCACTATCCTGCGCTGGGAGGGAGTTCACTATCCTGCGCTGGGAGGGAGTTCACTATCCTGTGCTGGGAGGGAGTTCACTATCCTGCGCTGGGAGGGAGTTCACTATCCTGCGCTGGGAGGGAGTTCACTATCCTGTGCTGGGAGGGAGTTCACTATCCTGTGCTGGGAGGGAGTTCACTATCCTGTGCTGGGAGGGAGTTCACTATCCTGCGCTGGGAGGGAGTTCACTATCCTGCGCTGGGAGGGAGTTCACTATCCTGTGCTGGGAGGGAGTTCACTATCCTGTGCTGGGAGGGAGTTCACTATCCTGCGCTGGGAGGGAGTTCACTATCCTGTGCTGGGAGGGAGTTCACTATCCTGTGCTGGGAGGGAGTTCACTATCCTGCGCTGGGAGGGAGTTCACTATCCCTGCTGGGAGGGAGTTCACTATCCTGTGCTGGGAGGGAGTTCACTATCCTGTGCTGGGAGGGAGTTCACTATCCTGCGCTGGGAGGGAGTTCACTATCACACTTTCTTTTAACTTTTTTCATAGGAAAAAAAACATAAATGAAATCAATTTTACTATGAACACGTTTCTCGGTTGTGATTGAGAGACACGAATGACTTAACAGATATCAACTGAATTCTTAAAGAAGAGTAGAAAAGTAAAACACCGAAAATCAGAATCCCTAATTATAGATTTGAAACACATTAGGATTATACAATAGACAATACTTTTCAAACAACGTCATGGACTGTTATTCAGAGTGGTAACAACCTTTATCTTGATATAAGAAGAAAAAACAGAAAGCGTACCGGGGGAATCTCAAGTGAATATGACGCTCAATACAATGATAACATTATGAAGTGAATATGACGCTCAATACAATGATAACATTATGAAGTGAATATGACGCTCAATACAATGATAACATTATGAAGTGAATATGATGCTGAATACAATGATAACATTATGAAGTGAATATGATGCTGAATACAATGATAACATTATGAAGTGAATATGATGTTGAATCCAATGATAACATTATGAAGTGAATATGACGCTCAATACAATGATAACATTATGAAGTGAATATGATGTTGAATACAATGATAACATTATGAAGTGAATATGATGTTGAATACAATGATAACATTATGAAGTGAATATGATGCTGAATACAATGATAACATTATGAAGTGAATATGATGTTGAATACAATGATAACATTATGAAGTGAATATGACGGTCAATACAATGATAACATTATGAAGTGAATATGATGCTGAATACAATGATAACATTATGAAGTGAATATGATGTTGAATCCAATGATAACATTATGAAGTGAATATGACGCTCAATACAATGATAACATTATGAAGTGAATATGATGTTGAATACAATGATAACATTATGAAGTGAATATGATGTTGAATACAATGATAACATTATGAAGTGAATATGATGCTGAATACAATGATAACATTATGAAGTGAATATGATGTTGAATACAATGATAACATTATGAAGTGAATATGACGGTCAATACAATGATAACATTATGAAGTGAATATGATGCTGAATACAATGATAACATTATGAAGTGAATATGATGCTGAATACAATGATAACATTATGAAGTGAATATGATGCTGAATACAATGATAACATTATGAAGTGAATATGATGTTGAATACAATGATAACATTATGAAGTGAATATGACGCTCAATACAATGATAACATTATGAAGTGAATATGATATTGAATCCAATGATAACATTATGAAGTGAATATGATGTTGAATCCAATGATAACATTATGAAGTGAATATGACGCTCAATACAATGATAACATTATGAAGTGAATATGATGTTGAATACAATGATAACATTATGAAGTGAATATGATGCTGAATACAATGATAACATTATGAAGTGAATATGATGAATACAATGATAACATTATGAAGTGAATATGACGGTCAATACAATGATAACATTATGAAGTGAATATGATGCTGAATACAATGATAACATTATGAAGTGAATATGATGCTGAATACAATGATAACATTATGAAGTGAATATGATGTTGAATACAATGATAACATTATGAAGTGAATATGACGGTCAATACAATGATAACATTATGAAGTGAATATGATATTGAATCCAATGATAACATTATGAAGTGAATATGACGCTCAATACAATGATAACATTATGAAGTGAATATGACGCTCAATACAATGATAACATTATGAAGTGAATATGATGCTGAATACAATGATAACATTATGAAGTGAATATGATGTTGAATCCAATGATAACATTATGAAGTGAATATGATGTTGAATACAATGATAACATTATGAAGTGAATATGACGCTCAATACAATGATAACATTATGAAGTGAATATGACGCTCAATACAATGATAACATTATGAAGTGAATATGATGCTGAATACAATGATAACATTATGAAGTGAATATGATGTTGAATCCAATGATAACATTATGAAGTGAATATGACGCTCAATACAATGATAACATTATGAAGTGAATATGACGCTCAATACAATGATAACATTATGAAGTGAATATGATGCTGAATACAATGATAACATTATGAAGTGAATATGATGCTGAATACAATGATAACATTATGAAGTGAATATGACGGTCAATACAATGATAACATTATGAAGTGAATATGATGCTGAATACAATGATAACATTATGAAGTGAATATGACGGTCAATACAATGATAACATTGATAACATCACCAGCATGTTATACAAAGAAGCATGTAATTATCTACTGGGGTGTTATGTCAGCAATCTTAGCATAATATACAGGCGCTGATAATAAACCACATCAAGCATTTTATGTCACAGAATTGTCTAATGTTGAATGCAAATAAAACAGAGGTTGCGCTAGTGGGATCACAGAACCAACTAAAAGGAAATGTGGGATTACATGAACTCGACCCTTGCAGTCTCTCATCAATACTTAAAGTAGAAATTAAGAGTTTGGGGGTCGTCTTTGATCCCGATCTCTCATTTGAGACTCATATTAGGGAAGTTACTAAAGTATCTTTTTACCATTTGAGAAATATAGCCAAACTTAAATCAATTATTTCCGTATCTGATGCGGAGAGACTAATGCATGCCTTTGTTTCATCTAGACTCGATTATTGTAATGCACTTTTTTCTGGTGTCCCAAAACGTGTGGAATCCCGCTTGCAGCTTGTTCAGAATACCGCCGCTAGAATTCTGACTAAAACCAGGAAAAGTGAACATATTACCCCTGTTTAGAACATATTACCCCTGTTTAGAACATATTACCCCTGTTTTGGCCTCTTTACACTGGCTTCCTGTGCAGTATAGAATTGATTTTAAGATTTTACTGTTAATTTACAAGGCCCTGAATGGATTAGCACATAGTTATTTGCAGGAGTTACTGATCCTTCCAAACCGCACTCTGAGATCACAGGATGCGGGGCTGCTGGTTATTCCCAGGGTCAACAAAAGCAACACGGGAGGCAGGGCTTTTTCTTGCAGAGCTCCTAAATGACGGAATGCTCTGCCTTTGTTTGTCAGGGAAGCTGGGACTGTTACAGTTTTCAAGTCAAGACTAAAACGCACTTTTAAAAAATGGCTTTCTTATCTTAGTGGGTTTTAATGTAACTTTAAAATTGCTGCTTTTGTATTATTACGTGTACACTGTTATTTAAATGGTCTGACTGTTTGCCTTCAGTGATGGTTAAACGCGTGGGACGCATAACGGATTATTTCATTTTGGCCCGTTCCAACCCTTGTCCGTTTTTCAGGGAACACACACACAAAAAAAAACAGTATAAAAAATACAAATAAGTAGACTTCCAGTTAGATGCACTGTATTGTTTTGTTGGTACAGTACTATATTTTCAACAGAATAAGTATTTTAATTCAGAACGATATGATTCTGAAAATATCCTTTGCCAGAACTAAAGAGACAACAAGTTAACTGTAATACAGTACATAGTTTTAAATCCTGTACGTATTGTAGCAGTATGTAAAATTTCCCATTAACGACCTAACAGCAAAATGAAATCTAAATGTTATCCATGCACAGAACTGTGTAAAACGTAAAAGGCAATGCAATTCAGCAAAGCCAAAAGATAAAAAACAACACATTTCCAGAATTAAAACAGTATCCAAAGTAAGTACGGTATTCAAAATTGCAGAATATAGTGCTCGATAAGACCCTAATGTCACAATTCACTTGCAAATGAAAATGCACAAAAACAACTACAGATCATAGATATATAAAAAAATACATCACAGTATCTAAAACTGTTTAATGATTCACTGTTAGAGAGGTTTTTTTTTTTTTTTAATATAAACGCGGGCTGTGACGGATATTCAGATAAAATTGTAACATTGAAGAGATGGGCTTTGTATCACAAAACTGGTGACGGAGTCGGAAATCGCGTGTGACGGGTAAGTGCATTCATTTGTTACATATACTGCATATATATAAAATGAGGATTGATTTTATCCTTACTACAAGGCTGGTAAAACGCAACTGACGTGTATCTGGGTAACGGATATCTGGGTGCTGACTGTACAAATGTATTGTGGTTTGTTCTTTTTTCTGCTATGTACTGTACAGTGCTTCGTGATACTTTTGTATAAAAAGCGCTACATAAATGCAATAAATTAAATAAATAAATAAAATATTGTGTTGACCAAAGTGCTGAAACAGAAGACTGACAAATCTACTGTTCTGTGTTCTGTTACTCAAAGTAGGTGGCAGTGTCTGAACTCACAGCTGAAGGAATCCTGTGCGTCCCGGCACACAGTGCTACAGTATGTGTCTGGGGTGGCAGTGTCTGAACTCACAGCTGAAGGAGTCTTGTGCATCCCAGCACACAGTGCTACAGTATGTGTCTGGGGTGGCAGTGTCTGAACTCACAGCTGAAGGAATCCTGTGCGTCCCGGCACACAGTGCTACAGTATGTGTCTGGGGTGGCAGTGTCTGAACTCACAGCTGAAGGAGTCTTGTGCATCCCAGCACACAGTGCTACAGTATGTGTCTGGGGTGGCAGTGTCTGAACTCACAGCTGAAGGAGCGTCCCAGCACACAGTGCTACAGTATGTGTCTGGGGTGGCAGTGTCTGAACTCACAGCTAAAGGAGTCCCAGCGCCCCGCACACAGTGCTACAGTATGTGTCTGGGGTGGCAGTGTCTGAACTCACAGCTGAAGGAGCGTCCCGGCACACAGTGCTACAGTATGTGTCTGGGGTGGCAGTGTCTGAACTCACAGCTAAAGGAGTCCTGTGCGTCCCGGCACACAGTGCTACAGTATGTGTCTGGGGTGGCAGTGCCTGAACTCACAGCTGAAGGAGTCCTGTGCGTCCCGGCACACAGTGCTACAGTATGTCTGGGGTGGCAGTGTCTGAACTCACAGCTGAAGGAGTCTTGTGCATCACAGCACACAGTGCTACAGTATGTGTCTGGGGTGGCAGTGTCTGAACTCACAGCTGAAGGAGTCCTGTGCGTCCCGGCACACAGTGCTACAGTATGTGTCTGGGGTGGCAGTGTCTGAACTCACAGCTGAAGGAATCCCAGCGCCCCGCACACAGTGCTACAGTATGTGTCTGGGGTGGCAGTGTCTGAACTCACAGCTGAAGGAGTCTTGTGCATCCCAGCACACAGTGCTACAGTATGTGTCTGGGGTGGCAGTGTCTGAACTCACAGCTGAAGGAGTCCCAGCGCCCCGCACACAGTGCTACAGTATGTGTCTGGGGTGGCAGTGTCTGAACTCACAGCTGAAGGAGTCCCAGCGCCCCGCACACAGTGCTACAGTATGTGTCTGGGGTGGCAGTGTCTGAACTCACAGCTGAAGGAGTCCTGTGCGTCCCGGCACACAGTGCTACAGTATGTGTCTGGGGTGTTGCTGTACTGACAAACGGAGGACAAACTGGCCGCTGTTACCTTCATGTCCTTTAAGATGACGTACCACTTCCGCCGACACCTCTTCTGTAACATTACACCCAACTTAAAAAACCTTTACAACTTATTAAGACGATAGTCACAAATGATGACTTGCTTTAATAGACATTAATAGAGCTTTTCCAATCTTTTTAAACATACTGTTACAAAACTAGAATTAAACAGCAGTATGTCAATGTAGGACTGTTTAGTGTGGGTGTCAAGTTTAAACTAGGAGTGAGTTAGCAATCAAATATAGTCTATCAAGCATTCTGAAAAAACGAGATCCAATAATACAGGCCTGTGAACAGCACACTGTGGATGCAGGTCATCAGCGGTTCTCATTTGCTCAATACCCTGATTGAGGACACCTTGCTTTTGTGGTTTAAAAATGCCCGTGAGCAGAATGTGCTTGTATCTGGGATGACTATGACACTGACTATGAGACTATGAGACTGATAAATGATAAATAAATGCTGATAAATGTGCACAGCAGCTGGGACATGCAGATTTCAAGTGCAGTTCATTTGCAATGTATACGTTTTAAAAGTTCACTTACAGTCGCATTTTCAATAACATGCTCAGTACTTTTAAATGTGGAATACTTTACATTGTTCTGAATAGACATCTGATTTCAATTTAAACCGACAGCATGCTGTGGTTTAGACTCTGGATAATAACAATTTCTGAGAAGACATGATTTTTGTTGGTCCCTTGAAATTTGAATTAATGAGAGTTCTGTACTATTGAATAATAAAATTATTACTCAAGTACTTAGTCACTCAAATATTAGTCACTTTAAAAAAATCTTTAATACATTACTTAGCAGCACTTGATTCAATTTATTTGTAAACTGGTAAAATCCACTGAAGTGGTGTGTACATCTCTGTGTACAGCTCCAGCACTTGCATGTGTTTTTATTACACTGAAGTGGTGTGCACTTCCCTGTGTACAGCTCCAGCACTTGCATGTGTTTTTATTACACTGAAGTGGTGTGTACTTCTCTGTGTACAGCTCCAGCACTTGCATATGTTTTTATTACACTGAAGTGGTGTGCACTTCTCTGTGTACAGCTCCAGCACTTGCATGTGTTTTTATTACACTGAAGTGGTGTGTACTTCTCTGTGTATAGCTCCAGCACTTGCATATGTTTTTATTACACTGAAGTGGTGTGTACTTTTATTATTATTATTTGTTTATTTAGCAGACGCCTTTATCCAAGGCGACTTACAGAGACTAGGGTGTGTGAACTATGCATCAGCTGCAGAGTCACTTACAACAACGTCTCACCCGAAAGACGGAGCACAAGGAGGTGAAGTAACTTGCTCAGGGTCACGCAGTGAGTGAGCCGGGATTTGAACCGAGGACCTCCTGGTTACAAGCCCTTTTCTTTAACCACTGGACCACCTGTGTACAGCTCCAGCACTTGAACACGTTTTTATTTAAATTCCCCTACTTTAAACACGTCCACTCTTCTGCTAAACAGCACATACCTGTCCCAGTTTGCCATGGCTTGTCATGTTTTTAATATGCTTTACCACCTCTCCGGGTTTCACACTGCCTGCCTTACCATGCTTCCACTATGCTTTATTACACTTAGCTGCTTTTACTGTACAATTGTAAACTTTGAATAGAAGGGAATTGTGATAGGCCTGTTTATATGGGTCTAATGCACATCGCGGAAATGATCCAGTGTGGAAAGTACAGGTCACATGTCTCATTCCAAAGTGTTTTATACGCGCGTGATAATTCACATAAAGTAACACACAGATGACGCGTTGTTGATGCTCGAGACGGCGGAATACACGGTGTCATTGATTTTAGTCAAAGCCACATACACACCGTACCGTACAAGCTCCCTAGAATATAACATCCCTGTCCCTTTAAAACTCCAGACAAAAAGCCCCATATGATCCCTGAGCTCCAATCATCAGTCCCTTCTGCAAAAGCAGCCTCTGCATTTTTGTCTTTTCCTAAATGCTAACATGGCGAAAAAAAGACTGATGTCAAGAAAAACAGAGGCAGAAGAAATGTGAAAAAAGGAAAACCAAACATTTTCATGGAGAGCAAACGTCAGAAGCAAAGGGAGGAGAATACGGGCTCCTTTGCACCAGAAAACCTGCATCAAAATGGTAGAGCGTGTATATTTCTAGTTCTTTATTTCCCTTTTGATCTCTTGCAAATTTGGGCTAGTTAGGCCTTTGAAAGTTACCTGGAATTTGCCGAAGGATGCTTTTTCCATGCGTCTGTTTGGAGAATTTGCAGAAATCCCTGCGGATCCGCCTAGATTTGCTGGTTGATTAGGAAGTTTGCAACTTGTATTAAACCCAGGAAACAAAAACCAAAAATGTGAATGCATGCAAAAAGCAACAATAGCGACATTGCTGCCAAGAAAGAGTTAAATTCCTAACCGTCAGGATGCTGCTGCGTCTCAAAGAGCAGGTTGTGACTGATGGATTGTGTGACTTCAGGTTTGCAAGTGTAACAGCACGAGTAGTCGCGGCGCAAGTATTTAGACACAGTGAAACTAATACTTATTATGTTTCCTGCATTTTGGAATTGGTGCCATTTTAATTTAATCACAAGAAGATTGAGGTAGGATTCTAACTCAGATACAAACATTTAGAATGTTTGTTTTTCTTTTTTTGCAGCAACAGAGTTTATTTATTGCAAACAGAGTATATAAATACTGCCATCTTAGTTTATTCTGAGTTGGTAGCGGGGTTAACGTTTAGCAGGTTATGGGGTCCCCATGCCACAAACTGTAATTAGTTAAACGGGCCGTTTCAGAATTTGACAGTATGGCACGGATACTTATCACAATGCACCATCCCCATTTTTTCCAGTGCCACGTTATTAACTTGTTCTAGAATTGCTTCACTGAGCGTATTGAAGTTGTATTGTTTGCACCCTACATTTTAACAACCGCAGATATTAATACTATAATATGAATAACAAGGATTTGTTGTGGTTTTGCGTGCATTCTGAGTATTATTATTTAGATGGAGAACAATGATTTACCTGTACACTTTGGTGTTTTAGAGCCGTATTATTATACACGGTTGTGTTCAGAGACCCGGGTATAATGAGATTGCCCCTGTGTGATAAGGTTGATGATAAAACGGCTAACCTCAGTTTTTAAAAACAAACACAACCACCAGTACATGAACACCACAAATCACTGTCGAAACAGAGCAACGGCCTGAAGAAGATTTCAAGTTTTAACCGCAGATTTGTGCAAGAGCAGAGTAGTGTTAGACAGCAGTGTGCCGTATTCCTTCATGAGCACAGCAGTGTTAGAACAGCAGTGTGCTGTATTCCTTCATGAGCACAGCAGTGTTAGAACAGCAGTGTGTCATATCCTTCATGAGCACAGCAGTGTGCCATATTCCTTCATGAGCACAGCAGTGTTAGAACAGCAGTGTGCCATATTCCTTCATGAGCACAGCAGAGTTAGAAAGGCAGTGTGCCGTATTCCTTCATGAGCACAGCAGTGTTAGACAGCAGTGTAACATATTCCTTCATGAGCACAGCAGTGTTAGAACAGCAGTGTGTCGTATTCCTTCATGAGCACAGCAGTGTTAGAACAGCAGTGTGTCGTATTCCTTCATGAGCACAGCAGTGTTAGAACAGCAGTGTGCCGTATTCCTTCATGTGCACAGCAGTGTTAGAACAGCAGTGTGCTGTATTCCTTCATGAGCACAGCGGTGTGCCATATTCCTTTATGAGCATAGCAGTGTTAGAACAGCAGTGTGCCATATTCCTTCATGAGCACAGCAGTGTTAGAACAGCAGTGTGCCATATTCCTTCATGAGCACAGCAGTGTTAGAACAGCAGTGTACCGTATTCCTTCATGAGCACAGCCGTGTTAGAACAGCAGTGTGTCGTATTCCTTCATGAGCACAGCAGTGTTAGAACAGCAGTGTGTCGTATTCCTTCATGAGCACAGCAGTGTTAGAGCAGCAGTGTGCCGTATTCCTTCATGAGCACAGCAGTGTTAGAACAGCAGTGTGCCGTATTCCTTCATGAGCACAGCAGTCTTTAGCAGTTCTGGTGCTAAAGTTGCATTGTCACTCCACCCATTCCACAGTTTAAAGTACCTGTGTAGCGTCTTGATAAGCAGCTGATCTGCTTAATAAGGTGTTATAGACAGCAATTGTGGATTGATTGATTTCTTCAAATTAACTATCTCTAGGAACTATTTATATGTGTGTGGGAATTTAAATGTGTATTTAAGGTGATAAAACCACATACTGTTTGCATGCATTTCTTGTGTTTACACTGGCTGGACAAAACATTTGAAACGTGTAAAACTAGAGTGTAGGGCTGTCCTGGGCAGACAGCGTGGCACTGATTCAGTGTGACAGCTCTACAAGGCTGTCAGATACCTGACCATTATATGAATATCACTACTGAATCACTGTTTTCATGCAGAGTTCACTTTAGTTCTGCAGCGTGGCTGTTTCACTGTTTTCATGCAGAGTTCACTTTAGTTCTGCAGCGTGGCTGTTTCACTGTTTTCATGCAGAGTTCACTTTAGTTCTGCAGCGTGGCTGTTTCACTGTTTTCATGCAGTTCACTTTAGTTCTGCAGCGTGGCTGTTTCACTGTTTTCATGCAGAGTTCACTTTAGTTCTGCAGCGTGGCTGTTTCACTGTTTCATGCAGAGTTCACTTTAGTTCTGCAGCGTGGCTGTTTCACTGTTTTCATGCAGTTCACTTTAGTTCTGCAGCGTGGCTGTTTCACTGTTTTCATGCAGTTCACTTTAGTTCTGCAGCGTGGCTGTTTCACTGTTTTCAAGCAGAGTTCACTTTAGTTCTGCAGCGTGGCTGTTTCACTGTTTTCATGCAGAGTTCACTTTAGTTCTGCAGCGTGGCTGTTTCACTGTTTTCATGCAGAGTTCATGTCACTTCTTGTAGCCAGTGCAGCCGTCCCCATTGTGAGTTCAATGCAAGACAGACGGGATGGTTGACTTTCTCCGCTCGGAGATTTAACGTGCGTTTAATTTCCAATCGGAAGGCTTGGAACAGGGCAGGCCACTTAAAACTACACTGTCAATGTCAGGGTTTCTCTGACTGTGCTGTTTCTCTGCTTTCTTTGGCAGACGGAATACTGTATTTAAAAAAGAAAAAGGCTCCAGACTGAAAAGGGGTTTAAGGAGAATGTGAAGCTTGTCTGACAGGACATGTCAAACAGTGCAAAGCAGAAGAATGATTACAGTGTGCCTGCCTGCCTGTCTCATGATTACAGTGTGCCTGCCTGCCTGTCTCATGATTACAGCGTGCCTGCCTGCCTGTCTCATGATTACAGCGTGCCTGCCTGCCTGTCGGATGATTACAGTGTGCCTGCCTGCCTGTCGGATGAATACAGTGTGCCTGCCTGCCTGTTGGATGACTACAGTGTGTCTGCCTGCCTGTCGGATGATTACAGTGTGCCTGCCTCCCTGTCGGATGATTACAGTGTGCCTGCCTCCCTGTCGGATGATTACAGTGTGCCTGCCTCCCTGTAGGATGATTACAGTGTGCCTGCCTGCCTGTCTCATGATTACAGCGTGCCTGCCTGCCTGTCGGATGATTACAGCGTGCCTGCCTGCCTGTCGGATGATTACAGTGTGTCTGCCTGCCTGTTGGATGATTACAGTGTGCTTGCCTGCCTGTCGGATGATTACAGTGTGTCTGCCTGCCTGTCGCATGATTACAGTGTGCCTGCCTCCCTGTCGGATGATTACAGTGTGCCTGCCTCCCTGTCGGATGATTACAGTGTGCCTGCCTGCCTGTCGCATGATTACAGCATGCCTGCCTGCCTGTCGCATGATTACAGCGTGCCTGCCTGCCTGCCTGTTGGATGATTACAGTGTGCCTGCCTGCCTGTTGGATGATTACAGTGTGCCTGCCTGCCTGTCGGATGATTACAGTGTGCCTGCCTGCCTGTCGGATGATTACAGCGTGCCTGCCTGCCTGTCGGATGATTACAGTGTGCCTGCCTGCCTGTCGGATGATTACAGTGTGCCTGCCTGCCTGTTGGATGATTACAGTGTGCCTGCCTGCCTGTTGGATGATTACAGTGTGCCTGCCTCCCTGTCGGATGATTACAGTGTGCCTGCCTCCCTGTCGGATGATTACAGTGTGCCTGCCTGCCTGTCTCATGATTACAGCGTGCCTGCCTGCCTGTCTCATGATTACAGCGTGCCTGCCTGCCTGTCGGATGATTACAGTGTGCCTGCCTGCCTGTCGCATGATTACAGCATGCCTGCCTGCCTGTCGCATGATTACAGCGTGCCTGCCTGCCTGTCGGATGATTACAGCATGCCTGCCTGCCTGTCGCATGATTACAGCATGCCTGCCTGCCTGTCGCATGATTACAGCGTGCCTGCCTGCCTGCCTGTTGGATGATTACAGTGTGCCTGCCTGCCTGTCGCATGATTACAGCGTGCCTGCCTGCCTGTCGGATGATTACAGCATGCCTGCCTGCCTGTCGGATGATTACAGTGTGCCTGCCTGCCTGTCTCATGATTACAGTGTGCCTGCCTGCCTGTCGGATGATTACAGTGTGCCTGCCTGCCTGTTGGATGATTACAGTGTGCCTGCCTGCCTGTCGGATGATTACAGTGTGCCTGCCTGTTGGAATGAGAGACTCGGTTTTTCAAAGGTATTCTGTAGAACAGGGACACACACCTCGCGGCCCGTTTATCGACTGACTGCGGCCCAGTGTATTAATTCCATTTCACTTATGAATATATCGTAAATATTTTTTTTTATTTTGTTGACTTGCTTTTTCAAATTTTTCACATAAAAATCATCACACTATTTTAATTCGTACTGCGGAGGCTAATTGCTTCTCATCAGCTTCCCAACATAGGAGGCATTTTCCTAGGGAAGTGACGTCACTGCCCTGTGACTTTTGCAGTTACCTCCAAAATTATTGGCACCCTTGATAAAGATGAGCAGAAAAGACTGTATAAAATAAATAATACCAGTACTGAGCTATATTGTAATTTTCCAACATGTGGAATATATTTGACTTTATTAATGATTCAATGGAATCAACCAAAATTATAAATTTATTTCCAAAAAAAATGAAGTATCACAATTATTGGCACCCTTGTTTTCAGTACTTTGTGCACCCTCCCCTTGCAAGGATAACGGCACTGAGTCTTTATCTATAATGTTTAATGAGATTGGAGAACACATTGGGAGGGATCTTTGGCCATTCCTCCATACAGAATCATTCCAGATCCTTAATATCCTTCGGTCTGCACTTATGGACTGCCCTCTTCAATTGAAACCACAGGTTTTCAATGGGGTTCAAGTCTGGAGACTGAGATGGCCATTGCAAAATGTTGATTTTGTGGTCAATTAACCATTTCTTTGTGGATTTTGATGTGTGCTTGGGGTCATTGTCTTGCTGGAAGATCCACTTGCGGCCAAGTTTCAGCCTCATGGCAGAGGCAACCAGGTTTTTGGCTAAAAAACATTTTTATTGCCTGCGTGCAGTACTTTACACTTTTCTCTATTAAATGTCATTTGCCATGTGTCTGCTCAGTTTTGAATGGTGTCTAGATCATTTTGAATGACCTTTGCTGCTGCAACAGTGTTTGCCACTCCTCCTATTTTTGTGTCATCTGCAAATTTCTCAAGTTTGCTTACTATAGCAGAATCAAAGTCATGCCAGAGAATGGGAATGTGGTTCTCTTTACATCAATGCCACATTATCGTAACCTCCATTGAACTGCTTCTAACTTAACCCCAGGTTGTTTCTTGGTAGTTTTATAACATTAACATTTCTCCTGGTGGACACTTTGCACTGTTGCAGACAGGACATGCAGTAAACCAGGCCCATATTGTGTTCCAGTGTGCTGAGTGATAGTCAGAGGAAAGCAAAGCTGAGATGACAAGGAGCTGCCTATCGCTATTGTTCTTCAAGAGCACTGCTGTTTGATTGTCGTTAGTTTGCCGTTCAGCACTCAGAAGTTTTCTGAATCAAATGCACAGGCCCCAGGGTTTCTTTAAACCCAGCTGGATGGACAGAGAGACTGTTCTGGAAAGCTCTGTCTGTGTAACTTGAGCTACCCGTCTGGGCTGTGTAATACAGTATGCATCCTTTTGCTTAGTGCCAGGTAGAGTAATGAGCAAACAGGGCACATCTGACACTGAGGCTGTGGAACACAGAACAGTTGGAGGGTGCATCCCAGTGCAGGCTTTTGCTTTTTTATGGGTTAAAGCAATCCATTTTAAATGCTCTCGACATGTAAATAAAGGCAACCTCAGTCAGCTTTGATGCAGTCCACTGTGAGACATTTCCACAGTGTATAATACACAGCTTGATGAATGCATCAGGAACCTTGACCTCTGTCTCAGTATGGCTACCATATTTGCTGTTGTGCTATTTTTCTGATCCGGATAATAAATCCCACACACTAAGAAATCCTGCTCTGCAATTTGAAATGTCCTTTGAAGTGACATTCTGAGGTTTACAGGGGTACAGCTGTCCAACCGAAGCTCAACGTTTGTCAGTTATTCACGGTGGTACTTGCTGTTGATTGAAAGTGATCACAGGGAACTTCATGCTTTTGTAGTTTGACAACAGCAACTACTGTACCATTTCAAAACCCTGAGCCAGTCATTGTAAACTGCTTCCTGGCAAATCAGATCCAGATGATACAGAAACTTCACCCTTTCACTAGGATGGGATAAGAATTATGCCTCAGATAATTCAAAGGAGAAGGTCTGTGTGTCTGCATCTATTGGACAGTGTGTGATCATATCCTGAACTCTGCTTCTTACTGTTTGAGCTCCTCCTCCTACAGCAGATCATATCCTGAACTCTGCTTCTTACTGTATGAGCTCCTCCTCCTACAGCAGATCATATCCTGAACTCTGCTTCTTACTGTATGAGCTCCTCCTCCAGCAGATCATATCCTGAACTCTGCTTCTTACTGTATGAGCCTCCTCCTCCTCCAGCAGATCATATCCTGAACTCTGCTTCTTACTGTATGAGCCTCCTCCTCCTCCAGCAGATCATATCCTGAACTCTGCTTCTTATTGTATGAGCTCCTCCTCCAGCAGATCATATCATGAACTCTGCTTCTTACTGTATGAGCTCCTCCTCCAGCAGATCATATCCTGAAATCTGCTTCTTACTGTATGAATTCCTCCTCCTCCTCCAGCAGATCATATCCTGAAATCTGCTGCTTACTGTATGAGCTCCTTCTCCTCCAGCAGATCATATCCTGAAATCTGCTTCTTACTGTATGAGCTCCTCCTCCAGTAGATCATATCCTGAACTGTACTGCTTACTGTATGAGCCTCCTCCTCCTCCAGCAGATCATATCCTAAACTCTGCTTCTTACTGTATGATCCTCCTCCTCCAGCAGATCATATCCTGAACTGTGCTTCTTACTGTATGAGCTCCTCCTCCAGCAGATCATATCCTGAACTGTGCTTCTTATTGTATGAGCTCCTCCTCCTCCAGCAGGTAAACTCACAGTTTCACAGTGAGACAGAAAGCTTGGATTTAGCTTCTAAAAGAGCTATCCCTCTGGGACCCACTTTCAGCAAATTCAATTAATTCCTTTCACAGAGGTTTTTCTGCAGTAGGAACATTTATATCACATTTTTCTTACTCTGACTCTCGCTGTAAAAAAGCCTGCCTCTCAAATCCATTCCCATGGCAACAGCAATGGCAGCGCTCCTTTGTAATCCCACAAAACTCTCGTCTCGAGGTCTTAACCTTGGCTGCCATGCTCTCATCTGTGTAAAAGTAGGGCTAGATTCCCAAAGCTCCTTTCTGTGAATCGTCAAAAACATCTCCTTTTTTCAGAAGGTTATAAAACTCGCACATTAAAGTTAAGAAACTAAATGACATTTTTTATGTCCTTTATATAGTCTTAAAGGTAGAATGGAATTGGTTTACAATATGTATTTTCTCTTACTCCTGTGTAGTATTTCATCTGAAAGAGCGCTCATGAAAATGGACGTTTTGTATGAATGTGTGATTTGGGAATGAAACACTGTGTCACTCTGATCTTGAGTCTTGCATGATGACTGAGGACCTTTCTCCTTGATGATACAGTGGAGGCGGGCACACATCTGTACGTGTGTCTCACTAGCATTATATAATGTACAGGATTGTGACAGGATAGCTTGGGTGGTGATGTCACGCCAGGAAGTACACAGACAATAGAGCTGGGGAATGGAAGCACTGCGGCCCATTTATTAATAAACAAACAAAAAGCTTTTAAACAAAAACACAAACAAAACGGCTTGAAGGCCAAAACAAACAGACTAATAATAATTCTAACAAGTACTGTGCTGGCAGTTCCAGCACGACTAGCAATTGTTTTTTTCTTTTTTTTTTCTGTTTTCTCCCGTCTCTCCTGTTCTCCGCTCTGAACTCTCTCTCCCCATGTAGTCAAAGCTGCAGGTCTTTTATATTATGGCGAGGGATTAACTGGCTATTAATTATCTTGTTAACCCCTCGGCCATGTCTGCACAAGTCTAATAAATCAATGTGGCAGTCAGTTAATTCAGTAATCGGTTAGCTAATCAGCCACGCGTTCTCACAAGAGGTACACAACAAAAAACAATAACAATAATGGCGGCAGCTTTTCATCCGCGCCACAGATAATGCAGGCTTTCCACCGTCATATATAATAGAATAAATGAGAATGGATTAAATGAGAATGGATTAAATGAGAATGGATTAAATGAGAATAGAGTGCACACATATAGATAGGGGCTGAGCTCCCCGACACAAGGGTCTTCAGGACTTTGTTCCTGAAGACACTTGACCCCCTGACTGCCCTTAATATTCAAATGAATAGTGGAAAGTGAACAGTGTTTCTATCAAGCTTGAGTATTAATAGGTTTTGAGCTGTTCAGCTATCAGCAATGATGGTTTTCATGATTGATGAGGATTATGACTGCCAACATTGTTCAACTGACGAGATTCATAAAGACACACAGATATGAGTTTTTACTTGAGCTGATTGCTGTGTCAAAATAAATCCTAGCACAGAGACACATGCAAGCAAATGAAGGTCTTGCCTCGATTACCCTTTGTAATGTTAAAAAGCCTCTGTATATGATATACTGCATCAAGAGAACAGTTAATACAATTGTGTTAAAAGCTGCTGAGGACCCTTTTTAACACCCGAAGGAACAGTATTATATATTTGTGTGTTGTTTTTACAATGGGAGCTGTAATTCACATGTCTGTACCTGAAGGAACAGTATTATATGTCTGTGTTGTGTTTTTACAATGGGAGTTGGAAGCAACTCCAGAGAAGATCAGTAAGAATGGGTCCATGCATGTGTCCAACGTCATTGCCTTAGCTTGTACAAAGGGTGTGCATTGCAAGCAGGAGAGTGTGTGTGGTTCTGTGTTGTGTGCTGGAGCAGCTGTGTGTTCGTGTGATGCTGTGCTGTGTGCTGGAACAGCTGTGTGTTCGTGTGGAGCTGTGCTGTGTGATGCTGTGCTGTGTGCTGGAACAGCTGTGTGTTTGTGTGGAGCTGTGCTGTGTGCTAGAGCAGCTGTGTGTTCGTGTGGAGCTGTGCTGTGTGCTGGAGCAGCTGTGTGTTTGTGTGGAGCTGTGCTGTGTGCTGGAGCAGCTGTGTGTTCGTGTGATGCTGTGCTGTGTGCTGGAGCAGCTGTGTGTTTGTGTGGAGCTGTGCTGTGTGCTGGAGCAGCTGTGTGTTTGTGTGGAGCTGTGCTGTGTGCTGGAGCAGCTGTGTGTTTGTGTGGAGCTGTGCTGTATGCTGGAGCAGCTGTGTGTTTGTGTGGAGCTGTGCTGTGTGCTGGAGCAGCTGTGTGTTTGTGTGGAGCTGTGCTGTTTGCTGGAGCAGCTGTGTGTTTGTGTGGAGCTGTGCTGTGTGCTGGAGCAGCTGTGTGTTTGTGTGGAGCTGTGCTGTGTGCTGGAGCAGCTGTGTGTTTGTGTGGAGCTGTGCTGTGTGCTGGAGCAGCTGTGTGTTTGTGTGGAGCTGTGCTGTTTGCTGGAGCAGCTGTGTGTTTGTGTGATGCTGTGCTGTGTGCTGGAGCAGCTGTGTGTTTGTGTGGAGCTGTGCTGTGTGCTGGAGCAGCTGTGTGTTTGTGTGGAGCTGTGCTGTGTGCTGGAGCAGCTGTGTGTTTGTGTGGAGCTGTGCTGTGTGCTGGAGCAGCTGTGTGTTTGTGTGGAGCTGTGCTGTTTGCTGGAGCAGCTGTGTGTTGTGTGTTTGTGTGGAGCTGTGCTGTATGCTGGAGCAGCTGTGTGTTCGTGTGGAGCTGTGCTGTGTGATGCTGTGCTGTGTGCTGGAGCAGCTGTGTGTTTGTGTGGAGCTGTGCTGTATGCTGGAGCAGCTGTGTGTTTGTGTGGAGCTGTGCTGTGTGCTGGAGCAGCTGTGTGACTCGGGCAGAGGGAGTATTTTTAACATTAGGTAGGTAGATTACGTTTACAATTAGGCATGCTTAAAATTCAAAGGTAGGGCACACAGTCACTAAAGAATGAAGAAGTGCAGTTAACGTATTTATTGACTGGTGAAAGTTGCTGCAGTATGTACACTGTTTTGTCATTTCAAATATTTTCACAAAACAAACATTCAACTTTAAAGCTACAGAGTGCAGTGCAAAAGCACATCATGAAAAACCACATTTGTAGATGAAAAACGCTAGAATAAAAGTTGCTACATTTAAATATATAAACACTAAAATAAAGTGCTTTATATAATCTCTGTAAGAAATTGCAGTGTCCAGTGTGAAAAAACAACATGAAATAATAAATTAACATCCAAAATAGCACAGTAGCATTTAAATGTTCAATACAAAAAAATGTCTGAGTTACAAGCTCTTGCTGTGTCAAAAAAAAAATCTAAAATATAGATTTTAGCGTAGCAGGAATGTGTAATCAATAAGTCTGTATCATCTGTATCATCTGATCCAAGCAATTGTCTGAATCACTAAACACAAAACTACTTCTAAGCACTTTTTTGATCTGAGCCGCAATATTTCCCCTCAGGCATTATTTGTATATGGTTATTAAAAAACGGAAATTAATGGTGAAACCTGTTACTTTCAGCTAAACGTTGATTTGAGGGGGAATCCTGTAAATACTCGGCAGAATCCTGTAAATACTTGTAGCAAACAAAATCATTCCATCCATTTCTCTGCCTTGCACATACAGTGTACCGGGCAGTGTTGTGTGACACACTGCCGTTACGCATCAGCATGGAAATTCAGTGTAAATCAAATGTCTCTGTTAGATGCTGTGCGCTTGCTAAAGCATGCTTGTCAGTCAGCAAACAATGCAACGTTGCTTCAAAAAAGCTGCGGTTTCTGTAGTTGAGGAGGAGAGTGCTGATGAAAATACAACTGAAACTGAAACTCTGACACCACCAGAGGGGATGTCAGAGGAAGAACTCTCAGCTGTGTCACCTTCACGACCAGAACACTCTGCCTGAAACAGACACCGATGACGTAAGCGAGCGTGCTGCGCTTGTAACACTGCGGCGTGCTATGGAGAAGCATCCGGATATAGAGCCGAACTGGGATTTTTTAAGAAAACGCTGAAAGGTTGTAGTCCATACTTGCAAAAAAGTGTGTCCAGATGTGTCTCCGAGTTCTTTGCTGTGTACTGTACGCTTCTGCACTTGCAGTACTTGTTATTACATTTGTAGGTTTTAATACATCTGTTTTTATTATTGTAATGAGTATCTTAATAAAGATGTAACTGCACACACGCTTGTTTGTTTTGATTACTGTACTGGTGGTTGGGGGACATTTTGAATGTCCGGTTATTGTGTGGGTGTTTATACCATGCATCGCTTGCTGCAGGCGAATCACGTTAACACAAGTGCACCCATTCTAAACGGTGGTGACTTTACCGTACAGATATAGTGAGGGAAAGTGCAGCACAGGCTACATTTCTGAAATCATTCTGTTTGATTCAACCTCTTTAGGGTAATCGGGATGGCTGATTGTTGTAGTTGCCACAGTGGCTTCTCTTGGTATTACCAGCATGAGTAGATGAGGACTAATGCCCACTGGGGGCTTGGTTGAAAACTAAAAACTAATTTTACTTGTGAGCAAGCCAGCTTCACAGCCTGGAGCCTCCGGAGGTGAAAAGCACAAGAGGCTGGGGAATGCCTGCTGTGCATCGTGGAGCTTGCTTTCCAGTTGACCCAATGCATTGCTATCCCCACTGGAGATGAAACCGTCTGCAAAGGGCTTCCAGTGGAGACTTTCCAGTGAACCCAATGCATTGCTATCCCCACTGGAGATGAAACCATCTGCAAAGGGCTTCCAGTGGAGGCTTTCCAGTGAACCCAGTGCATTGCTATCCCCACTGGAGATGAAACCGTCTGCAAAGGGCTTCCAGTGGAGGCTTTCCAGTGAACCCAATGCATTGCTATCCCCACTGGAGATGAAACCGTCTGCAAAGGGGTTCCAGTGGAGGCTTTCCAGTGAACCCAGTGCATTGCTATCCCCACTGGAGATGAAACCGCCTGCAAAGGGGTTCCAGTGGAGGCGGTCGTACATACCTGTGTGTATGTACAGTCACACGGCATCCCAGAGTGCTGTACAAAGTGAACAACAAAACAAGGGAGCTCACATGTACAATACACTCCAGCTACAACCAATTATAGAAAAGTACATTCAAAACAGTGTTTTCAGTTTAGACTTAAAAGGATCCAGAGTTTCAGCCTGCCTAGTGTCAAGCAGAATAGAGTTCCACACCTGAGGAGCACAGCAGCTCAAAGCTCGGGCTCCAGCTGATTTAAGATGATTGTTTGGAAGAATGAAGAGTTCTGAGTTTTCTGATCTCAAAGAACATAGGAATAGGCTTCTCTAATTGACAGAAAAGCTGGCATTAACATGGTGTAGCAGAAGGTATTGAGAGGATCAGATTCTGGTTATAAAAGGGGTATTACACTTCACGTATTTGAAAGTAGGATTTAGACATGTTTGCACTGCATTTTTTTCAATGCAGATTTACTGCTAAACACAGCGTTGTATGCTAATGGCAGGATTACAATACCGGTGTTACTCAAGACAATCTCATTTTGACTGAGCCTTTCTGAAATGACTGGGTCTGCATTTAGCTCCACTCTGATGAGTAATGCATTCCAGGTCCCTGATTGAGCAGGGCTACAGGGGGAGTGGTTATGAAAGGACTGGACGGCTCCAAGCAAGGATCATTCTGGCATTTACATGCAGATATAAAAATGATAATGAGGGTTAGATTTGCTATTTTAATTTGAGATGTTGTGCATGCTCTTTTCGTAGTTGTCATGGTCACGCAAAGCAATGCTATTTGGTTGATTTAATCATTAGAGAGTTATAATGCATGTCTGTGTATTTTCATCATATAATGAATGTCACTTCATTTGAGGGTGCAGGCAGGGCAGTTATGGACCCTGTTTTGAGACAAAGGCAGAGAGACAATGAAATCATTTGAATGGTATAGAAATGCCCTGAAACTACTCCGAACAGTTATAAATGAGTAAGAGTCAAAGCTTTGAAATCAATTTTCTTAACTCCTGTTGGGACAGTATTAGTTATTTTTTGCAAACGTCACAGACACATCCTCACCCTGTGGGTGTGGAGTCAGCCACTCTTTAGTAAGGTACATGCACAGAATTAACATCGTAAGAAACCAGTTCTAGACTGACACCAGGCCACTTTGACTTTTCCACATGGAAATATGCAGCCCATGGTGTATATCACACACCCCAATATCATGTGGCCAGTACAGCATCAAAGAATGAGGTACCCTGGCATAAGTATACATGTTTTGAATCTGCACAAAGTAAATTTTAGAAATAGGTAACATAACACCTCCTTTCAATGATGTGTTACCCATAATCCTTCTGGAGCCCCAGGTAATGCTGTCGCATGACATAAAAGCATTTTTTACTGCCTTTGGTTACATTACCACTGGTACAGCACGTGTCCTGGTGTTTTGTTCTGGGGTTTAGTTAGTCCTTCCAGTACTCATTTACTGTGTTGTACCTTTTAAAACAGGCCTGGCTGAGAGGGACAGCGTGGACAGTAGAACCATGCATCTCTCAGTATGCCCTTGCGGGAACACACACAGCACCTTTTTTAAGGCTTGGCAGCGTTCGAATAAAATGCCATTTGCTAAGCCTTGCCGCTGTTTCTGATCTTTCAGTCTCTGGTATTTCTTGTGTATCAAACACAAGGCTGGAAATCACAGAGGTCTGAAAATGCAGAAATGTGAGATGATTCTCTGGTGCCGTCCTTAGGGACACTACATGGGCATTGTGCAAAGAAATGTGGGCCATGTACATGCCAAGCTGCTTATACCATGCCATGGGCTTCCTTGCAGCATTGTACAGCTCCAGCATCTGGGCTGACCTATCCACGCCTCCCATGTATTTTTTATAGTCCAGGACACACTTTGGCTTGTTTGTGTGGGTGTCCTCACCTCGCACAAGAACTGCTACAGTAGCCTCATTGTGGATGGTGGTGAGGAGGAGGTTACATATCTTTTTTGTCAGTGTTTTTAACTGCCAGCAGTTCCTCACAGCACCTCAATGCTGGCATGTTCCCAGCTGTGCTAGATATCGCTGAGCATACAGTTTGGTTTGGTTTACCAAATGTTCCAAAAATTCATCAGAGATAAACAACTGGAAAAAGTGACTTGAGGTAAACCCAGTCGGGTTCACAGTGCTGCCAAGTGTGCCAGAAAAAGGGGTATTTGAGGCTGGATGATGTTAGGGGGGGTCCAGTGGTAGAATGGCTGAAATCTACCCCCCTCTGTACAGGCCCATCTACTGTACTTAGTCCAGGCAGGGGCTGAGGCTCAGTTTCCAGAGGCTTCTTCCTGACCACTGATCTCCTCACTGGAGAAAGTGTCACTCTGCTCATATTCACTGTCAGTCATCTGGCACAAAATCACTCTCCTGAGCCAGACTCCATTAGGAGGTTATCAACAGAGGTGCTGCCTTGACATTTCTACCCAAAATAACCTCCACTGCCCAGTGCAAATACATTTATTAAAACAATGCAATAATAAAATGAGATCCTATACAATTACTTGTGTTGTGATGGGAGAGGAGATAGTAACGACTAAGAAGTAACGAAAAAGCTAAAGTTTACAATTTTAAAAAGGTAAACTATGAAGGAATGAAACAGAGACTAACAGAAGTAGATTTGAGTAAAAAAATGTAGTACTAGAGGCGCAAAACAATTACATCCCAAAAGTAGACAAATCTAAATCTAAAACAAAATGGCCAAAATGGTTTAATAGATCAATTAAAAAAAATATTCAGTGAAAGAGGGCAACAACAAAATAACACAGAAAGAGTATTGCTAAAGGGGGATAAAACCCATTCCAAAATGCTTTTCCAATATTATAACAATAAGAGAACATTCAAAGAGGAGGTGAAATGTGTAAGAGACACAAATGCAAAATCATAGACGAAGAGAAAAAAATTATTACTTTTCACAAGTTTTTATAAAGGAGGACACGGACAACATGCCCCACATGTCGACCTGTTCCTATCCAGTTTTAAATAACTTTAGCATAACAGAGGCAGAAGTGTTAAAGTGACTAGGAGCTCTTAAAATAAACAAATCCCATGGGCCGGATGAGATCCTCCCAATAGTACTCAAAGAAATGAAAGAAGTTATTTACAAACCGCTAACCAAGATCATGCAACACTCTTGACACAGGGGTTGTACCGACAGACTGGAGAATTAAAAACGTAATACCAATCCACAAAAAGGGAGACAAAACCGAACCAGGTAACTACAGACCAATAAGCCTGACTTCTATCATATGCAAACTTACGGAAACTATAATAAGATACAAAATGGAAAATGACCTACATGGTAACAGTATCCTGGGAGACAGTCAGCATGGTTTTAGGAAAGGGATGCAACATCGACAATGTATAATTGCAAAGCATATGACACGATTTATTTAGATTTCCAGAAAGATTGGGAATAGTTAACATGTAGAAAACAGAAAGTACTGATTAGAGGAGAAACCTCAAAATGGAGCGAGGTAACCAGTGGTGTACCACAGGGATCAGTATTAGGTCCTCTGCTATTCCTAATCTACATTAATGATTTAGATTCTGGTATAGTAAGCAAACTTGATAAATTTGCATATGACACAAAAATAGGCGGAGTGGCAAACACTGTTGCAGCAGCAAAGGTCATTCAAAATGATCTAGACAGCATTCAGAACTGGGCAGACACATGGCAAATGACATTTAATAGAGAAAAGTGTAAGGTACTGCATGCAGGCAATACAAATCTGCATTATAAATATCATATGGGAGATACTGAAATTGTAGAAGGAATCTATGAAAAAGACCTAGGAGTTTATGTTGTCTCAGAAATGTCTTCATCTAGACAATGTGGGGAAGCTATAAAAAAGGCCAACAAGATGCTCGGATATATTGTGAAAAGTGTTGAATTTAAATCAAGGGAAGTAATGTTAAAACTTTACAATGCATTAATAAGACCTCATCTAGAATATTGTGTTCAGTTCTGGTCACCTCGTTATAAAAAGGATATTGCTGTTCTAGAAAGTGCAAAGAAGAGCAACCAGAATTATCCCGGGTTTAAAAGTCATGTCCTATGTAGACAGGCTAAAAGAATTTAGTATTAATTAATCGTATTTCTTTTTTTCAAATATAGAATGGGAACAGTCAGATCAAATCTATAATTATGAATAAAAGTTTCTCAATTGTACAAATAGTTATTGTTTGTTTATTTATTTATTTATTTATTTATTCATTTATTTACTGTTTTATATAGAGGTTTGGGACGGTAAACAAGTGAAATTAGATCTATATAAAATTATAAAGCAAGAAAAATTATGATATACAGTAATTACAAAAATAAAAAATCAAAACAATATAGTTTATGAAGATCAATCTGTGAAAAATGCACCAAAACTACGCAAACTGCTGCCTAAACTTTCTGTCCAACATCAACCCTAACCCTAAGCCCAACCCTAACACCAACTCAAGCAGACACAATAGAGTCTGATGCAGCTGTGTCACATCAAAGGTCTTTTATCCGTGTAACATCATGAAATTGAAACCACAGACCCAATATTATCTGTAGAACTTCTCGAAGAGCAACCGCCGAGTGAAATAACGGCAGTCCAGCATTTCTTTTTATTAAAAACATGTTTTTAATAGGAACGTACCTCATTTTTGAGACCTACCAGGTACGTCCAATAGCAGTCAAGTGGTTAATTTACCTTGTGGCTGAGGTAAGGACATTTAACCCAAAGCAGTAATCTCATTGTTCTTCTCATTCTTTCTTTCACTCACTCTGCTTTGCTTTCTCTTCTCAGCTGATAGCAGAAAAGACGACTGAATTCCCTTCCACAGAGTTCTCTCTGGTGGAGGATGTTGCCCTCCACTTCACTTGTTTGATGGACAGACTCAATGAGCAGCGCCTGTTTCAGCCAGATCTTTGTGATGTAGACATCGTATTGGTTCGGCAGAAGAACACGTTTCCTGCGCACAAGGGTGTCCTCGCGGCCTACAGCCAGTTCTTTCACTCGCTCTTCACCCAGAACAAGCAGCTCCAGAGGGTGGAGCTCTCCCTGGAGGCTTTGACCTCTCAAGGCCTTCAGCAGATCCTCAACTTCATCTACACCTCAAAGCTGCTGGTGAATGCCTGCAACGTACAGGATGTGTTGAACGCGGCCGCTGTCTTTCAGATGAGTGACATTGCGACTTCCTGTCAGGAGCTCATCAACAGCCGCTCATTGACCTTGACCATTACGGGGGATATGTCCAAGCAGGACGGCCAGGGCAACCCGCTTCCCTCGCAGTTCTACCGACAGATCAAGCAAGAGGTGGATCCTCCCCACACCAAAATCTACGCCAGAGAGGGCAACAATCCCTACTCTGTCCGTGTCGAGGACAACGCAGGACCGAAGCACCAGCACAAGGAGTATTTTAAGGAGGAGGAAGGTCGCGGACGGGGGTCGTGCAAGATCGAGGGAGACGCAGAGGAATCCGAAGACTCGGACAGTCATGGCTCTTTCAATCGGGAGCAGATCATTGTGGAGGTTAACCTCAATAACCAAACCCTGAATGTTTCCAAAGGGACAGAAAGCAAAGCTTCATCCACCGAGGCCACCGCCTTGCTGGGACGGTGCCATGGTGAAGAGCAGGACACTGAGGAGGAGGAGGAGGAGGATGATGAGGAAGATAACAATGGTGATGATGATGATGAAGATGCAGATGTTGGAGAAGAGGATGAAGATCAAACTGAAGAAGACGACCTGGTGGACTCCAGTGAAGATGAGGATGATGATGAGGAAGAAGATAATAATGACATTCCGGAAGTCAAGAAGGAGAAAGTGGATAGGCCGCGGAGGAGGACCAGAGTTTCGGGAGATGCTAAGGCCACGGTGTCCACACAGCAAGTTGAGCGCAGCGCAGAGGTGGATGGGAACCACAGGGGGAGGAAGAGGAAGAAGGACCAGGAAGACTTGGGCCAGAAGGTGAAACTGGAAGACAAGGTGCATTTCTCTTGTAAGAAGTGCCCGCGGGTCTTCAACAACCGCTGGTACCTAGAGAAGCACATGAACGTGACGCACAGCAGGATGCAGATCTGTGAACGCTGCGGCAAGAGGTTTCTACTGGAGAGCGAGCTGCTGCTGCACCACCAGACGGACTGCGAGAAAAACATCCAGGTAGGCATTGCTGTTATCACTGTGTTTCCTACACCTCCTCTGATGTTCCTCACACCTCTTCTGTTTCAGTGTGTAACCTGTGGGAAGGCATGTGTTACTGCATTCATGTTTCTGGTTCAGAGTCGTCTAACCCGTGCCTCTTCTGTTTCAGTGTGTAACCTGTGGGAAGGCGTTTAAGAAGCTCTGGTCTCTCCATGAACACAATAAAATTGTCCATGGCTATGCGGAAAAGAAATTCTCATGTGAGATCTGTGAAAAGAAATTCTACACAATGGCTCATGTCAGAAAACACATGGTTGGTGAGTCGATACAACCCTGGGTAGTGTGTATATATAGATATAGATATAGATAGATCTGTGTGTGTAATAACATTTGAAATAAACAATGTGTAGTCTGCTTGGTGTGGGAATGCTGAAACGCTTTGGTGATTGGTCAATGCCATGTTTCAGGGCAGCATTTGTCTTCTAAAAATGTTCCATGGTAAAAATAAAACATCAACAATTCCTCACCAATTCATGTGAATGAGCTTTTTTAATATTAGCATGTATCGCCATCAGGTAAGAACAGAATCTATTTAGCTTAAATCAAAGATAGATTTGGGGGGACGTTTTTGATAAAGTTAACCCTAGATAATACTTCAAACTCAGCACAGAAACCAGGACCAGAGACAGTTGTAAATGAAGTGGAGACAGACTTTGTATCAAGGGCTACGAGACAAATGGTGAGTGTATGGGATGGGTTACCAAGCCCTGGTACTGATGCTGAATCATTATCACTAGCAGACACATGGTGAGTGTATGGGATGGGTTACCAAGCCCTGGTACTGATGCTGAATCATTATGACCCAACTTGACAACGTTTAGGGATTCAAGTTCTGGACGATCATTGATGGTGTGAATGGATTGATGGTGTGAATGTGATGGAATATATGGATTGATGGCTTGAATGGATTGATGGTTTTATTATTATTTTTATTATTATTATTATTATTATTATTTCTTAGCAGACGCCCTTATCCAGGGCGACTTACAATTGTTACAAATTATCACAGTACAAAGCATCACATTATAAAATATCACATTACAAAATATCATAATACAGACAAGAGCAGATATGAAAGTACAATAAAATCAATTCAAGTAAGAGCAAAATAAAGCATGCAGTAAATTATAAGAGTGAATTCGACTAAGCGCAGTTAAACCTTATAGTAACTATTTGCTTATATGAGTGAAGTCCAGTAAGAACACGTAGTAAGTATGATAAATGGATGAGAATGATTTCAAATAAGAGCAGTTACAGAAAACGTGATTAAAGATACCTATAAGAGTAAAAGTGTGGAGTAGTGGTTAGGACTCTGGACTCCTGACCGGAGGGTCGTGGGTTCAATCCCAGTTGGGGGACACTGCTGCTGTACCCTTGAGCAAGGTACTTTACCTAGACTGCTCCATTAAAGAACCAGCTGTACAAATGGGTAATTGTATGTAAAAATAATGTGTAAAATAATGTAATTGTATGTAAAAATGTGATATCTTGTAAGTCGCCATGGATAAGGGTGTCTGCTAAGAAATAAATAATAATGATAATAATGATAATAATAATAAAAGATATTATTATACAGTAAGCAGTTATAAGTAGGAGCAGTAGTAGAATGCAGCTCAGTGCAAGTACAAGCTGATGCAAGTACTGCCATATAATCCGGCATGGTTGAGAGTTGAGGTTTACAGTTGCTGTCTGAGCAGGTGTGTCTTGAGGAGGCGCCGGAAGGTGGTCAGAGACTGAGCAGTCCTGATATCCGTGGGTAGGTCATTCCACCACTGAGGGGCAAGGGTGGAGAAGGAGCGGGCTCTGGAGGCGGGGAAGCGGAGGGGGGGTACAGCTAATCTGCCAGAGGTGGAGGATCGGAGAAGGCGAGAGGGGGTGTAGGGAGAAAAGTCTGGAGATAGGAGGGAGCAGAATGGTCAAGACAGTGATAGGCGAGTACAAGAGTTTTGAATTGGATACGAGCAGCGATAGGGAGCCAGTGCAGAGAGCGGAGCAGTGGTGTAGTGTGGGAGAAACGGGGAAGGGAGAAGACAAGGCAAGCAGCAGAGTTTTAGATGAGCTGGAGTGGACGGGTAGCAGAGGCAGAGAGGCCAGTCAGGACAGAGTTGCAGTAGTCAAGGTAGGACAGTACCAGGGTCTGAACTAGGAGCTGTGTGGAGTAATTGGTGAGGAAGGGGCGAATTCTGCGTATGTTGCTGAGGAAGAAGCGACAGGAGCGTGTCGGGTATGAATGGAACGCAGCACTGAAGTGCAGGAGTCTGCAAGGAGCGGGCTATAGAGTGTGAAAAAATAACATTAAAACAAATCTTTATTATAAAGTGTGTGCCTTTCCCATAGACAAAAGTGAGGCCTACAAAATGTACAACCCATTTGTTGAAAGTTATACTTTAATTATTTTGTTAACTCTATTCGCTCCTTCATGCTTGTCTGGTTCCTAGTAGCTGATTGATCTCAATGATTCAGCAGACACAACACAGTACTCTCCATACACTCACCACTGTATAAGAAAGTGTCTCCACCCCTCTGTCCAAGGTCTGTCCACTCAGTTTGTGAGTGTGTCCTAGTCTCTGTGCTATGTTTTTGAAATAGGGCAAAGGTTAACTTAGCTGAGTAATTTTAGGATTTTAATATCTTCCCCTGACCCTTCTTTGTTCTAGGATAAATAGATCCCTCTACCTTCAGTAGCTCGTACCTTGTAGCCCTGGGGATTAGTGGAATTGCATTTCGCTGGACTCTCTCCAAAGCCACAATGGTCTTTTTACTAAAGCGGGATGTTCCCTCCCAGGATGCCCATGTAAACCAGATGTCTTTTTCCAGTGCGTACAATTTAAATACATAGTAATATCTGCCTGGGGGTGTTTATTGGGACTATAAAAAAACTGCCCCAAGCTCCCATGCTCTGTTTTATTGCTGTTTTTCAGCTCACACGAAGGACATGCCATTTACTTGTGAGACCTGCGGGAAATCCTTCAAGCGCAGCATGTCTTTGAAAGTGCACTCGCTGCAGCACTCGGGAGAGAAGCCCTTCAAATGTGAGGTAAAGAAGGGATTGAGTGAAGCTGCAGCACTCAGGAGAGAAGCTCTTTAAATGTGAGGTAAGGAAGGGATTGAGAGAAGCTGCAGCACTCAGGAGAGAAGCTCTTTAAATGTGAGGTAAGGAAGGGATTGAGTGAAGCTGCAGCACTCAGGAGAGAAGCTCTTTAAATGTGAGGTAAGGAAGGGATTGAGTGAAGCTGCAGCACTCAGGAGAGAAGCTCTTTAAATGTGAGGTAAGAGAGGGATTGAGTGAAGCTGCAGCACTCAGGAGAGAAGCTCTTTAAATGTGAGGTAAGGAAGGGATTGAGTGAAGCTGCAGCACTCAGGAGAGAAGCTCTTTAAATGTGAGGTAAGAGAGGGATTGAGTGAAGCTGCAGCACTCAGGAGAGAAGCTCTTTAAATGTGAGGTAAGGAAGGGATTGAGAGAAGCTGCAGCACTCAGGAGAGAAGCTCTTTAAATGTGAGGTAAGGAAGGGATTGAGTGAAGCTGCAGCACTCAGGAGAGAAGCTCTTTAAATGTGAGGTAAGAGAAGGATTGAGAGAAGCTGCAGCACTCAGGAGAGAAGCTCTTTAAATGTGAGGTAAGAGAGGGATTGAGTGAAGCTGCAGCACTCAGGAGAGAAGCTCTTTAAATGTGAGGTAAGGAAGGGATTGAGAGAAGCTGCAGCACTCAGGAGAGAAGCTCTTTAAATGTGAGGTAAGGAAGGGATTGAGAGAAGCTGCAGCACTCAGGAGAGAAGCTCTTTAAATGTGAGGTAAGGAAGGGATTGAGAGAAGCTGCAGCACTCAGGAGAGAAGCTCTTTAAATGTGAGGTAAGGAAGGGATTGAGTGAAGCTGCAGCACTCAGGAGAGAAGCTCTTTAAATGTGAGGTAAGGAAGGGATTGAGTGAAGCTGCAGCACTCAGGAGAGAAGCTCTTTAAATGTGAGGTAAGAGAGGGATTGAGTGAAGCTGCAGCACTCAGGAGAGAAGCTCTTTAAATGTGAGGTAAGGAAGGGATTGAGTGAAGCTGCAGCACTCAGGAGAGAAGCTCTTTAAATGTGAGGTAAGAGAGGGATTGAGTGAAGCTGCAGCACTCAGGAGAGAAGCTCTTTAAATGTGAGGTAAGGAAGGGATTGAGAGAAGCTGCAGCACTCAGGAGAGAAGCTCTTTAAATGTGAGGTAAGGAAGGGATTGAGTGAAGCTGCAGCACTCAGGAGAGAAGCTCTTTAAATGTGAGGTAAGAGAAGGATTGAGAGAAGCTGCAGCACTCAGGAGAGAAGCTCTTTAAATGTGAGGTAAGAGAGGGATTGAGTGAAGCTGCAGCACTCAGGAGAGAAGCTCTTTAAATGTGAGGTAAGAGAGGGATTGAGTGAAGCTGCAGCACTCAGGAGAGAAGCTCTTTAAATGTGAGGTAAGGAAGGGATTGAGAGAAGCTGCAGCACTCAGGAGAGAAGCTCTTTAAATGTGAGGTAAGGAAGGGATTGAGAGAAGCTGCAGCACTCAGGAGAGAAGCTCTTTAAATGTGAGGTAAGAGAGGGATTGAGTGAAGCACTTGTGATGCTGTGTGGTGGAGTCGATCACATCCATGTCACTGGTACAGCGATGCCTGATCACTCCCATAGATTTTCACAGATGGAATGGGCTGGTGGGGTAGCTGTGGTTTGTTATCTGAGAGTTTGTAACAAACAGGCCTCTAGTACCTCATTTCCATGAGCATAGACTGAGTGCCAGTCCGAGCTCATCCGGCTTCTCCCGAATTGCTCCTCAGAGTCGTAACGAGGCATTGTAGCACCCGGGACAGGCAGTCATATTTGCGCCCCCTCCCCTTTTTTTTCTTTTTTGGGCGTTAAAAGTTGGGATGGTATATTTGCTCATGTTTCATAGTTTTATTGTTATTTCAGAATCTCTCCTTTAACATGTTTGAAGGGAACGAGACATTTCTTAAAATGGAAAGGAACTTGTTAACTTGTAAACTGCAAGGTTATATTTCCTGCCTCTACGATAATATTCAATCCTCGCATTTTCAGAAGCAACCAATGAGAATTAGCTTATTTTACAAATGGTCATTTTTTGTTCGTCAGGGCTGGAGTTTAGTTTTTGACTCCACAGTAAAAGCTAAGGCAGAGATCAAGCTATGTGCTTATAATAAGGACGATTTAAATTGTTTTCTTTTTTCTGATCAGATTAAAACTTGATCAGTAAGTGCACGCGTTTGTGGAATTTTAGCAGTGTCACTGTAAACAATAAACACTAGTGTATGTGTGAAACGATTTCACCTCTCACGGGTTCATGCCCCTTTAAAATTACGACCCACAACAACAGAAATGGAGTTTCAAGCGCGGTTGCGCTATTTTTAATAAACACAAACACAAAACAAAACCTAACTCCGTTTTGGAGTACTTACTACACAGATTATTCCCTGACTAACTTGCAGGACGGCTAAGCCGTTTACCTGGCACCACGGAACACAAACCAAAACCACACAGGTTAAACACAGCACTTACTTCTTTTATGACTGCTCGGAAGCAGAGCACCTCTCTTCTGCTTCCTTCTACTCAGCAGCCTTGAGCAGACTGACTGCTCCTCTTAAATACCCTGCACCTGGTCCCAATTGTAAATTACTGCCCAGGTGCAGGGGATAATTAAATAATAAAACAGTTAAACTAAACAATAAAACAATTACCAAAAACTAATTAACTAACAAGCAAAACAATTATATACAAAAAGGTGCCATTTTTTTCTTCAGGGAGGTTTTAACCCCCTCCTTGCTGTCTCACACAACCCGCTGCCTTACAATGATTATTTGAAAATAATCGTAACGCAAATGCGGATGCAATGACAATGGCTTGAAGCATATTCAGAAAGACATAAACTCACATTTCCGTCTATATAGTTAGCAAAAAGAAAATTCTTCCGTTTCCCTAAAGATCCAAAACTATTTAGAATTTAGCAAGAGCCATGAGGGTTTATATACTATTTTAAACAAAAAAATAAGGAGGTCATTAAAAATAGTAACTAGATTTTGTGTTTCTTTAGACATACATATTTTAATGCATTGTAAGAGCTACATAATTATCAAATGAACTTGTTTTTATAATGGTGCTTTTAAAAATAGCACATAGTGGGGTCATTTGTCCTGAATTTTATTCCAATAAATAAATACTGGTGCCACATTTAACATCTGGATGGTGAATTTTAATGGCCGTTTATCTATTTGCATTTTCTTATAAATTTAATTTCGTACTTGTTGTCTGTCCTATCGTAATGTTTTGGTTTACCTTTATTAAGTCGGTGCTTAATATGTGTTATGAAATGTGCCTTACATTTCATTATGTTTATAGCAGTGCTGGTTCTGAAGGCTGCAGGAGCAAACAAATAAATAAGCAATGCACACCGCAGGGGAAGCGAACGACACAGACATGCCCAAATAATAATGAACTGGCGACACTATGGTGTTGGTTTGTGTAGAACCAGGTTCATGGTCGTTAAGACCGTTGCTAAGGAAGTGACACATTCCCTTTTCTAGTTCAGAGGCGCATGCGATCTTCAGACTATGCAAGGGGGGCACTGACAGCTGACAAGTGAAAACATTGAGAACCGCAGAACAGGAATTACTCGAGTGGCAATGCATTGAAGTCATTTTTCCGCCCCCCACGGCTTTGCGCCCTGCTGCCCCGCTCGCCCAGCCCTAGTTACAACTCTGTTGCTCCTGAACCCGCATTGATAGTCTGCCTGAGCCAAGTGAAAAGACTCCGTATCTAAGCAATGCGAGTTTTCGACAGATGTTGGTGGTTCTTTCCCAGAAAGCCTTGCAGCTAAAGTTGCATTCATTATTATTATGTGTTTATTTAGCAGACGCCTTTATCCAAGGCGACTTACAGAGACTAGGGTGTGTGAACTATGCATCAGCTGCAGAGTCACTTACAACTACGTCTCACCCGAAAGACGGAGCACAAGGAGGTTAAGTGACTTGCTCAGGGTCACACAATGAGTCAGTGGCTGAGGTGGGATTTGAACCAGGGACCTCCTGGTTACAAGCCCTTTGCTTTAACCACTGATGGATGGATGCTGCTGCTTTGTTTCTGATAATCCTAAAAATTCTTTGGAGCTTTTTGTTACAAAAGAAAATATGACAATATTAAAGCATGGCTCACCCTGGATGTGGATTAAATGTTTACGCCCACGTCACTTGATTGGTCAGTGTTGTGACCTACACACCCTCTCGTCATTTGATTGGTCACTGTTGTGACGTACACACCCACACGTCACTTGATTGGTCAGTGTTGTGACCTACACACCCTCTCGTCATTTGATTGGTCACTGTTGTGACGTACACACCCACTCGTCACTTGATTGGTCAGTGTTGTGACGTACACACCCACTCGTCACTTGATTGGTCAGTGTTGTGACGTACACACCCACTCGTCACTTGATTGGTCAGTGTTGTAATGTACACACCCACTCGTCACTTGATTGGTCAGTGTTGTGACGTACACACCCACTCATCACTTGATTGGTCAGTGTTGTAATGTACACACCCACTCGTCACTTGATTGGTCAGTGTTTTGACGTTTCAACACAGGATGAGTGGTGAATGGAAACGAGGTATTGATATGGTATTAATCCAGGCCAGGAGGGAATATGGGAAGTTTGAATTGCAGGTTCAAGCAAAGAGCACATTTATTTCATTTATTTCATTTATTTTGGTCGTTCCCAGTACAGTTCTCCACATATAGCCTACAGTACAGTTCTCCACATATAGTCTACAGTGCACTTCTCCACATAGTCTACAGTACAGTTCTCCACATAGTCTACAGTACAGTTCTCCACACATAGTCTACAGTACAGTTCTTCACACATAACCCTACAGTACAGTTCTTCACACACAGCTTCAAAGATCAAAAATATTTCTGCTGAAGATGGCTCTGTCCAGTACAAGAAGGGCACATTTCTGTTGTACTTGTTTTCCATGTATTTGTGTTTTTATTTTGTCTGCCGTGTCTCTGTAGAACTGCAGTGAGCGCTTCCAGTACAAGTACCAGCTGCGCTCCCACATGAGCATCCACATCGGACACAAGCAGTTCATGTGCCAGTGGTGCGGCAAGGACTTCAACATGAAGCAGTACTTCGACGAGCACATGAAGACACACACCGGTGAGCATGAGGACTTACCCTTCATCTTCTTAACCGTGTCAAGCCCATTCCTGTTCCAGCCTCTCAAGCCAGACCTTTTCATATGTAGTATGTTATGTGTTTCTGGACAGGGGGAAACAATGCTTGTATTATACAAGAAACAGAATCTACTTTCATAAATAAAGTATCTTATAAACTGGGCATTACAGGGTTCAAGTGGAAGCAGCTGTGCTAGGAAATGTGTTCCCCTTGTTGCATCTCCCCCTGATGGGAAGCCCCTGTGTCCCTGCAGGAGAGAAGCCGTTCATCTGTGAGATCTGTGGGAAGAGCTTCACCAGCCGTCCCAACATGAAGCGCCACCAAGACGACACGGGGAGAAGCCGCACTCTGCGACGCGCGTGACAGCGCTCCGCTTCTCCAACATGCTCAAGACACACAAGGAGAAGTGCTTCCGGTCAGCAACCCCATGGGCCTCGCCAATCAGGAGCAGCAGCAGCAGTAGCCACGCCCCTGTCCCTCCCCCTGCTTCCCTCCATGGCAGCCATCGCCCCCCCCCCTCACCTACCCCCCCTGCCACCGCTGTTCCCAGCCGGGAGGGTAAACAGCAACTGAGCAGAGAAACACACACACACTCTCATTGTGAACAGCAACTGAACAGAGAAACACACACACACACAGACACACACAGACTCTCATTGTAAACAGCAACTGAACAAAGAAACACACACACACACACACACAGAGACTCTCATTGTAAACAGCAGCTGAGCATAGAAACACACACACACACACACACATTGTAAACAGCAGCTGAGCAGAGAAACACATACACAAACACTCTCATTGTAAACAGCAGCTGAGCATAGAAACACACACACACACACACTCATTGTAAACAGCAACTGAGCAGAGAAACACACACACACACAGACTCTCATTGTAAACAGCAGCTGAGCAGAGAAACACACACACACTCTCATTGTAAACAGCAACTGAACAGAGAAACACACACACACACTCATTGTAAACAGCAACTGAACTTGACACAGAAACACAAACACACACTGTCATGTAAACTCCCTCTCCCTGTCCCTCTCACACACACATGTTCACACGCACAGACACACACAGACACATGCACAGACACACACATGGACACATGCACACTGACACACATGCACACACACGCACACGCATGCACACACACGCACGGACACGCACAGACACACACATGCACAGACACACACATGCACACACGCACATGCACACACACGCACAGACACACGCATGCATGGACACGCACATGCACGCACGCACACACACACGTGTGAAGGTCATACTCTTGGTAAGGCTGACCTCCATTTTGTAAGCGTGGAACCCATTCCAGCTGAGAAGGAGCTGTTCAGCAGTAAAGGGACGCGAGTCTCAGGATCGCTGGCCACTTCCACTTCTTTTATTCTTTTAGTTTTTAATTTTTTAAATGTCTCGACTTGTCAAGTTCAGTTAAGTAAAGAAATGCAGAGACGGTATTATTTTGGACATTGTATTTTACTGTGGGATTTTCACAGTCTGTGCTCTGTATGTTTCCACACAAGCCCATACAACACATAAAGCTTGTTTAATGACATCCCCAGCCTGGAGAATTACACGATTTCACTGTCATGGAGTCCTTCATAATTCCTCCTGGCTGCTCCATTCTCATTATAAGAAGCTACTGAACAACATTTTTATGGGGGGATATTTCACAAACTCTTTTCCAGTAACCCCAATATCCAAGTTGTAATTTCTGAGAGAAATCGATGCAACCCTAACCGTTCCCAGTGGGAATTTCTATGAAGAAATGTGGTTCAGATGATTATTATTTTGTTGTTGCTGCTGCCCCTCACCCCCTAGTTTTAAAGATCATTTGTAATTGGATCTCAGTTTTCAGCAGCTGTGATTTCTCTTCCCTGAACGCCTGTGTGTGTGAGTGTATAGAAACAAAACTATACTAGCCTGAGGAAGTGCTGGGTCTTCATTCCCTTTATAGAATTCAAAGCAATCTCAAAAAGGACTTCAGAGGAAGGGTGCAGATCTTCAGCAGCAAGCAAAAGAAGTGATATTTCTGACTGTTCCATGAACACTTTACAATGTGGAGTACAACAAAATAAGAAACAGGATCACTTTACAATGTGGAGTAGAATCAAATAAGAGAAAGGGTGTAAACTAAGGACTCCAACAAATGTGGAGCTTGGTTTAACTTCAGAATCTCATAGAGTGCAATGGCATAACTGTATGGCTGTGTAGAAGAGTATACTGGACTGTATACTGTGGCTGAGGAGCAGTGCAGCAGCCACAAGAGGAAGTTCTGTGTTTTCTTGTTTTATTCATGAATCACTTTAAAAACGTGCAGTAGGAGACGTTGAGGACTCAATTGTAATGCTCCTGCGATAACCAAATGCTGCTCTGTGTCGAGGGCAAGCTTATATTGCATTGCAATAACCAAATGCTGTGATCTCATTATATTGCGTTCATCCATCATTTCTAGAGATGCTGATGGAGTGCTGTTTAGAATCCCCAGCAGCATTTCTGTGGAACATGGGAAGAAGACTAAGAAAGCTGTGCAGTACACAGTGCAATGAGAGGACTAAGAAAGCTGTGCAGTACACAGTGCAATGAGAGGACTAAGAAAGCTGTGCAGTACACAGTGCAATGAGAGGACTAAGAAAGCTGTGCAGTACACAGTGCAATGAGAGGACTAAGAAAGCTGTGCAGTACACAGTGCAATGAGAGGACTAAGAAAGCTGTGCAGTACACAGTGAATGAGAGGACTAAGAAAGCTGTGCAGTACACAGTGCAATGAGAGGACTAAGAAAGCTGTGCAGTACACAGTGCAATGAGAGGACTAAGAAAGCTGTGCAGTACACACTGCAATGAGAGGACTAAGAAAGCTGTGCAGTACACAGTGCAATGAGAGGACTAAGAAAGCTGTGCAGTACACACTGCAATGAGAGGACTAAGAAAGCTGTGCAGTACACACTGCAATGAGAGGACTAAGAAAGCTGTGCAGTACACAGTGCAATGAGAGGACTAAGAAAGCTGTGCAGAACACAGTGCAATGAGAGGACTAAGAAAGCTGTGCAGTACACAGTGAATGAGAGGACTAAGAAAGCTGTGCAGTACACACTGCAGTGAGAGGACTAAGAAAGCTGTGCAGTACACAGTGCAATGAGAGGACTAAGAAAGCTGTGCAGTACACAGTGCAATGAGAGGACTAAGAAAGCTGTGCAGTACACAGTGCAATGAGAGGACTAAGAAAGCTGTGCAGTACACACTGCAATGAGAGGACTAAGAAAGCTGTGCAGTACACAGTGCAATGAGAGGACTAAGAAAGCTGTGCAGTACACAATGCAATGAGAGGACTAAGAAAGCTGTGCAGTACACACTGCAATGAGAGGACTAAGAAAGCTGTGCAGTACACACTGCAATGAGAGGACTAAGAAAGCTGTGCAGTACACAGTGCAATGTGAGAAAGTCTGTGTCATGTAATGGTTTTTTAAGCTTGGAAAATGCTGCAGTCTTAAAAGTGACTCTAAAAAGCAAACGGTTTGATTTGCTGAGGGACGGTGGACGGTAGGCTGCTTTGTACTGTCTAACCTGAATCATGTTGCTTATGTTAAGCAGTGTTTTTATAGTTGTGTTTGTTGAGTAACTTGGCTCTTGTTTCTCTTGTTTCCTTTGACCGCTCCTCGCGCCTCCTTGTTAGAGGCCACAGCTAGTATAGCTATTCACTTTTACAATACGATGCTGCGCTGTGATAGACGCTGTACTGCTGTATAAAAGCAGTTGGCAATGAACACATGTAATTGATTCATACTGTAAGGGTAACTGTAGGCCGCTAAGCACAGTTCTGCTTGCAGTTCCCATTTGAACCCATCAAGTGTCATTGTCCTTTGAGCACAGGCTACTTTGTCATTTTTTGGAGCATTTTTAACCTGTTACCGTATTCCTTTGAATTTAAGATGCAGTCCAAATTTCCCACCCTCAATTTGAGGAAAAAATAAAACATCAAATAAATATTTATTTACAAACATACAACCTCAGTTACGCATGTGGAGGCAGTTTGCAGCCATCTGCTTTCACACAGAGCAGTACAGGTATGTGCTGTGTCTCATTTCCAGTCTGCTTTCACACAGAGCAGTACAGGTATGTGCTGTGTCTCATTTCCAGTCTGCTCTCACACAGAGCAGTACAGGTATGTGCTGTGCCTCATTTCCAGTCGTGATTACTCACACCTGTTTTTTTCCCAGTTTGTGAACTGTGGTATTGCTTGGCATGTCGAAAAATACGGGGGTCTGATCAGCATTTCTGATCTGTCCAAGCTGGTACTGTTTGTTAGAAAGGCTGAAATTGTGCTGAGCTTCATAGCCGGTGTGAAATTTCATTGGTCTGATTACAGGAACGTCTAACTTGACTGCCCTCAAAATAGGATACAGCCGTTTGTAGCGAAAAAGGAAGGACTTTAATTTTTTTCTGTGAAGAAATATTGATTTGGAATGTGACACATTACATAAATACAGCTTGTGTTCTGAATGTGGTACTTCATGTGTTAAACTGAATCACAGGAAATACATTGTGGGTCAATGTGAGCCTCTAATACTAGCAAGGTTATTACTGATTGGGTATGGTGGAGACCACTGGCCATGTTTATTCCTTTCCCCAGAATTCTTACTGAAGTACAAGGCTAGGGAGAGCTGGTGTTATTTGCAATATTGCACAGTACAAGGCTAGGGAGAGCTGGTGTTATTTGCAATATTGCACAGTACAAGGCTAGAGAGAGCTGGTGTTATTTGAAATATTGCACAGTACATAGCAATTGTGCAAGACACTATTTTATAAACAATAGCTGTCTCCACAAGAGAAATGCACAAGAAAAAAGAAAGTAAGTCACTGCACAGTGGCACAGGATGTACTATAGATGCCTGTGGTACCGAAAGGCAAATACACTAAATAGCACACTGCCCAGTGCTGCTTCCATTTACTGGGAGAATAACTGACAATAAGCTTTACAAAAAGGGCCTCTCTGCTAGTTTAACTGTTATCATTTTTTGCCAATTTACCTATTTTACCATGTACAGTGTATGTTTTTGTCATTCTGGTAAATTAGGCACCTGGCCACATGACCACAACTTACAGTATAGGCAGGGGCTAGTGCCCAGTCTGCAGTCATGTGGTCTAAACACTGACATCTTCAGCTGCATGCCTGGCTTGACACACTGACTGATACATGTCCACAGACACCGACGGTATGTCCATGCATGTATTTATATGTGTTACAAAGAAACCAAGGCAAGCTCTTTTACGGCCAGAACCAGTCACATTGTTAAGTTGTTCCGGTTTTGCTGTTGTATCAACTTTATATATACAGTACTGTGCAAAAGTTTTAGGCAGGTGTGAAAAAATGCTGTAAAGTAAGAATGCTTTCAAAAATAGACATGTTAATAGATTATATTTATCAATTAACTAAATGCAAAGTGAGTGAACAGAAGAAAAATCTAAATCAAATCCATATTTGGTGTGACCACCCTTTGCCTTCAAAACAGCATCAAGCATCAATTCTTCTAGGTACACTTGCACACAGTTTTTGAAGGAACTCGGCAGGTAGGTTGGCCCAAACATCTAACCACAGTTCTTCTGTGGATTTAGGCAGCCTCGGTTGCTTCTCTCTCTTCATGTAATCCCAGACAGACTCGATGATGTTGAGATTAGGGCTCTGTGGGGGCCATACCATCACTTCCAGGACTCCTTGTTCTTCTTTACGCTGAAGATAGTTCTTAATGACTTTCGCTGTATGTTTGGGGCCAATCAGATGCCTCCCTGATGGTATTGCATGATGGATAAGTATCTGCCTGTACTTCTCAGCATTGAGGAGACCATTAATTCTGACCAAATCCCCAACTCCATTTGCAGAAATGCAGCCCCAAACTTGCAAGGAACCTCCACCATGCTTCACTGTTGCCTGCAGACACTCATTCGTGTACGCTCTCCAGCCCTTCGGCGAACAAACTGCCTTCTGCTACAGCCAAATATTTCAAATTTTGACTCATCAGTCCAGAGCACCTGCTGCCATTTTTCTGCACCCCAGTTCCTGTGTTTTCGTGCATAGTTGAGTCGCTGGCCTTGTTTCCACGTCGGAGGTATGGCTTTTGGCCGCAAGTCTTCCATGAAGGCCACTTCTGACCAGACTTCTCCGACAGTAGATGGGTGTACCAGGGTCCCACTGTTTTCTGCCAGTTCTGAGCTGATGGCACTGCTGGACATCTTCCGATTGCGAAGGGAAGTAAGCATGATGTGTCTTTCATCTGCTGCAGTAAGTTTCCTTGGCCGACCACCGCGCTCACGGTCCTCAACGCTGCCCGCTTCTTTGTGCTTCTTCAAAAGAGCTTGGACAGCACATCTGCAAACCCCTGTCTGCCTTGAAATTTCTGCTTGGGAGAGATCTTGCTGATGCAGTATAACTACCTTGTGTCTTGTTGCTGTGCTCAGTCTTGCCATGGTGTATGACTTTGACAGTAAACTGTCTTCAGCAACCTCACCTTGTTAGCTGAGTTTGGCTGTTCCTCACCCAGTTTTATTCCTCCTACACAGCTGTTTCTGTTTCAGTTAATGATTGTGTTTCAACCTACATATTGAATTGATGATCATTAGCACCTGTTTGGTATAATTGTTTAATCATACATCTGACTATATGCCTACAAAATCCCTGACTTTGTGCAAGTGTACCTAGAAGAATTGATGCTGTTTTGAAGGCAAAGGGTTGTCACACCAAATATGGATTTGATTTAGATTTTTCTTCTGTTCACTCACTTTGCATTTAGTTAATTGATAAATATAATCTATTAACATGTCTATTTTTGAAAGCATTCTTACTTTACAGCATTTTTTCACACCTGCCTAAAACTTTTGCACAGTACTGTATTTCTGTTGTCACATGTTTAAATGGGAAGAGCAGATCTGTTTTTTCTAACCTGTCTTTTTGTACATTTAACATGTTTTGGTCAGATGACAATAGAAAGAAGGCAATAAATTGTTTAATGTATGTTTGTAAGTGTTCGGTGGCTACCTGTAGTCTAGTTGACAGTGTGTGAGAAATACACTCTCAACTTGATTAGAGGCAGCCACCAAATACTTATAAACATACAGTAAACACACCCGTGAATGTCGGATTATCTACTTATTTTAATGGCTTCCGAGTTACTGACGGCGTCCATGGAAAGCTGGCAACCCTAATGTGTGTGTGTGAGGGTGTCGGTGTGTGCGTGTGTTTCTCTGTGTGTGCGTGTGTGTATATATATATATATATATATATATATATATATATATATATATATATATTGTGTAACAAGGAAAGGCTGCTTCTCGAGGCCTGTCCACACTCCTGTCATTCTTCTCCTGGCAGGTTCTCTTTATTCGTTGCTGACAAGCTTTGTAGAGACCAGGGAGAAGGGGTTCATTGAATTCAATATTTCACTTTGTAGAGACCAGGGAGAAGGGGTTCATTGAATTCAATATTTCACTTTGTAGAGACCAGGGAGAAGGGGTTCATTGAATTCAATATTTCACTTTGTAGAGACCAGGGAGAAGGGGTTCATTGAATTCAATATTTCACTTTGTAGAGACCAGGGAGAAGAGGTTCATTGAATTCAATATTTCACTTTGTAGAGACCAGGGAGAAGGGGTTCATTGAATTCAATATTTCACTTTGTAGAGACCAGGGAGAAAGGGTTCATTTAATCCAATATTTCACTTTGTAGAGACCAGGGAGAAGGGGTTCATTGAATTCAATATTTCACTTTGTAGAGACCAGAGGGAAGGGATTCATTGAAGTCAATATTTCACTCATTAAAAGCAGAGGAGTAAAACTGCACTATAGATATGTCCACTGTGTGACGCTGAAGTATATTGTTATATTTTCAAATGGATTGAGAATGGAGGTCTTTGTATAGCGCTGCTGCGAGAGCTGTGGGGAGAAGAAAGAGCAGAGACGTGGTCTTGTTCACTAATAGCATGTGTGTGCCTGAGCCTGTAAGCATAGTCACATGGAGGATTATTATTATTATTATTATTATTATTATTATTATTATTATTATTATTATTCTATGTTATTGTTGGAGTTTCTAGAGTAATATTCTTTGGTTTTGGTCTGTTTTTTTAAAGGAAGTTTGTTATTTGGGTTTTTATGCTGCTAGTAGGGGGTTGTCAGTCTCCCCAGATGACTGATTTTCTGTGGCCTTTGTACCCAAAACCAAAAGGAACTTATTAGGATTCAGAACCCAACCTGAGAAATTGGGTTGTTTTTGGATATTGCTGTGTTTTGTGCCCCTGAATTGTGAAATGCCAGAATGTAAATAAAGAATTTTGAATTGCAGTAATACAACGCTGTGGTTTAGGGTAGCTGTATGCGTTCTGCACTACAGTGCGAGGGTTGTGAATTGCAGTAATATAATGCTGTGGTTTAGGGTAGCTGTATGCGTTCTGCACTGCAGTGCAAGGGTTGTGAATTGCAGTAATACAATGCTGTGGTTTAGGGTAGCTGTATGCGTTCTGCACTACAGTGCGAGGGTTGTGAATTGCAGTAATACAATGCTGTGGTTTAGGGTAGCTGTATGCGTTCTGCACTGCAGTGCAAGGGTTGTGAATTGCAGTAATACAATGCTGTGGTTTAGGGTAGCTGTATGCGTTCTGCACTACAGTGAGAGGGTTGTGAATTGCAGTAATACAATGCTGTGGTTTAGGGTAGCTGTATGCGTTCTGCACTACAGTGAGAGGGTTGTGAATTGCAGTAATACAATGCTGTGGTTTAGGGTAGCTGTATGCGTTCTGCACTACAGTGCGAGGGTTGTGAATTGCAGTAATACAATGCTGTGGTTTAGGGTAGCTGGAGACGTTCTGCACTACAGTGCGATGGTTGTGAATTGCAGTAATACAATGCTGTGGTTTAGGGTAGCTGTATGCGTTCTGCACTACAGTGCGAGGGTTGTGAATTGCAGTAATACAACGCTGTGGTTTAGGGTAGCTGGAGGCGTTCTGCACTACAGTGCGAGGGTTGTGAATTGCAGTAATACAACGCTGTGGTTTAGGGTAGCTGGAGACATTCTGCACTACAGTGCGAGGGTTGTGAATTGCAGTAATACAATGCTGTGGTTTAGGGTAGCTGTATGCGTTCTGCACTACAGTGCGAGGGTTGTGAATTGCAGTAATACAATGCTGTGGTTTAGGGTAGCTGTAGGCGTTCTGCACTACAGTGTGTTGGTCCTGAATGTTTTATTTAGTGGTAGTTCATTAACTACTGTACCAGGGCAATGAATGAAGTATCCCAAAGGAACAATCTGGGGGGAGCTCGGCATTCAAAATGTTTGAAGCACTTTACAACTGCTGCAGAATAGAAAAACAAATGTGTTCAACTTTTATTTTAGAGAAGAAAAAAACATGTTTTTTGTGTCCAACTAGGTTACTACTGACTTTTATTAAAGGGCAGACCTGAAGGTATAGGAAAATACATTCCATATTTTGGAAGCCTAAGGGATTCCAGGACACTGAACTCTGACCCCAAACCACCCCACTCCAGTCCAGTAAACCAATGAGATGTGTGTGTCAGTCCTCCATATGCTAATTCTGTTTTACTAGGTAACACAATGTCTTAGTTAACTCTTGTGTACATAGACTACATGTAGAATGAAGCTGTCGTGGTGATATAAACTTTACAATACAAGGATGATGGTGTCTAGAGCTGCTAATAATATTAGTCTACATTCTATGTCATTTATTGTACTGCCTAGTGTATAGTGTCTGTAACACAGGAAAGAGAGCAAAATGAATCATTTCAATATTAAACAATATAGATATATATTATTCAAATCCTATTGTGACCATGTGTGGGGTTTTTCATTTTGTTATCCTGCTGCGTAATGCTTTCTCTCTCTCTCTCTCTCTCACACACAGACACACACACACACACACTCTGTCACACACAATTCAACCGTTCAATTCAAAACAGTCTGATACAGAATTTGATAAAACAGAAATTAAGAGATACAACAATTGGAAAAAAATAACATAAAAATAACATAAAAAGCTAGTTTGTGGAATTAGAACAATTAAGGGTCTAAAACTACAATTTTATAAAATTGCAATACAAAAGAAATACATAAATAAATGATGTAATTGTAAAATTAGACGCCTTGTGAAGAAGATACTCCTGGCTGTCAGTGTAAGGGAGGTCAGCTGCCACTCCTAAGGGAAGAGGAACTCCCTCTCGGCAGTGGATGGCTCCAACAACAACTGGCTGCTTGCAGTAGCTTCTGGGATTTTAACATTTTGCAAAGGTTTTTTTTCTGTTTTTCAACACAGTGGCACTCTGTTTTTTAAAAACACAGTATTAAGATCAATAAGCTGCTAACAACCAAACGAGCAAGATGGGCCAAATGGCCTCCTCTAGTTTGTAAACTTTCTTATGTTCTTATTAGTAACTGCAAATGTGTGTGTGTGTGTGTGTGTTTTCTTTCCATAGTGTCTTTGATACCACAGTATCTCGGAGTGCTCTGCATGTGTGTTTGCACACAGAAACTAGAAGAGTTACTAAAAAATGGTTGGGACCCATTACATTTACTGTCATGATTAAATAGACACACCAGAGCGCTATTGTATTGTATTCATTTACTTTGCATCACAAACAGTACAAAAACATATCATGCTTTAAAAGATCCAAGTATCAGCACATACTGTATTGTGAAAGAACAGGAAAGAAAACCTGCTGCTGAACTGAATCCCTGCAGAAACAGAACTGCAGCTCTCTGTACTGCTGCTGAACTGAATCCCTGCAGAAACAGAACTGCAGCTCTCTGTACTGCTGCTGAACTGAATCCCTGCAGAAACAGAACTGCAGCTCTCTGTACTGCTGCTGAACTGAATCCCTGCAGAAACAGAACTGCAGCTCTCTGTACTGCTGCTGAACTGAATCCCTGCAGAAACAGAACTGCAGCTCTCTGTACTGCTGCTGAACTGAATCCCTACAGAAACAGAACTGCAGCTCTCTGTACTGCTGCTGAACTGAATCCCTGCAGAAACAGAACTGCAGTTCTCTGTACTGCTGCTGAACTGAATCCCTGCAGAAACAGAACTGCAGCTCTCTGTACTGCTGCTGAACTGAATCCCTGCAGAAACAGAACTGCAGCTCTCTGTACTGCTGCTGAACTGAATCCCTGCAGAAACAGAACTGCAGCTCTCTGTACTGCTGCTGAACTGAATCCCTGCAGAAACAGAACTGCAGCTCTCTGTACTGCTGCTGAACTGAATCCCTGCAGAAACAGACCTGCAGCTCTCTGTACTGCTGCTGAAATGAATCCCTGCAGAAACAGAGAACCAGCGGGCCCTTGTGTGTCGTTTCATCTATCCACACACTTGTATAATGCAATTGCAATATTGATTTGGTTATTTTAGCTGTATTGAAATACACTGACCTCTAATGGGGAAATAAATGCATTACATGCTACTTGATTTTTATGTCAAGGACGTGACCCTTTTCTGAGTCTTGGGGACCTCTGGTGGTTTTATGCAGGATACTGCATTTCTAAATTTAGAGTTCAGTTTAAGGCGGATTTTCACTCCTGCTTTACAGTCATGTCATTACGTATTAGGTGAGATATACTGGCATTATTTTGTCATTTAGGGAATAATGACACGTATTGTTCCAAAAACCTCTACCTGAGATAAATAAATAATAATCAGATGGTTTTACAGTTGCTATAGAAACGCCCTGTGCATTTGGGTTTAGCTTTTTAAACAGGCCTTTCTCAGTTGTGAAAAGAGGGATTATGGGATGTTTTGGAAATAATGAGCCAAGAAAAGAGTTGTGGTCGCAAAGTGAACAGAAAGACTGTGCTGTGAGAGTCTCTCGAACAATAAGGGCCATGTTGAAGCTGTCTGTACATCGTGGTGCGTAGCGGAGTAGGGTGACCAGACGTCCCAGTTTAGCCGGGACAGCCCCGTTTTTCCCGGTGTACTGACATTTTGCTCAAAATCTTTACAAAATCCCGGTTTTCAGCCATTTCATGCAGCGCGACACACGTTAAATATCTTTTGTCACAGTAACGTAAACAACCGCTTTTAGTTTGGCACCTGCAGTGAAAACAAAATAAAATACAAAAAAGGTACTAAAGTAGCTAACAACATCATTTTTATAAAGTGATGGACACAGCGTATGCGGTCATTCCTTAGTGTGCCGTGCGTTTTCATTTAGTTTATGTAAGATATGAATCTACAATTGTGTGTAAATATGGTCATTTTATAGCTGCTTAGTCCTGGCGGGATTATCCCAGACACAGCAGGAAACGTTGCAAGCATACGAATCCACCAGGTTAAACCACATCAACAACATCAATAAATAGAACCTGACGCAGGGAGTAATACAATTGAGAAAAATGACAAAATGTAAATGGATTTAATATATTATTATTATTATTATTATTATTATTATTATTATTATTATTAATATTAATAAACTAAATATAAAAGTACACAATAAGTGTAACACAATATGACTACTTAAACTAAAGCCCCTTTCACACTCGCATGATCTACGCGGGTCAGGACCCGGTGTCATGTGGGTCGGGTACGTGATTTCACACTGCTTTTGATAAAGTAGGGTTGACCTGGGTGACAGACACAAGTACACAATGTGTGAATCAATGCCCCGGAAGCAGCTTGTTACTGACGCTTCCATCCAAGCTTCTCTGGATTGAACCATTAGCCCAAATGTTGATCAGAGCAAATGTTTCTTCATCCCTGCTGCAATCTGGCTCATGCTGTGTCTCAAGCAACAAAAATACGGCTAAACAGAATAAAGAAACATTTCTTGCTGAAGTGAAACCTGGTTAACCCAGGTACGTGGTTTCATACTACGCAGCATTGTGACCTGGGTCCAGACCCGGGTAGGAATGCTAGTGTGAAAGGGGCTTAATTAGCCACAAATTATACACCTGGGAGTGTACTGAAATTATATAATACTAAGTCACAGGATGGCAATTTAAATAAACATTAAAATAGCTTCTATTGAAATGGGTTAATTAGACTTCTCAATTATTTAACAATGTGTCCTGGTTTTCAGCTTTGAAAATCCGGTCACCCTATTGCAGAGTGTTCATTAATAAGTGATGGTTCATGTTGGAGCTGTCTCTACATCTTGGTGAGTTTCAGTGTTCATTAATAAGTGATGGTTCATGTTGGAGCTGTCTCTACATCTTGGTGAGTCTCAGTGTTCATTAATAAGTGATGGTTCATGTTGGAGCTGTCTCTACATCTTGGTGAGTTTCAGTGTTCATTAATAAGTGATGGTTCATGTTGATGCTGTCTCTACATCTTGGTGAGTCTCAGTGTTCATTAATAAGTGATGGTTCATGTTGGAGCTGTCTCTACATCTTGGTGAGTCTCAGTGTTCATTAATAAGTGATGGTTCATGTTGATGCTGTCTCTACATCTTGGTGAGTCTCAGTGTTCATTAATAATTGATGGTTCATGTTGATGCTGTCTCTACATCTTGGTGAGTCTCAGAGTGTTCATTAATAAGTGATGGTTCATGTTGATGCTGTCTCTACATCTTGGTGAGTCTCAGTGTTCATTAATAAGTGATGGTTCATGTAGATGCTGTCTCTACATCTTGGTGAGTCTCAGTGTTCATTAATAAGTGATGGTTCATGTAGATGCTGTCTCTACATCTTGGTGAGTCTCAGAGTGTTCATGTGCACTGGCACCACGGTGGCTCCGGAAGCATAGCGAATCTCACGCAGAATTCCCGTCCATTGCTTGGTGTCCTCTTCATACCTGTGGGACAGGATTCACAAAGCAGTGTTAGAACAGGACTCAACCTGCTTCAAGCTGCTGACTGCAACATGTATTGCACCCTTTTAAGAAGGCTGTAGCTACACAACAATGTCAGCAATGTGCCTGTCAAGCACTCCATTCACTATATACTGTGAGGCCTAAATATGCACTTTTAGAACAAACACATTCTAATGCAGAACTTGGGATTTCATTTGAAAACATGGTATCTTGTACTACCGGGTGAAATTGTGCCCGCCCCTTCAGTGCTCTCTTTCCTGTCATTAACCAACCACCTGCTTCACCACTTGACTGACATGCTTTACAACCAGTATTTATTTTAATTTAGAGTGCCCAATTATTTCACACACAATTCTCTTCTCATTTTAGAAGGCCAGTCCTGCAGGTCTCCACTCCGAGCTCACTGGACGCCTGGCCAGTACGGTCCGCTGTAGCGCGATGAGGAGAAACAGTCCCTGCAGGTTGGGCCTCCCTAACCAAGGCCAATGCAATGCTCCCTCCGGAATCCCCAGCGAAGACCAGTGACTTCACACAGCCAGGACGCGAACCTGGTGTGTACCATTTCTATAGCAACCTAAATTGGTGGTAATAATGTGTGTTTACATATATATCATCTTCATTACTTACTTCCAGATGTCATTCATTTCTGTCGGAACCAGCTCTTCAGCCTCGTTTGGCATCATGGCAAATCCTCCGATTGCATAGAGATTGCCAGCCAGGCTGATGAGATTCATGGAGCTGCGCTCCTGAGGGAATTCTACGAAGGCTTCCCATCTGAGGGAGAGAGGGAGGGAGGGAAGGAGGAAGAGAGAGACATAAGTCAGGGAGCTGTCTGTATTATTTGTTTATTTAGCAGACACCTTTATCCAAGGTGACTTATAGAGACTAGGGTGTGTGAACTATGCATCAGCTGCAGAGTCTCTTACAATAACGTCAGAGCATAAGGACTTGTTCAGGGTCACACAGAGCTGGGATTTGAACCGGGGACCTCCTGGTTACAAGCCTCATTCACAAAGCTGTATCTCTCAACTCAGCCTCTGTTCAGGGTAGTCGGGAACGCTTTGTTGAGTGAAGATGGACTCATTGGTGTAATTTACACATTGGGACAACGGGGAAATGTCCCCTCACATTGCAGCAGTACTACAACTTGTATTTCTCAATAATGTATTTGTATAATCTCTAGTCAGTATAGGAATCGCCACTAAGACCCAGTAAAAACGCCAGTCAAGTAAGGCAGCCAGTCTGCAGCACCTCGAGGCACGGCACATTATACACAGTTATCATGGCAGCGTAAAGGAATATCCCCTAGAAAGTATCCCGAGGGCATCAGATGATTCGAGGGCATTTGCCATTTACCCCCACCTTTCACTTCCAGAGCTCGGCAACTCTACGAAATCAAGCCACCCTGACCCTAACCCAACCCAACCCTAACCTTAAGCAACCCTGTCCTAAAACCTAACCTTAACCCAATACCTAACCCTAAACATAACCATTAAGAATCATCTGATGCTCTCAGGACAAATTCTAGGGGATATTCCTGTGTGCTGCGTTATCATGCAGTGCAGCTTGATGTGTAAAAGCAATACTGTCTTCTTCCAGCAGGGTGCACCAGAGAGCTTTTAGGATTTGAATGGGCTGCAAATCGCTCCCCTTAATGATTTCTGCTCAGGATTTGAATGGGCTGCACATCGCTTCCCTTAATGATTTCTGCTCAGGATTTGAATGGGCTGCACATCGCTTCCCTTAATGATTTCTGCTCAGGATTTAAATGGGCTGCACAGCTTCCCTTAATGATTTCTGCTCAGGATTTGAATGGGCTGCACATCGCTTCCCTTAATGATTTCTGCTCAGGATTTAAATGGGCTGCACATCGCTTCCCTTAATGATTTCTGCTCAGGATTTGAATGGGCTGCACATCGCTTCCCTTAATGATTTCTGCTCAGGATTTAAATGGGCTGCACATCGCTTCCCTTAATGATTTCTGCTCAGGATTTGAATGGGCTGCACATCGCTTCCCTTAATGATTTCTGCTCAGGATTTGAATGGGCTGCACATCGCTTCCCTTAATGATTTCTGCTCAGGATTTGAATGGGCTGCACATCGCTTCCCTTAATGATTTCTGCTCAGGATTTGAATGGGCTGCACATCGCTTCCTTAATGATTTCTGCTCAGGATTTAAATGGGCTGCACATCGCTTCCTTAATGATTTCTGCTCAGGATTTGAATGGGCTGCACATCGCTTCCTTAATGATTTCTGCTCAGGATTTGAATGGGCTGCACATCGCTTCCCTTAATGATTTCTGCTCAGGATTTGAATGGGCTGCACATCGCTTCCTTAATGATTTCTGCTCAGGATTTAAATGGGCTGCACATCGCTTCCTTAATGATTTCTGCTCAGGATTTGAATGGGCTGCACATCGCTTCCCTTAATGATTTCTGCTCAGGATTTGAATGGGCTGCACATCGCTTCCCTTAATGATTTCTGCTCAGGATTTGAATGGGCTGCACATCGCTTCCCTTAATGATTTCTGCTCAGGATTTGAATGGGCTGCACATCGCTTCCCTTAATGATTTCTGCTCAGGATTTAAATGGGCTGCACATCGCTTCCCTTAATGATTTCTGCTCAGGATTTGAATGGGCTGCACATCGCTTCCCTTAATGATTTCTGCTCAGGATTTGAATGGGCTGCACATCGCTTCCCTTAATGATTTCTGCTCAGGATTTGAATGGGCTGCACATTGCTTCCCTTAATGATTTCTGCTCAGGATTTGTTTAATACTCCCCTCCCTCTCTTGGGTACTGTATTATCAAACATAGGCTCCTGTATTTATTTTTACAATTAATTTGTTCATCGAGACTACAAAAGCAAAACAAAATCTAAAAAAATGCTCTTGCTCTCGTTCCTCTCGTTAGTTTTAATGCAGTACCCTTGCTGTCGTTAGTTTTAATCCAGTACTCTTGTTAGTTTTAATGCAGTACCCTTGCTGTCTTTCCTCTCGTTAGTTTTAATGAGGTACCCTTGCTCTCGTTAGTTTTAATGCAGTACCCTTGCTCTCGTTAGTTTTAATGCAGTACCCTTGCTCTCGTTAGTTTTAATCCAGTACCCTTGCTCTCGTTAGTTTTAATGCAGTACCCTTGCTCTCGTTAGTTTTAATCCAGTACCCTTGCTCTCGTTAGTTTTAATGCAGTACCCTTGCTCTCGTTAGTTTTAATCCAGTACCCTTGCTCTCGTTAGTTTTAATGCAGTACCCTTGCTGTCGTTAGTTTTAATGCAGTACCCTTGCTGTCGTTAGTTTTGATGCAGTACCCTTGCTGTCGTTAGTTTTGATGCAGTACCCTTGCTGTCGTTAGTTTTAATGCAGTACCCTTGCTCTCATTAGTTTTAATGCAGTACCCTTGCTCTCTTTCCTCTCGCTAGTTTTAATGCAGTACCCTTGCTCTCATTAGTTTTAATGCAGTACCCTTGCTCTCGTTCCTCATAGTATTAATGCAGTCCCCTTGCTCTCGTTCCTCTCGTTAGTATTAATGCAGTACCCTTGCTGTCGTTCCTCTCGTTAGTTTTAATCCAGTACCCTTGCTCTCGTTAGTTTTAATGCAGTATCCTTGCTCTCGCTAGTTTTAATGCAGTACCCTTGCTCTCGTTAGTTTTAATCCAGTATCCTTGCTCTTGTTAGTTTTAATGCAGTACCCTTGCTCTCGTTCCTCTTGTTAGTTTTAATGCAGTACCCTTGCTCTCGTTATTGGCCTGTAAAGCACATACAGTATCAAACAATCTCGATTATGCCTCCTTCACTCGTGTTTGTTGTGGAAATGTAAATATAACAATGTTGTTAACCCACCCGACGTGTGACTCACTTGTTTGTGGCAGCGTCGTACACCTCCACAGTATTGGTGAGCCCGGTGTCCGTCACACCTGCCGCCACGTAGATCTTGCCACTATGAACAGTGGCGCCAAACAGAGAGCGAGCCATCTTCAGAGGCGCCAGCTCCTTCCACTCAAACTTCCTGGGGTCATAGACGCACACCCTCTTCAGGCATTTTCTGACAAAACACACAAACCATCAGCACGGGCTCAGGATTCATGATGCAAACCATGTGCCTATATAGTCCCAAACCCAGGTAACTGGACAGAGACTGGGTGGAAACCAGTGATCGTTATAATGAGCTTTTAACCAAATCTTACCAGCAGGGGGTGCAATCACTTTGAATTACACTGCCCATTAACAGTCCCACAATGTAGCAGGATGAAAGCTTCCCGTGAGCAGATAACCTGAACTGCAGCTCTACGGAAGCACGCACCTGAACCACTGTGCAAGTCTCTGGTGTTGTGGGACCCTGTCTGAATCCTGGGTAACTGTTATTCTGTGAGATGAGGTAAGCAAGCTGTAGGCAGGGTATGAAGATGTTTAATATAACGTCAGATCAGAGTCTGCTTCTGATAACACTGGTTGCAGTGCATTTACCTTTTTTTCCATGCTAAACTGGGTTTATAAGAAGAGGCACAGATTCACCACATACGGGGGTTACGAATCATTTGCCTTTTCTTCGATAATCAGGGGCCCTGCTGGTTTCTGCCTCCCTGATCCATATGGCGGCACTGACAGTCATGTTTGTACTTTCTTCAGCCAGCCAGTATCTTTATTTAACCCTTTGTCAATAGCATAGCTTTATGTTCAATATGATTATGCTCTAATAAGTACTATAACCAACAAGAACAATCCGATAAAAATACTACAAATAGACTGTCAATACATTTCCTTACTTGCTGTCCCCTTTGCCTCCGATCACATAGACCAGTCCGCTGTGTGACACGGCTGCATGCCCGTACACGGCGTATGGAAGAGGGTCTGATTCTCCCCACTTGAAGGACCTAAACAGAGAACACATTTAGTTTCATTGCTGATTCATTTCAGCCTCAAATCCACCCGTAAAGTATCGTGGTCAAGACTATATTCCACCCCATCCACAGCTACTCATTCACTGCAATCTCTGTCCTGCCCCTAAAATGAGGCCAGCACAGGTACTTCTGCTCTCCCTCATCACAAGCCCCTCCCCGAGACTAATCCACTGCACCTTCAAATGAAAGCTTAGTCATATAATGTTACAGTATTATCGTTCAAACTGTGTGGTCCAGTGGTTAAAGAAAAGGGCTTGTAACCATGAGGTCCTCAGTTCAAATCCCACCTCAGCCACTGATTCATTGTGTGACCCTGAGCAAGTCACTTAATCTCCTTGTGCTCTGTCTTTCGGATGAGACGTAATTGTAAGTGACTCTGCAGCTGATGCATAGTTAACACACCCTAGTTTCTGTAAGTCGCCTTGGATAAAGGTGTCTGCTAAATAAGCAAATAATAACCAAATCATCCCTCCCCATTGTCTATTAGCATGCTCATGGCTATAATAAATCATCCCTCCTCATTGTCTTATTAGCGCGCTCATGGCTATAATAAATCATCCCTCTCCATTGTCTTATTAGCGCGCTCATGGCGATAATAAATCATCCCTCTCCATTGTCTATTATTAGCACGCTGTCACAAAGACGACTGAGCGGTGACGTCACGGCAGAGCCAGGAAACACAGTACAGACAGAGACTTGGGGTTTTTGGTGAAGCTGAGCGCGTGATCGCGCTCAGCGTTTAATAATCAAACAGAAAATAAAAGGTTTGTACACAAAACAGAAACAGGACACGGCACTTTCGCCAAAATAAATATATAAACAAAACGGACTAACAATTAAACAAACGGTGGACGGACAGACACACAAACACGGTGAGTAAACAAACAAGTATCGTGCTGGTCCTACCAGCACGCGATAGCAATTGTTTGGAAATATTTCTCTCTCCTTCTCTCTCTCCCGTTCTCCACTCTCGAACACCCAAAACCCCGAGTGAGTGAAAACATGCTGTTTTTATGCAGTTGTACCGAGACTCGATTGCTAGTCAATCATTCAATTGGAATCTCGGTACAACTGCACGTGAATTAATTAAGTGCACTCCCGTGACCACACATTACATTTTAACTAGCACGTGAAGTGATTTGTGCCCTCCGTGCCTAAATATAAATCTACATTTTTAAATCACAAGTGAAACACAGACCCGTTTATATCCCGTGTACCGATGACTATACACCAACATTTACACACAACACGTAACACAAAATACACACGGGGGCACTTTGCCACATATACCCCCTTGTGCAAAGCACACATGGCCTCAATGGCCACCTCCCCTCAGTCCCAAAGTCCCGGAAGAGGGGAAGCAAGTTGTTTCTGGGGTGGCCATGGTGAAATGTCTGGCACCCCCAATTCTTCGTGGCTGGCAGCTCCCTCTTCCGGGCTTCAGCCACACTATCTCCTGCCGCAAAGTGCAGCTGGAGGAGCTGGTCTCCTGACCTCCCCCTTCTTCATGGCCGGCAGTTCCCCTCCGTGGGGCTCCGACCACACAATCTCCGGCAGCGAAACTGCTGCGGGGAAGCTGGTCTCCTGATCTCCCCCTTCTTCATGGCTGGCAGCTGCCCTTCATGGGGCTCCAACCACACGATCTCCGGCAGCGAAACTGCTGCGAGGGAGCGGGTCTCCTGACCTCCCCCTTTCTTCATGGCCGACAGCTCCCTTTCATGGGGTTCTGGCCACAGTGTAGCGACCCCAGGCGAAGCAGCACCCTCGACTACCCCAGGCGAAGCAGGATCCCTGGCGACCCCAGGCGGCGGCAGCAGCAGCGGACCCTCGGGAGGCGACGGCAGCAGCAGCGACCCTCGGGAGGCGACGGCAGCAGCAGCGGACCCTCGGGAGGCGACGGCAGCAGCAGCGGACCCTCGGGAGGCGAACTCGGGAGGGGAGCCCCTGGCCATAGAGGCGGCAGCGGGAGCTCCACTTCTCCCTCGTACCCTGTACCCTGTGTGGAGCAAAAGGCAGCCCCAGGCGATGCGGAGCGGCTGGCAACCCCAGGCGATGCGGAGCGGCTGGCAACCCCAGGCGATGCGGAGCGACAGGCACCCCCAGGCGATGCGGAGCGACAGGCAGCCCCAGGCGATGCGGAGCGACAGGCAGCCCCAGGCGATGCGGAGCGACAGGCAGCCCCAGGCGATGCGGAGCGACAGGCAGCCCCAGGCGTGCGGGCGACAGGCAGCCCCAGGCGTGCGGAGCGACAGGCAGCCCCAGGCGATGCGGAGCGACAGGCAGCCCCAGGCGATGCGGAGCGACAGGCAGCCCCAGGCGATGCGGAGCGACAGGCAACCCCAGGCGATGCGGAGCGGCTGGCAACCCCAGGCGATGCGGAGCGGCTGGCAACCCCAGGCGATGCAAGGCAAGCATCCTTGGGCGATGCAAGGCAAGCATCCTTGGGCGATGCGAGGCAGGCATCCTTGGGCGAAGCGAGGCAGGCATCCTTGGGCGAAGCGAGGCAGGCATCCTTGGGCGAAGCGAGGCAGGCATCCTTGGGCGAAGCGAGGCAGGCATCCTTGGGCGAAGCGAGGCAGGAGTCAGGACTAGCTGGGGTGCAGGTGTTGGCCCTCTTCTCGGCCTCTGCGGCCGGGCGGTTCTTCCCGTGCTTCCCTCAGCAGCCTATGCAAGGGCTGCTGAGGACTGCCAGCATCTAGTCCTGGTCCTTCTGGTGAAGGGAGAGGCAGCTCCTGCTCCTCTCCTCGTGGACGGTGGGGAAATGATACCAGCAGGCATTCACCCTCTGCTGGTTGGGGAAGTGTTACCAGCAGGCATTCCTCCTCTGCTGGTGGGGAAGTGATACCAGCAGGCATTCCTCCTCTGCTGGTGGGGAAGTGATACCAGCAGGCATTCATCCTCTGCTGGTGGGGAAGTGATACCAGCAGGCATTCCTCCTCTGCTGGTGGGGAAGTGATACCAGCAGGCATTCATCCTCTGCTGGTGGGAAGTGTTACCAGCAGGCATTCCTCCTCTGCTGGTGGGGAAGTGATACCAGCAGGCATTCATCCTCTGCTGGTGGGGTTGGCGGAGGCAGAGGCAGCTCCTGCTGCTCTGCTCCTGCCGATGGAGGTGGCGGAGGCAGAGGCAGCTCCTGCTGCTCTGCTCCTGCCGATGGAGGTGGCGGAGGCAGAGGCAGCTCCTGCTGCTCTGCTCCTGCTGGTGGAGGTGGCGGAGGCAGAGGCAGCTCCTGCTGCTCTGCCGATGGAAGTGGCGGAGGCAGAGGCAGCTCCTGCTGCTCTGCTCCTGCCGATGGAGGTGGCGGAGGCAGAGGCAGCTCCTGCTGCTCTGCTCCTGCTGGTGGAGGTGGCGGAGGCAGAGGCAGCTCCTGCTGCTCTGCCGATGGAGGTGGCGGAGGCAGAGGCAGCTCCTGCTGCTCTGCTCCTGCCAATGGAGGTGGCGGAGGCGGGACCAGCAGGAATTCACCCTCTGCTGGTGGAGGTGGGAGCTGCAAGCAGTCCTCCCATGGCAATGGAGGTGGACCCAGCAGGAATTCACCCTCTGCTGGTGGAGACTGGGGCTGTGGACGCTCTACCTTCCCCTTCTTGGGCCGTGGGCGCACCGACTCCTCCCTCTTGGGCTGTGGACGCACCGACTCCTCCCTCTTGGGCTGTGGACGCACCGACTCCTCCCTCTTGGGCTGTGGACGCACCGACTCCTCCCATTCAGGCGTGGGACGTTCGGGCTCCTCCCATTCAGGCGTGGGACGTTCGGGCTCCTCCCACTCAGGCGTGGGACGTTCGGGCTCCTCCCACTCAGGCGTGGGACGTTCAGGCTCCTCCCGCTTGGGCTGTGGACACTCAGGCTCCTCCCACTTGGGCTGTGGACACTCAGCCTTCCTCTTCCCTTTCCCCTTCTCTGCCTCCTCCTCACCTTCCTCTCCTGGGCCAGTTCCTCCTCTCCCTCTTGGTAGGGGCAGCGCACCACCGGGTGCCCGAACTCCCCACAGGCAAGGCACCAGCCTTGGTCCTCTAGACCACCGAGGAGGACCTCCAGATCCTGGCAGCCATCTCTCCAGTTCCAGCCTTCCATTTTTTTTTTTTTTTTTTTTTGTTGTTGTTGTTTTTTTTTTAAACCCCAAATTGCGGTTCCTGCTCTGGCCTGAGTCCTGGAGCGCTGTAGCTCCCGGTTCTGACACCACGTGTCACAAAGACGACTGAGCGGTGACGTCACGGCAGAGCCAGGAAACACAGTACAGACAGAGACTTGGGGTTTTGGTGAAGCTGACGCGTGATCGCGCTCAGCGTTTAATAATCAAACAGAAAATAAAAGGTTTGTACACAAAACAGAAACAGGACACGGCACTTTCGCCAAAATAAATATATAAACAAAACGGACTAACAATTAAACAAACGGTGGACGGACAGACACACAAACACGGTGAGTAAACAAACAAGTATCGTGCTGGTCCTACCAGCACGCGATAGCAATTGTTTGGAAATATTTCTCTCTCTCTCTCTCTCCCGTTCTCCACTCTCGAACACCCAACCCGAGTGAGTGAAAACATGCTGTTTTATGCAGTTGTACCGAGACTCGATTGCTAGTCAATCATTCAATTGGAATCTCGGTACAACTGCACGTGAGTTAATTAAGTGCACTCCCGTGACCACACATTACATTTTAACTAGCACGTGAAGTGATTTGTGCCCTCCGTGCCTAAATATAAATCTACATTTTTAAGTCACAAGTGAAACACAGACCCGTTTATATCCCGTGTACCGATGACTATACACCAACATTTACACACAACACGTAACACAAAATACACACGGGGGGGGCACTTTGCCACACACGCTCATGGCTATAATAAATCATCCCTCCTCATTGTCTTATTAGCACGCTCATGGATATAATAAATCATCCCTCCCCATTGTCTTATTAGCACGCTCATGGATATAATAAATCATCCCTCCCCATTGTCTTATTAGCACGCTTATGGCTATAATAAATCATCCCTCCCCATTGTCTTATTAGCACGCTCATGGATATAATAAATCATCCCTCCCCATTGTCTTATTAGCACGCTCATGGATATAATAAATCATCCCTCCCCATTGTCTATTAGCATGCTCATGGCTATAATAAATCATCCCTCCTCATTGTCTTATTAGCGCGCTCATGGCTATAATAAATCATCCCTCTCCATTGTCTTATTAGCGCACTCATGGCTATAATAAATCATCCCTCTCCATTGTCTATTATTAGCACGCTCATGGCTATAATAAATCATCCCTCCTCATTGTCTTATTAGCGCGCTCATGGATATAATAAATCATCCCTCCCCATTGTCTTATTAGCGCGCTCATGGATATAATAAATCATCCCTCCCCATTGTCTTATTAGCACGCTCATGGATATAATAAATCATCCCTCCCCATTGTCTTATTAGCACGCTCATGGATATAATAAATCATCCCTCCCCATTGTCTTATTAGCACGCTCATGGCTATAATAAATCATCCCTCCCCATTGTCTTATTAGCACGCTCATGGCTATAATAAATCATCCTCCCCATTGTCTTATTAGCGCCACGCTTCATCAAGCGCCCCCAAGAAGCTCGTCCAGTCAAACACCAGCTTGCCAGTATGCTACCATTTATTCAAAACACCAATTGTATATTAAAAGATTAACAAGCGTTTTCCATTCTCTTTTAAGCAAAAGAAACAGAGCTTTAAACTTTAGGACCGTGCATCATCACACCGCTGTACTGTTTCCAGGCAGGATCGTGCATCATCACACCGCTGTACTGTTCCCAGGCAGGACCGTGCATCATCATAGCGCTGTACTGTTTAGGACTGTGCATCATCACACCGCTGTACTGTTTAGGATCGTGCATCATCACACTGCTGTACTGTTTAGGATCGTGCAACATCACAGCGCTGTACTGTTTAGGATCGTGCATCATCACAGCGCTGTACTGTTTAGGATCGTGCATCATCACAGCGCTGTACTGTTTAGGATCGTGCATCATCACACCGCTGTACTGTTTAGGATCGTGCTTCATCACACCACTGTACTGTTTCCAGGCAGGACCGTGCATCATCACAGCGCTGTACTGTTTAGGACCGTGCATCATCACACCGCTGTACTGTTTAGGATCGTGCATCATCACACCGCTGTACTGTTTCCAGGCAGGACCGTGCATCATCACAGCGCTGTACTGTTTAGGACAGTGCATCATCACACCGCTGTACTGTTTAGGACCGTGCATCATCACACCGCTGTACTGTTTAGGATCGTGTCTCATCACACCTCTGTACTGTTTTCAGGCAGGACCGTGCATCATCACACCACTGTACTGTTTAGGACCGTGCATCATCACACCACTGTACTGTTTAGGACCGTGCATCATCACACCACTGTACTGTTTCCAGGCAGGACCGTGCTTCATCCCACCGCTGTACTGTTTCCAGGCAGGACCGTGCATCATCACACCGCTGTACTGTTTAGGATCGTGCATCATCACACCGCTGTACTGTTTAGGATCGTGCATCATTACACCGCTGTACTGTTTAGGATCGTGCATCATCACAGCGCTGTACTGTTTAGGATCGTGCATCATCACACTGCTGTACTGTTTAGGATCGTGCATCATCACACCGCTGTACTGTTTAGGATCGTGCTTCATCACACCGCTGTACTGTTTAGAACTGTGTATCATCACACCACTGTACTGTTTAGGAATGTGCATCATCACACCGCTGTACTGTTTCCAGGCAGGACCGTGCATCATCACACCGCTGTACTGTTTAGGACAGTGCATCATCACACCGCTGTACTGTTTAGGACCGTGCATCATCACACCACTGTACTGTTTAAGATCGTGTCTCATCACACCGCTGTACTGTTTTTAGGCAGGACCGTGCATCATCACACCACTGTACTGTTTAGGACCGTGCATCATCACACCGCTGTACTGTTTAGGATCGTGTCTCATCACACCGCTGTACTGTTTTCAGGCAGGACCGTGCATCATCACACCGCTGTACTGTTTAGGATCGTGCATCATCACACCACTGTACTGTTTAGGACCGTGCATCATCACACCACTGTACTGTTTCCAGGCAGGACCGTGCATCATCCCACCGCTGTACTGTTTCCAGGCAGGACCGTGCATCATCACACCGCTGTACTGTTTAGGATCGTGCATCATCACACCGCTGTACTGTTTAGGACCGTGCATCATCACACCGCTGTACTGTTTTCAGGAAGGACCGTGCATCATCCCACCGCTGTTCTGTTTCCAGGCAGGACCGTGCATCATCACACCGCTGTCCTGTTTAGGATCGTGCATCATCACACCGCTGTACTGTTTCCAGGCAGGACCGTGCATCATCACACCGCTGTACTGTTTCCAGGCAGGACCGTGCATCATCACACCGCTGTACTGTTTAGGATCGTGCATCATCACACCGCTGTACTGTTTAGGACCGTGCATCATCACACCGCTATACTGTTTAGGACCGTGCATCATCACACCGCTATACTGTTTAGGACCGTGCATCATCACACCGCTGTACTGTTTCCAAGCAGGACCATGCATCATCACACCGCTGTACTGTTTCCAAGCAGGACCGTGCATCCTAACAACTTACTGTCTGTCGTAGCACATGACGGTCTCCAGCGTCCGCTCCCCCTCCTTCAGTTCCTTTCCTCCGATGACGAAGATGGAGTTCTCCGCCTCCCCCAGACCGAACAGACAGCGGGGGGAAGGCAGAGGGGGCATCCCCAGCCAGTCCGAGTCCAGGTGGTCATACTGCAACACAGACAACAAACGCTCTCCGTCAAGGGGACTGCTCTCTGTAATTTAATTTCTGCAAGTCGCTTTGGATAAAAGCGACTGCTAAATAATTAAATAATAATAATAACAAACCAGCTCTTGATTACCATGTTATTATGGCACATTTTAAAACGGTTATGGTCATATGCTATCCAGAAGACACGTTGGGCAGGATTTTCAAAAAACAGTGTTATTGTATCGAACTCATGGTATAGTAACGAGAGCTTTAGTAGCAAGTGATTTTTCAAACGAAATGTGTTAATTAAATCAATCCGTTAATGCTTTGAAATTCGAAGTTGTTAATGAATGCATTTCTCATTTAAAAGCTTAATTGTCGTAGGTCAGATACATCACTTCCTGTCTCAACTATTTGATAAGGGGAACTCGTTAATGGAAACTACTAGCATACAGGGAGACAGCTCTCTCACCAACGAGCAGCAGCCACAAAAAATAATGGGAATATCTATGTTGTGTATAATTTGTAAACTTCAAAATTGTGCATTTTGTCATGCAGAATGTACATTTATTTAGAACAATTCACATATGCTGATTAATAATTATCTGGCGTATGGGTAAAAATCAGACGGCACGGATTAAAAAATAACAATAAATAAATACAAATTAAACCTCATTTCCCCTCTTTCATTCGGGGGGATATTGTGCCACAGCTTACTATATACTCTTTTGATGTGCATTTGCATCATTTTTGGGGTTAAAAAGGAATTTATTTTCTTATGTTGACATCTACTTTTGTTTGTAGTTGTTAGTTATCATACATGTATACCATGTGTGTAACACATGGTATACATGGTATATATTTATTTATTTATTATGGTATATATTTATTAAGCTTTTAAAATGACTCCCTAACCCAATACACAATTTGTTTATAATTAATTGTTCGGTGAATTCCTCTAATCATGCATTTTCTCTGGTACTCTTTGGCCTCTGCGATAAATAAACTCAACAGTAGCCACTGAACACTTACAGTATTATAAGAACATTTTATATGCCTACAAACATGTGAAGGTGAAAGCGTACACTGTACATAGTGTGGGGGGAGTCTGACAACATTACAGAAAGTACTGATTAGAGGAGAAACCTCAAAATGGAGCGAGGTAACCAGTGGTATACCACAGGGATCAGTATTAGGTCCTCTGCTATTCCTAATCTACATTAATGATTTAGATTCTGGTAAAGTAAGCAAACTTGTTAAATTTGCAACCAACACAAAAATAGGAGGAGTGGCAAACACTGTTGCAGCAGCAAAGGTCATTCAAAATGATCTAGACAGCATTCAGAACTGGGCAGACACATGGCAAATGACATTTAATAGAGAAAAGTGTAAAGTATTGCATGCAGGCAAAAAAAATGTGCATTACAAATATCATATGGGAGATACTTAAGTTGAAGAAGGGAACTATGAAAAAGACCTAGGAGTTTATGTTGACACAGAAATGTCTTCATCTAGACAATGTGGGGAAGCTATAAAAAAGGCCAACAAGATGCTCGAATATATTGTGAGAAGTGTTGAATTTAAATCAAGGGAAGTAATGTTAAAACTTTACAATGCATTAGTAATACCTCACCTAGAATATTGTGTTCAGTTCTGGTCACCTTGTTACAAAAAGGATATTGCTGCTCTAGAAAGAGTGCAAAGAAGAGCAACCAGAATTATCCCGGGTTTAAAAGGCATGTCGTATGCAGACAGGCTAAAAGAATTAAATCTATTCAGTCTTGAACAAAGAAGACTACGCTGTGATCTGATTCAAGCATTCACAATCCTAAAAGGTATAGACAATGTCGACCCAGGGGACTTTTTTGACCTGAAAAAAAGAAACAAGGACCAGGGGTCACAAATGGAGATTAGATAAAGGGGTATTCAGAACAGAAAATAGGAGGCACTTTTTTACACAGAGAATTGTGAGGGTCTGGAACCAATTCCCCAGTAATGTTGTTGAAGCTGACATCCTGGGATCCTTCAAGAAGCTGCTTGATGAGATTCTGGGATCAATAAGCTACCAACAACCAAACAAGCAAGATGGGCTGAATGGCCTCCTCTCGTTTGTAAACTTTCTTATGTTCTTATGTTCTTAAATATGTCTACGCAAAATCCATGTCAATGATCTCAATGACATTCCTAGTGCATCACTGTGTGTCCTTGACACCTGCTCTTCATTCTTGTGTGGATAAGACACAGGTGTTAAAAGCAGATCCGCAATCACCTAAGGAAACTTTATTGTAATATCTGATATGCCATTTTCTATACCAAGATTTCAGTTCTATAATTCAAATAAAATCTACAGTAGAGGTCAGCTGTCATATAATGTACATATGCAGAATTCAAATAGGCTACAGTTGCATTGATAATTTCTTGGTAGTAACATTACACTTTGTGCAAATAATGGTATATCATTTTAACAATACAACAAATGTTCCGTAAGGTTGCAAATGGTTAAAACAAGTGAATAAATCTTCTTAACCACAAGTATAGAAAAGGCTAAAATATTTTCATAACTGCAAATATTGAGTTGTCTGTAAGAAATTAACTCTGGTCCTGTACACTCTCTCTCTCTCTCTCTCTCTCTCTGTATCGTCAGCCGTGGTCTGTTAAACTTCTGTTTCAAGGTGAGTTACATACTGTTTCGTTAATTAAAGCCCTCCTTTTCCAAGTGCAAATTAACACTTTATAAATTATGACAATTAACACAGATTTGCTTTTAAATTCACACACAAACAAAAGAAACAGTGGCAAGAAGCACTGCTCGTTAAGATATTAACATTATTTCGTAAATCAATATAATTTCGGAAATCACTTTAGGACGATTATTTAATAACGAAATAGGCATAACGACCGCTTGAAAATACCGAAATCAATGCTACATAGCAATTTCTTGATTTAGCCTGGAGTTATCATTTACGACCTCTTGAAAACCCTGCCCTTGGTTTCTCTTGATGTAATGAGTGCAAAGCCTTACATTTTTTTGTGAAACTAAAGTGTGTCCTGTCTATAAAATGTATGATGTTCTCAAAGTTGTTCCAACCAAAATAATTCATATAAAATGGGAAGCACTTCATGTAGGTAATTCTACAGTAGAGCATACCTGTTACCCATTTCTTGCCTTTAATCTGTTCTTGTTTTTCAGTAGAATTGCACAGCTGTTTTAGCAGTTATTCAGATGACTACACATTTATACACATTATATAAAATAGTCTGCAATGCGGTTGAAAGGTTTCTGAATGAAGAATCCGTTCATATTTGTTCATACTGACTCTGTGTAAAAAGCAGTGCAGATCACATACCTGTAAGAAGTAGGAACTGAGCGGGTTTTCCTTGTCCTCTTCATTGTAGTATATGCCACCAGCCACAAATATCTGGTTCTCCTTTGTCACCAAGCTGCAGTGATTCTTAGGAATCTGTTTTGATAATGAGGCAACGTAACATTCATTTCCTAAGGGGTCATAGGCCACCGCTCCTGTGTCACTGACCATGAACAGCAAGTCTCTAAGGAACATGCCAAAGCGCATGTTATCATTCAGGATGCCTGGGAGAAGATGTTCCTCCTCTTCCTCAGCCACGGTCTTCTCATCTCCTGTGTGCTTCACGTCCGGAAGATTGCCCTCATGGGCGTCTTTCACCATCTGCAGCTTCTTGACAAGCTCCGGGGTGGACTTGATGAGCTCGTGCGTTTCCACGTTGCTCACAAAGTAAGTTTTGGGTATCAAACGGAAACGGACACAGTCAAAGAGATCGGTCAGACTTGCAAGCCTGTTCTGCTTATCATTAGAGACCCATTTCATAACGGCCTCAAAGACGATTTCTTCTTTCTCAACGTTCAGGGAGTCGCTCGAGATGATGGCAGCCAGCTCGCTGGCTGATAGCTGCTCAAAGTCCTGGTCTCTTGATATCAGCTGGAAGCGATCACTGATAAAATCCCTGGCAGCTATGGCTAGCCGGGCGCAATCCAGCATCAAGCCAAGCCTGAAGATAGCCAGGCAGTTACTCAAGCTGAGCCTCTTCTGCAAGAAGGAAACACACACAGTGAAGACGGAGGGCACCTGAAACATGTTGGCCGCAGAGAAGATATCCTGGACGTTCTGCTCAGTTATCTCAATCTCTGACGTGTAGATGTACTTCAGGATCCTCCCCAGCACTTCAGGTTCCACATCTTCCAGGACTATCTCCTTTTGCTTGCTCTCCTCCATTTCAGACAGGAACATGGCCCGGAAGTAAGGACTGCAAGCTGCCAGCACGAGCCGGTGGCAGGGAAATTTCTTGTCCTTGACTTTTAAGGTACAGTCGACAAACTTGTCATTTTCCAGCAAGTCGCTGAGTCCGTCTTGAAGAAGGGTTTGCTGGTATATGCGTAGCTCTTCTGCCGGGTCTGTGGGCAGAGCCATGGTGGTGGTGTTGTTTTTTAATTGAGGTGGTAATGCACTTCCTAGTCCTCTCGATCCAACAGTGCTGTAGCTGAGCTGAGAAAGGAGAAGTGCGATTGCTCAGCCCACTGTGAGCTGCAGAAAGCAGGATCACTGGCAGGCCCAGCTGTCCGTGTTCTTCAGAAAGCCCAGTCTGGTTTTATTTATAGCTCTGGCTGCACAAAGCTGAGGAATCCATATTGGTGCATGTGAAAAAGCTGCTTTTAGACACAACATCAATCAGGCAGAGGGGAACAGCTGAGCTCCTCTGTGGGGGAAGAGACCTCGCACCAGCACAGTCTCTCTGACATCATGGCCCAGGAGTAGGGGATCAGTGGTTGTTTCCAGGGACATGCGGTGCCCCGCTGACGTTATTTTTCCAAAGACTGAAGCTTAACATGGAAAAACAGTGAGTCATAAGTGTTCCATTATTGGATTTTTGTGATTCCCTGGACTTCTCAAACAGCTGGCCTGCTAATCCTCCAAACATGTAAACTCACTTGGGGACGACGTAGTTGACCCACATGACAACATGTAGATCACACCACTGTAACATCACGTTGTAATATCCATCCCCTTGCTGTGTATTCTCTGATAGTTTGTTAATATTTACTCCTTTTTTTGTTCTCTTCTACAATGCTAGTATGGACATTGGCAGATGAACATGGAACCCACAATTCATGAAGCAGTGTGCAAGCAGCCGTTCTGCAGTTAGCAAGGACCTGCACATAATTAATATAATTAATCTACAATGATATACAGTACAAAGTGTATGCAATGATATACAGTACAAAGTGTATGCAATGATATACAGTACAGTGTATGCAACGATATACAGTACAAAGTGTATGCAATGATATACAGTACAAAGTGAATACAATGATATACAGTACAAAGTGTATGCAATGATATACAGTACAAAGTGAATACAATGATATACAGTACAAAGTGAATACAATGATATACAGTACAAAGTGAATACAATGATATACAGTACAAAGTGAATGCAATGATATACAGTACAAAGTGTATGCAATGATATACAGTACAAAGTGAATACAATGATAATTGCTATTTCATAACATTGTGTTATGTGGCAGATGTTCTGAACACTAGCTGATATTTACTCTGTAATCTTTGGTTTCTTTTTTCAGTTTGAAAAAGTCCCCTGGGCCGACATTGTCAATAACTTTTAGAATTTTGAATGCTTGAATCAATTATTTTAGCCTGTCTGCATACAACATGCCTTTTAAACCGGGGATAATTCTGGTCACTCTTCTTTTGCACTCTTTCTAGAGCAGCAATATCCTTTTTGTAACAAGGTGACCAGAACTGAACACAATATTCTAGATGAGGTCTTACTAATGCATTGTAAAGTTTTAACATTACTTCCCTTGATTTAAATTCAACACTTCTCACAATATATCCGAGCATCTTGTTGTCTAGATGAAGACATTTCTGAGTCAACATACACTCCTAGGACTTTTTCATAGATTCCTTCTTCAATTTCAGTATCTCCCATATGATATTTATAATGCACATTTTTATTGCCTGCATGCAGTACCTTACACTTTTCTCTATTAAATGTCATTTGCCATGTGTCTGCCCAGTTCTGAATGCTGTCTAGATCATTTTGAATGACCTTTGCTGCTGCAACAGTGTTTGCCACTCCTCCTATTTTTGTGTCATCTGCAAATTTAACAAGTTTGCTTACTATACCAGAATCTAAATCATTAATGTCGATTAGGAATAGCAGAGGACCTAATACTGATCCCTGTGGTACTCCACTGGTTATCTCGCTCCATTTTGAGGTATCTCCTCTAATCAGTACTTTCTGTTTTCTACATGTTAACCACTCCCTAATCCATGTACATGCATTTCCTTGAATCCCTACTGTGTTCAGTTTGGGAATTAATCTTTTATGCGGGACTTTGTCAAAAGCTTTCTGGAAATCTAAATAAACCATGTCGTATCCTTTGCAATTATCCATTGACGATGTTGCATCCTCAGAAAAATCAAGCAGGTTAGTTAGACACAATCTCCCTTTCCTAAAACCATGCTGACTGTCTCCCAGGATACTGTTACGATAGAGGTAATTTTCCATTTTGGATCTTATTATAGTTTCCATAAGTTTACATATAATAGAAGTTAGGCTTATTGGTCTGTAGTTACCCAGTTCGGTTTTGTCTCCTTTTTTGTGGATCGGTATTACGTTTGCAATTTTCCAGTCTGTCGGTACAACCCCTTTGTTGAAACACCTTGCTTCTGTTCCAACAGCTCAGTGGATCACATGTTCTGAACACTGGCTGATATTTACTCTGCAATCTCTTTGTTGAAACACCTTGCTTCTGTTCCAGCAGCTCAGTGGATCACATGTTCTGAACACTGGCTGATATTTACTCTGCAATCTCTTTGTTGAAACACCTTGCTTCTGTTCCAGCAGCTCAGTGGATCACATGTTCTGAACACTGGCTGATATTTACTCTGCAATCTCTTTGTTGAAACACCTTGCTTCTTTTCCAGCAGCTCAGTGGATCACATGGCTGGTTCATTTTAACAGGCTGACTTGAACGAGAGGAGTTCCCACCGGACTCGCACAGTGGCCCCGTTCTGTAGAGGGCAGTGACTCACCTTCAGAGTGAAATGATTTCTGGAAGAAAGAGGCTGCTGTGCGGATTCTTCATCGCAGGATTCATTCCACCCACAATGAATCTGAGCTGTGGATTAAAATTCTTTTCTAGGTCAGTAAAACACTCCACATGCTGAATCCTCTCTGCACTCTCGCATCTGAAGCATTGACTCATAGCCCAGGGTTCAGTGACTGCAATGTATAAAAATATACATTTATAGCTACCCTGTCATCTTCCAAAGCATAATATAGTCGTTGGCCGCAAAAGTGGGTTTCAAAGCAGCCATACAGAAGCAACAGCTAATGATCTCTTTTTCAGCTGGCAAAGTCTAGCTAATTAAAATGGTATAAAGTGGCACCAATGTTTAAATATCCGTAGTTATATACTGATAATCTGGTAAACACTAAGATGCCCATGTAACAGGCAGTGCTGTGTGATACACTGCGGGTCGGGTTCCATCACTAAGATGAGGGGAGTGTAACAGGCAGTGCTGTGTGATGCACTGCGGGTCGGGTTCCATCACTAAGATGAGAGGAGTGTAACAGGCAGTGCTGTGTGATACACTGCGGGTCGGGTTCCATCACTAAGATGAGAGGAGTGTAACAGGCAGTGCTGTGTGATACACTGCGGGTCGGGTTCCATCACTAAGATGAGAGGAGTGTAACAGGCAGTGCTGTGTGATGCACTGCGGGTCAGGTTCCTTCACTAAGATGAGAGGAGTGTAACAGGCAGTGCTGTGTGATACACTGCGGGTCGGGTTCCATCACTAAGATGAGAGGAGTGTAACAGGCAGTGCTGTGTGATACACTGCGGGTCGGGTTCCATCACTAAGATGAGAGGAGTGTAACAGGCAGTGCTGTGTGATGCACTGCGGGTCGGGTTCCTTCACTAAGATGAGAGGAGTGTAACAGGCAGTGCTGTGTGATACACTGCGGGTCAGGTTCCATCACTAAGATGAGGGGAGTGTAACAGGCAGTGCTGTGTGATACACTGCGGGTCGGGTTCCTTCACTAAGATGAGAGGAGTGTAGCAGGCAGTGCTGTGTGATACACTGCGGGTCGGGTTCCATCACTAAGATGAATGGAGCGTAATAGGCAGTGCTGTGTGATACAATAGGGGGATGAGTTCTATCCTGTCTCCTGTCGGTGAGATTAGAGGAGTGGTTTTTGACGCTCGCTTGTCGTGTGCAGGGTCGCCGGTTCGTGCCCAGTCTCTGCCCTGTTACACCCTCACAATGTAGGGGAAGCCTGAATAGCTCCCTTTTGTTGAGTGTCGTTGTCTATTAGCCTTCAGAAACACTGAACTCATCAACATTGTAGAGCAAGGAAAGAAAACGACCCAAGAAAACACAGCTGCATTAGCGATGCTGTGAGCTCCACTCTGCTCTGCTGCATTAGCGATGCTGTGAGCTCCACTCTGCACTTCTGCATTAGCGATTCTGTGAGCTCCACTCTGCTCTGCTGCATTAGTGATGCTGTGAGCTCCACTCTGCTGCATTAGCAATGCTGTGAGCTCCACTCTGCACTTCTGCATTAGCGATTCTGTGAGCTCCACTCTGCTCTGCTGCATTAGCGATGCTGTGAGCTCCACTCTGCACTTCTGCATTAGCGATGCTGTGAGCTCCACTCTGCTCTGCTGCATTAGCGATGCTGTGAGCTCCACTCTGCTCTGCTGCATTAGCGATGCTGTGAGCTCCACTCTGCACTGCTGCATTAGCGATGCTGTGAGCTCCACTCTGCTCTGCTGCATTAGCGATGCTGTGAGCTCCACTCTGCTGCATTAGCGATGCTGTGAGCTCCACTCTGCTGCATTAGCAATGCTGTGAGCTCCACTCTGCTGCATTAGCAATGCTGTGAGCTCCACTCTGCTGCATTAGTGATGCTGTGAGCTCCACTCTGCTGCATTAGTGATGCTGTGAGCTCCACTCTGCACTGCTGCATTAGCGATGCTGTGAGCTCCACTCTGCTGCATTAGTGATGCTGTGAGCTCCACTCTGCTGCATTTGTGATGCTGTGAGCTCCACTCTGCTCTGCTGCATTAGCGATGCTGTGAGCTCCATTCTGCTGCATTAGCGATGCTGTGAGCTCCACTCTGCTCTGCTGCATTAGCGATGCTGTGAGCTCCACTCTGCTCTGCTGCATTAGTGATGCTGTGAGCTCCACTCTGCTCTGCTGCATTAGCGATGCTGTGAACTCCACTCTGCTGCAGTAGCGATGCTGTGAGCTCCACTCTGCTCTGCTGCATTAGCGATGCTGTGAGCTCCACTCGGCTGTCCTTCACAGGTCAATCAATTTCCTAGATTGTCTGTTCTGTCCGAGTCACACTCAGTGATGTGGTCTAAAATCCAAAGGTACAGGAACATCACTATAATATAGATGTTCTTAAACATGAATTATTATACTAATTCCCATTTTATTTGTACACTGAACTTCTAGTGACACATACTGTATAATATGCACTGCATTCACCTCATTTCTACACAGTGTCTTTGTCCCTCTTGTCAGAATGCTTTCCTTTGCGTGGCAGTGGCTTTGTTTGTGTTTGTGTCCACAGTCGTAGTCCATGTGCTGTGGCTCTCGTCTTCATCAGCATTGTTAGGCTTCTTAAAGAAGTAGATTGTAACAGAAGTTGTTCCTCATGCTCATTTCATTGCATCACAAGGATTGCTGACTGAATCAGACAGCTCTGCAGGAGATGGGAGTCATGTGACTTAGCTTTACTAGTATGTGAGTTCTGACTCAACTACATCACTGCTGTCTCTAGAAAATAGTTCTGGCAAGTTCTGGCATGTTCCGGCTCTACTGCACCACTGCTCTCACTGGCACTGACAATCCAAAACCAAGACATGCCTCCCCTTAGGGGGCACTTTATACCACATGCATTTTGCTTCGATCAGTACCAGCTTCTAAAACCACATTACATCTTTTCAGTGGGTTGAAGAAAGCCATCAACATACTTTAAGACTGGCCTGAACGGCAATAGAGAATGATACAGGGGTGGGGACAATTTCACTCTTCAGCTGAATTGACCAAGGAAATGCAACACTACTTGAGAGCAAAGCTTTAGAAACAGCAAACAGAGAACTTTGTGTAGTACCACACATTGGCCTAGATTCTCAAGACTATTTAATCCAAATCGTCCTTTGCACTATTTTTATCTGAAAGGGAAAAAAGCACCAATTTCAATTCTAAAATGAAAAGATACAACTCGAGACTACCTCTAAGTTCCTAAGTTAAAAATCTTAGTTGTTTATAACTGGCTTGTCTGGCTTGTCTGGCTTCTCCTTTCTGAAAAAAAAATGTGGTAATGAAGATTTGGAGTAAATAGCGTTGAGAATTTAGTTTATGTTTTGTCAGAATATTCGCTCTTTTTCAGAGACATGTTTAAGACAGAGACAATGCCAACATATTAATCAACACAGACTCTGGAATTAGTTAAATATGGTATTTTATGTATTATATTTAATATACATAATCTTACATCAGCGAATGTTGAACAAACTACAAACCTCCTTTTGACAAATTTTTGGCTCAGTTAGAAAAAATGCACAAGCGGTCTGTGGCATTTGTGTAAAACCAGTGCATTGTGCTCTATACACAGGTACAGTGTGCAGTGCATTGTGATTGAGTTCTATACACAGGTACAGTGTGCAGTGCATTGTGATTGAGCTCTATACACAGTGTGCAGTGCATTGTGATTGAGTTCTATACACAGGTACAGTGTGCAGTGCATTGTGATTGAGTTCTATACACAGGTACAGTGTGCAGTGCATTGTGATTGAGCTCTATACACAGTGTGCAGTGCATTGTGATGGAGCTCTATACACAGGTACAGTGTGCAGTGCATTGTGATTGAGCTCTATACACAGTGTGCAGTGCATTGTGATTGAGTTCTATACACAGGTACAGTGTGCAGCGCATTGTGATTGAGCTCTATACACAGTGTGCAGTGCATTGTGATTGAGTTCTATACACAGGTACAGTGTGCAGTGCATTGTGATTGAGTTCTATACACAGGTACAGTGTGCAGTGCATTGTGATTGAGCTCTATACACAGTGTGCAGTGCATTGTGATGGAGCTCTATACACAGGTACAGTGTGCAGTGCATTGTGATTGAGCTCTATACACAGTGTGCAGTGCATTGTGATTGAGTTCTATACACAGGTACAGTGTGCAGCGCATTGTGATGGAGCTCTATACACAGGTACAGTGTGCAGTGCATTGTGATGGAGCTCTATACACAGGTACAGTGTGCAGTGCATTGTGATTGAGCTCTATACACAGGTACAGTGTACAGTGCATTGTGATGGAGCTCTATACACAGGTACAGTGTGCAGTGCATTGTGATTGAGCTCTATACACAGGTACAGTGTGCAGTGCATTGTGATTGAGTTCTATACACAGGTACAGTGTGCAGTGCATTGTGATTGAGCTCTATACACAGTGTGCAGTGCATTGTGATTGAGTTCTATACACAGGTACAGTGTGCAGTGCATTGTGATTGAGTTCTATACACAGGTACAGTGTGCAGTGCATTGTGATGGAGCTCTATACACAGGTACAGTGTGCAGTGCATTGTGATTGAGCTCTATACACAGTGTGCAGTGCATTGTGATTGAGTTCTATACACAGGTACAGTGTGCAGCGCATTGTGATGGAGCTCTATACACAGGTACAGTGTGCAGTGCATTGTGATGGAGCGCTATACACAGGTACAGTGTGCAGTGCATTGTGATTGAGCTCTATACACAGGTACAGTGTACAGTGCATTGTGATGGAGCTCTATACACAGGTACAGTGTGCAGTGCATTGTGATGGAGCTCTATACACAGGTACAGTGTGCAGTGCATTGTGATTGAGCTCTATACACAGTGTGCAGTGCATTGTGATTGAGCTCTATACACAGTGTGCAGGTCATTGTGATTGAGCTCTATACACAGGTACAGTGTACAGTGCATTGTGATGGAGCTCTATACACAGGTACAGTGTGCAGTGCATTGTGATTGAGCTCTATACACAGGTACAGTGTGCAGTGCATTGTGATTGAGCTCTATACACAGTGTGCAGTGCATTGTGATTGAGCTCTATACACAGGTACAGTGTGCAGTGCATTGTGATTGAGCTCTATACACAGGTACAGTGTGCAGTGCATTGTGATTGAGCTCTATACACAGTGTGCAGTGCATTGTGATTGAGCTCTATACACAGGTACAGTGTGCAGTGCATTGTGATTGACTTTGGCTGGAACAAAGCCAGTAACGGGATGGAGGAGGTTGGTTTTTTTTCTTTACTCCTGCACCGTGGAAAGGGACTCAGTGCTCAGAGTAAACAGGACTGATCGTCTTATTCCGTTTTTTCCTTCTCGGCTCCTTCTTCCTCCAGGGCCAATCTTCTTTCTCGCTCCTTTATCAGCTGGACTCCACAGTAGGTAACAAACAGGACTGACAGAGTGGACAGGGGGAAACCTGGGGAGCCAACAACAGAGAGCAGTTCATCAGAGTGGACAGGGGGAAACCTGGGGAGCCAACAACAGAGAGCAGTTCATCCAGAGTGAACAGGGGAAACCTGGGGGAGCCAACAACAGAGAGCAGTTCATCAGAGTGGACAGGGGGAAACCTGGGGAGCCAACAACAGAGACCAGTTCATCAGAGTAGACAGGGGGAAACCTGGGGAGCCAACAACAGAGAGCAGTTCATCAGAGTGGACAGGGGGAAACCTGGGGAGCCAACAACAGAGACCAGTTCATCAGAGTGGACAGGGGGAAACCTGGGGAGCCAACAACAGAGAGCAGTTCATCAGAGTGGACAGGGGGAAACCTGGGGAGCCAACAACAGAGAGCAGTTCATCAGAGTGAACAGGGGGAAACCTGGGGAGCCAACAACAGAGAGCAGTTCATCAGAGCGGACAGGGGGAAACCTGGGGAGCCAACAACAGAGACCAGTTCATCAGAGTGGACAGGGGGAAACCTGGGGAGCCAACAACAGAGAGCAGTTCATCAGAGTGAACAGGGGGAAACCTGGGGGAGCCAACAACAGAGAGCAGTTCATCAGAGTGGACAGGGGGAAACCTGGGGAGCCAACAACAGAGACCAGTTCATCAGAGTGGACAGGGGGAAACCTGGGGAGCCAACAACAGAGAGCAGTTCATCAGAGTGGACAGGGGGAAACCTGGGGAGCCAACAACAGAGAGCAGTTCATCAGAGTGGACAGGGGAAACCTGGGGAGCCAACAACAGAGAGCAGTTCATCAGAGTGGACAGGGGAAACCTGGGGAGCCAACAACAGAGAGCAGTTCATCAGAGTGAACAGGGGAAACCTGGGGAGCCAACAACAGAGAGCAGTTCATCAGAGTGGACAGGGGAAACCTGGGGAGCCAACAACAGAGAGCAGTTCATCAGAGTGAACAGGGGAAACCTGGGGAGCCAACAACAGAGAGCAGTTCATCAGAGTGGACAGGGGAAACCTGGGGAGCCAACAACAGAGAGCAGTTCATCAGAGTGGACAGGGGAAACCTGGGGAGCCAACAACAGAGAGCAGTTCATCAGAGTGGACAGGGGAAACCTGGGGAGCCAACAACAGAGAGCAGTTCATCAGAGTGAACAGGGAAACCTGGGGAGCCAACAACAGAGAGCAGTTCATCAGAGTGGACAGGGGAAACCTGGGGAGCCAACAACAGAGACCAGTTCATCAGAGTGGACAGGGGGAAACCTGGGGAGCCAACAACAGAGACCAGTTCATCAGAGTGGACAGGGGGAAACCTGGGGAGCCAACAACAGAGAGCAGTTCATCAGAGTGGACAGGAGGAAACCTGGGGAGCCAACAACAGAGAACAGTTCATCAGAGTGGACAGGGGGAAACCTGGGGAGCCAACAACAGAGAGCAGTTCATCAGAGTGGACAGGGGGAAACCTGGGGAGCCAACAACAGAGAGCAGTTCATCAGAGTGGACAGGGGGAAACCTGGGGAGCCAACAACAGAGAGCAGTTCATCAGAGTGGACAGGGGAAACCTGGGAGCCAACAACAGAGAGCAGTTCATCAGAGTGGACAGGGGGAAACCTGGGGAGCCAACAACAGAGAGCAGTTCATCAGAGTGAACAGGGGGAAACCTGGGGAGCCAACAACAGAGAGCAGTTCATCAGCCACCGTCCTGTCCTTTGAACCTTTAACATCAAATGTATTAATCTGAAAACTGGTCACTGACACATTGAGCCTGCAGTGTATCTAAAACCCTGCAGATGTGAAGTCCTGTATTTCAATGCTGTCTGTAATACTATGTTGTAGCTTTTAAAATGACCACTGGAAGTTTGACCTGAACTGCACGGTGGGTATGGGTAATAATAAAGCAACACTGTATGTTTTCATTAAGAGGTTTGACTTTGCAAATGTCTTTCCAATGATAGTGTCAGTTTTTTATTACTATTAGTATTATTTCTCTGCAAGGTTGCCTTCCTTACCTGTGATGAGCAACCTCTTAAAAACCAGGTTTGCAAAGTCCAGGCTGTTCAAAGCCAGGACATTATACAGGATGATGGTCCAGAAGTTAGCTGCATTAAACACGCCCCTGATCCTGCGAGACATGGCTTCAGACATCTTCGCCTGTGTGGAAAGGAGAAGCGTTCACCCAATATGGCATCATCCTGACAGTGTCCCGATACAGTATTCAACGTGTACCTCCCTGTGTAAGAACATGGTTCATGTCTGAGAGAAACAGAATGCACTATTCAATGTGTACCTCCCTGTGTAAGAACATGGTGCATGTCTGAGAGATACAGAATGCACTATTCAACGTGTACCTCCCTGTGTAAGAACATGGTTCATCTCTGAGAGATACAGAATGCACTATTCAATGTGTACCTCACTGTGTAAGAACATGGTTCATCTCTGAGAGATACAAAATGCACTATTCAATGTGTACCTCCCTGTGTAAGAACATGGTTCATGTCTGAGAGGTACAGAATGCACTATTCAACGTGTACCTCCCTGTGTAAGAACATGGTTCATCTCTGAGAGATACAGAATGCACTATTCAATGTGTACCTCACTGTGTAAGAACATGGTTCATCTCTGAGAGATACAAAATGCACTATTCAACGTGTACCTCCCTGTGTAAGAACATGGTTCATGTCTGAGAGGTACAGAATGCACTATTCAACGTGTACCTCCCTGTGTAAGAACATGGTTCATCTCTGAGAGATACAGAATGCACTATTCAATGTGTACCTCTCTGTGTAAGAACATGGTTCATCTCTGAGAGATACAGAATGCACTATTCAACTTGTACCTCCCTGTGTAAGAACATGGTTCATCTCTGAGAGATACAGAATGCACTATTCAACGTGTACCTCCCTGTGTAAGAACATGGTTCATCTCTGAGAGATACAGAATGCACTATTCAATGTGTACCTCACTGTGTAAGAACATGGTTTATCTCTGAGAGATACAGAATGCACTATTCAACGTGGACCTCCCTGTGTAAGAACATGGTTCATCTCTGAGAGATACAGAATGCACTATTCAAAGTGGACCTCCCTGTATAAGAACATGGTTCATCTCTGAGAGATACAGAATGCACTATTCAATGTGGACCTCCCTGTGTAAGAACATGGTTCATCTCTGAGACATACAGTACACAGGACTGGCGCGGTGTGAAGTGATGCAGTGTTGAATGATTGAGATGAGACTTGGCCTCAATGTTTTTAAGGTTAAAGGTTGCTGTCTGTGGCCTCACCTCCATCGAAGCAAACGGCTCAAGCTCGAAGAACTTCGCCACCCAGAGTTCGAAGTTGAGGCCAAAGCAGTTGAAGAAAGACCAGATGTAGACCACGTGGCAGGGGCCGAGCCACAGGGTCGTCACGGCAAAGGTGCACACGGTGGCCAGCAGCTCCTTCACAATGTTGTTATGGTTACCACCAAGGTAGTCGTAAACATACCTGTCAGAGGGGAGTAAGGAGCATCAGTTAATAAGGCAGAGCTAATGTTAACAATAACAACAATTCCCATTTCTATATCACAAGCATCCCAAAGCAAGTCACACACACACACACACACACACACACACACACACACACACAAGAACAATTCAACCATTGCATTCAAAACAGTCTGATACAGAATGTAATAAAACAAATTAAAAATAAGACAAAAAATGCATTCCAGAATGTAGGAGCTTTACAAGAAGAGGCCCTTCCTCCTGTTTTATTATATTCACCCTGGAATAACCAGCAGCTGCATCCAATACGATCCAAGAGAGGCATTCAAGCAGGGAAACCAAACAGGTGGCCTAAAATAGAGAACTTCACAGGCTCTTCCTAGCTTGAGTCATGATGCTTATCTGAAGACTTACTTGCACAGCCAGTCATTGATCCCCCTGTCAAAATGCCTGTAACAAAACAGAAGACATTCCATTCACTACCGCTCTGCTGAGAAGGGTTTGAGAACGTGACTATTACAATATGCAGAAAAAAATACTAATATACAAAATTAACTTGTATTAATGTTGGGCCGGGAAGACTAAGGGGTCCATTGAGATTGTTTTCTTCAAGCAGAAATGAGAAGCCCCACGAGAGAATGTAAGTCCTTAGAAATGAGAAGCCCCACGAGAGAGTGTAAGTCCCTTAGAAATGAGAAGCCCCACAGGAGAGTGTAAGTCCTTAGAAATGAGAAGCCTCACGAGAGAGTGTAAGTCCCTTAGAAATGAGAAGCCCCACGAGAGAGTGTAAGTCCCTTAGAAATGAGAAGCCCCACGAGAGAGTGTAAGTCCTTAGAAATGAGAAGCCTCACGAGAGAGTGTAAGTCCCTTTGAAATGAGAAGCCCCACGAGAGAGTGTAAGTCCCTTAGAAATGAGAAGCCCCACGAGAGAGTGTAAGTCCTTAGAAATGAGAAGCCCCACGAGAGAGTGTAAGTCCCTTAGAAATGAGAAGCCCCACGAGAGAGTGTAAGTCCTTAGAAATGAGAAGCCCCACGAGAGAGTGTAAGTCCCTTAGAAATGAGAAGCCCCACGAGAGAGTGTAAGTCCCTTTGAAATGAGAAGCCCCACGAGAGAGTGTAAGTCCTTAGAAATGAGAAGCCCCATGAGAGAGTGTAAGTCCCTTTGAAATGAGACACCCCACTAGAGAGTGTAAGTCCCTTTGAAATGAGAAGCCCCACGAGAGAATGTAAGTCCTTAGAAATGAGAAGCCCCACGAGAGAGTGTAAGTCCCTTAGAAATGAGAAGCCCCACGAGAGAGTGTAAGTCAATGACAATCCGACAGTTTTGTTTAATATAGAGCTTGTCGGGAACCTAACTAACTAAAAATCATTTATATTTTACAAGCGATTATTTATTTTATAAGCGATTACTTGTCTTTTATTATTATTTTTATTTAACTTTCCTTAGAAAGGTGTCATCTCTGCAGTGAATTGTGGGATTGTAGTCCTGGGCAAGATGTAACTTCTGATTAAACTCGACAAAGAACTACAAATCCCAGTGTCCACAGTGGTAGCTCTTGAGTTAGGGTTAAGGAAAGGTCACATTTACATGATGCATTTGCAACATGTTTTCATTCTCAGTTACAGCCTCTGTACAGCAGTATAAATGTCAGCGCCCAGGATGAGAGGAAAAATATGCTTCCAATCAGCTTTTAAAACACTCAATGCTGAAGTGAATTACCTTTGACTGGTGCTCAGTTTTAAAGCTGAGGAAAGGGCAACTTTTTTTCTTGTTTTTAAATTAACGTATTAATTAATGGATTTATCTAATACAACTATTTCTTAAAGGTAATTACTCAGAATATAAGAGTCTCAGCACAGCTCTACTTACAGTCATACTGTAATACAATGGAATATAAGAGTCTCAGCACAGCCCTACTTACAGTCATACTACATAAGAACATAAGAACATAAGAAAGTTTACAAACGAGAGGAGGCCATTCGGCCCATCTTGCTTGTTTGGTTGTTAGTAGCTTATTGATCCCAGAATCTCATCAAGCAGCTTCTTGAAGGATCCCAGGGTGTCAGCTTCAACAACATTACTCGGGAGTTGGTTCCAGACTCCCACAATTCTTTGTGTAAAAAAGTGCCTCCTATTTTCTGTTCTGAATGCCCCTTTATCTAATCTCCATTTGTGACCCCTGGTCCTTGTTTCTTTTTTCAGGTCAAAGAAGTCCCCTGGGTTGACATTGTCTATACCTTTTAGGATTTTGAATGTTTGAATCAGATCATTCTTTGTTCAAGACTGAATAGATTCAATTCTTTTAGCCTGTCTGCATACGACATGCCTTTTAAACCGGGATAATTCTGGTTGCTCTTCTTTGCACTCTTTCTAGAGCAGCAATATCCTTTTTGTAACGAGGTGACCAGAACTGAACACAATATTCTAGGTGAGGTCTTACTAATGCATTGTAGAGTTTTAACATTACTTCCCTTGATTTAAATTCAACACTTCTCACAATATATCCAAGCATCTTGTTAGCCTTTTTTATAGCTTCCCCACATTGTCTAGACGAAGACATTTCTGAGTAATACAATGGAATATACTATATACAATGGAATACAATGGAATACAATGGAATATAAGAGTCTCAGCACAGCTCTACTTACAGTCATACTGTAATATAATGGAACATAAGAGTCTCAGCACAGCTCTTCTTACAGTCATACTGAAATTACAGTCATTTGAAAACAGCACACACCATGGCCATTTCTCCTGGGTTGTTGGGGAAGATTGTCAGGGATACCATCTCCAGCTGAGTCTTGTTTAACTTGCCTCTTCTTCTGCACAGCCCTTATTTCATGATTAGTCATTCACAGATTTGGTTCACATGGTACAGGCCCTTTATTTATTTTACACGTTTGTCTGCTTGACAAAGTTTCTTTTAAAGTCAGACAGGGATATAACAAGGGGCACTGTTTCTTCCCCTAGTTTGTACATGCTAAAGGTTTTAGGTCAGATAAACCCCAACGCTGCACCTGCATGTTGATCTATAAGCAACTATCTCATTTTCTTTGTGGTGACTGTGAACGGGAGAAGACACCAGTATCAGGCTCTACAAGCATGCTGTTCTCAGCTTCAGACCGATATCCTCCGTGCAGTACTAAGTATTAACTGCTCACAAACTTACGTTTCCGCGAAGACATAGAGCATGGTGATGCACTTGGGGGGCTGTGGAGGGTCCAGATGGTCCAGTCGTGACACGGTATTGATGACCCCAAACATGACTGCTGCTTTCACCCAATCATACACCAGGTTAGAATAGGCCAGGCCCGCTGCATTGGTGGAGAGAAGCGGTAGTTGTTTGCCTTTCAACACATCAAACCTCCTTGAACATAAACTGAGCGAATTACTGAGGGTTCCAGTAAGTGGTCCTCAGGAGAAACGAGGACTGCAGGACAACATCAGCTGACCGAAGACCTTTTTGTATAGTCATTAGAAAGAGAAACTATTCAGAGTTTATTTTTGCTAAGCTGAGGGAACACACAGTCACTTTTTCAGGAACAGTGGCTTGAAACCTGGTCCCTGGACCCCGGGAGACCTCGTTTCAGGTGACTTTGCTTTCGTGTTCCCTCAGCTTTAGATGCTTCCAGCACATCCAATAACCAAAACTATCAATGCTATAAATGTCCGAATTTTGACCATGGACAACAGAATGGAAACCAAACTTCAGTTTCATGTGAAGACAGTGTGGTGGCAAGCAGCTTGGTTCTTTTGAACTCCTATGGCTAAGGCTCTATTCTTTTCACAGTTATCACAGATTTCACGATTTCCATGAAATTTACCCATTGCTGTGTAATATGTAGTCAGCCAGGGAAACTGCCATTTCTGAAAGAAAAGTGTAAATATACATATTTTTTTCACTTAAAAATAATTACAGCAGATGTTTCTCTTATTGCCACACTACCCATTACACTGCATTTAATTTGCAATTGAATTAATTTGCATTTAATTTGCGTCTGGTAAATGATGAACACACTGCATGGAGGGTAGTCACTGACCTAGCGACCAGTCTGATAGCTGTTTCACTAGTTTCATGTCAGAAGGTATGGTCAGAATGTAGAGGAAATGGAAAAGCACGTCCACCACAACAATGGCAGCCAAGTGCAGCACCGCCTGGATCCGGATGTTCCACATCTCACGCTCTTTACGAGTCAAGTCAGGAGTATTCACCTGCGGAAGACAGCAAGAGAGGTTAGAGAGGGTTTAAAAAGGAAACCTACTGTACCCTCTTCCCTTTCAACATGATACTGTCTGAGCTCACTGACACTGACATACAGTACAGATACATCCCTGGTTTAAATGGGGTTGATATCCTGTCTCACTGACACTGACGTACAGCACAGATACATCCCTGGTTTAAATGGGGTTGATATCCCGTCTCACTGACGTACAGTACAGATACAGCCCTGGTTTAAATGGGGTTGATATCCTGTCTCACTGACACTGATGTACAGTACAGATACAGCCCTGGTTTAAATGGGGTTGATATCCCGTCTCACTGACACTGATGTACAGTACAGATACAGCCCTGGTTTAAATGGGGTTGATATCCTGTCTCACTGACACTGATGTACAGTACAGATACAGCCCTGGTTTAAATGGGGTTGATATCCCGTCTCACTGACACTGATGTACAGTACAGATACAGCCCTGGTTTAAATGGGGTTGATATCCCGTCTCACTGACACTGATGTACAGTACAGATACAGCCCTGGTTTAAATGGGGTTGATATCCCGTCTCACTGACGTACAGTACAGATACAGCCCTGGTTTAAATGGGGTTGATATCCTGTCTCACTGACACTGATGTACAGTACAGATACAGCCCTGGTTTAAATGGGGTTGATATCCCGTCTCACTGACACTGATGTACAGTACAGATACAGCCCTGGTTTAAATGGGGTTGATATCCCGTCTCACTGACACTGATGTACAGTACAGATACAGCCCTGGTTTAAATGGGGTTGATATCCCGTCTCACTGACGTACAGTACAGATACAGCCCTGGTTTAAATGGGGTTGATATCCCATCAGAATGTGCAGGTTAGTGTTTGTTTATACTTCTTTTCTTAGCACAAGTCCTATTAATCACTGGTCCCATTTTCCTCTGTTGAAGATCTCAGAAACCTTGCTCTAGACATTACAAGTTCCTGCTACTTCCTGGTGTATTGTAGTTCAAACTCTATCCAATGGACTTGCAGCAATCAGACCACGTGACCTACAGCGAAGATATCAAGATGCAGCAGTTCATCTAGTTTTGTATTTATTATAAATATTTTCATGTCCTAAAAGTGGAGAACCAGCACAGCACAGTAGAAACGGGGGGTCTGTAATAATTAGTAATGAGCTAATAAGAGGTAAGAGGACTGATTGAAATCTATTGGCTATAGCAGTCCTTCATACCCTGCTGTAACACGCTGGTTACTATACAGCCAAGCACCCACCTGCGCATGGAACCTATCGAATGTCATGATGGGTCCGAAGAAGAAGAAGGGCAGGTAGAAGTTGTACTTGAGCAGCTCCAAGAAGGAGTAATTCCCATCCTTCTTCTCATAGTTCTCCAAGGCAAAGCTCAGGCAGCGCATGATGGTGAAACCACTTCCTCCGTAAAACAGAACATCTTGAAGAGCGAAAGTCCCAGTCACCAAGCCAGACTGAAAAACAAACCAACCAGAGGCACTGAGTAACAGGGGCGCTAGACAAGCTCAATTGTGGAAAACTACCATTCTATTTGGGGTGTGCAGTAAAATGTATTGCTAATCATATGAAAGATAATGTGGTGGTAATGTTAAACCAGTTTGCTGGAGGTGACTTTGGCATGAGTAGACTTGCTAAGGTAACTAAACAATAACCTTCAATGTAGAATATAATGTGGGTATTTGGAACTAATAAATGGTAAACTGTTGAAATATGACACATGGTCGGGTCTCATCGTCATGTAACTTTCTCTCACTGAAGCAGTAGAAAATAATCTGAGAATAACTGTTCTCACAGCTATACGTGGAAAACAAGTCCAAATAGAAGATAGCTAGTCCTCTAATACATTACAGAATTAACCATTCAAAGAAAGTCTTAAAATGGATTGTTTCAGTCTCTCAGACAAGCTCAAATCAGCTGCTCATCTATTTATCAATATGCTCATTTTCTGTATGTCCTTCTTTTAGGAACTGTTATTTGTTAACAAGATTAATACAATATTGAAGCTGCACTAACTCTTGCTGACATTCAGCAGGTGTTATTGGAATGGCCTCCCTATCCCAGTGTATGGACTGGGCTCTCCAAAAAGGTTCTGGAGCAATGTAACCTTCAGCCCTATCCCTGTGTATGGACTGGACTGTATAAAAGGTTCTGGAGCAACGTAACCTTCGGGGAGCTCATCTGGTCTCTCAGATCTGCAGGAGCGTCTTTTCACAAAAACTGAAATTGGATTCCTGCTTACTCTTACAGGATAGGGTCAAAATGCTAAAACTATTGCTCCTGCTTGTGGTATATAATGATGCAATATTGTTGAACATGCTCTCACTGTGAAAGCCCAGGTTATATATAACATGGTACTGTACCTGCCAGGAACTGAAAGGCTCCAGTTTAAAAGTGGCTAAGCTGCAGAGTCCAGCAGCAAAGCAGAGCCATTTCTGCTTGGACAGAGAGACGCTGTACAGGAGGACGCAATGGGAAAGGATGAGCATTGTGAAGGTGAGCCCCATGGTAGCAAGCACAGCAAGCATCCCGTAGACCATGTACACTGTAGATCTGAGCTGTGAGGAGAGACAGTGAAGAGGCATGACAGCACCCTCTACCCAGGACAGTCACACAGGAGGAATGGGACCATACTTCATTACACTGTGGATCTGAGCTGTGAGGAGAGACAGTGAAGAGGCATGACAGCACCCTCTACCCAGGACAGTCACACAGGAGGAATGGGACCATACTTCATTACACTGTGGATCTGAGCTGTGAGGAGAGACAGTGAAGAGGCATGACAGCACCCTCTACCCAGGACAGTCACACAGGAGGAATGGGGTCATACTTCATTACACTGTGGATCTGAGCTGTGAGGAGATACAGTGAAGAGGCATGACAACACCCTCTACCCAGGACAGTCACACAGGAGGAATGGGGTCATACTTCATTATACTGTGGATCTGAGCTGAGAGGAGAGACAGTGAAGAGGCATGACAGCACCCTCTACCCAGGACAGTCACACAGGAGGAATGGGGTCATACTTCATTACACTGTGGATCTGAGCTGTGAGGAGAGACAGTGAAGAGGCATGACAGCACCCTCTACCCAGGACAGTCACACAGGAGGAATGGGGTCATACTTCATTACACTGTGGATCTGAGCTGTGAGGAGAGACAGTGAAGAGGCATGACAGCACCCTCTACCCAGGACAGTCACACAGGAGGAATGGGGTCATACTTCATTACACTGTGGATCTGAGCTGTGAGGAGAGACAGTGAAGAGGCATGACAGCACCCTCTACCCAGGACAGTCACACAGGAGGAATGGGGTCATACTTCATTACACTGTGGATCTGAGCTGTGAGAGCTCTGTGCAGTACTTAGGGAGGAGGCCTGTCTGGGAGCTCTGTGCAGTACTTAGAGAGGAGGCCTGTTTGAGAGCACTGTGCAGTACTTAGAGAGGAGGCCTGTTTGAGAGCTCTGTGCAGTACTTAGAGAGGAGGCCTGTTTGAGAGCTCTGTGCAGTACTTAGAGGAGGCCTGTTTGAGAGCTCTGTGCAGTACTTAGAGAGGAGGCTTGTTTGAGAGCTCTGTGCAGTACTTAGAGGAGGCCTGTTTGAGAGCTCTGTGCAGTACTTAGAGCTCTGTGCAGTACTTAGAGAGGAGACCTGTTTGAGAGCTCTGTGCAGTACTTAGAGTGGAGACATGTTTGAGAGCTCTGTGCAGTATTTAGAGAGGAGACCTGTTTGAGAGCTCTGTGCAGTACTTAGAGCTCTGTGCAGTACTTAGAGAGGAGACCTGTTTGAGAGCTCTGTGCAGTACTTAGAGCTCTGTGCAGTACTTAGAGAGGAGACCTGTTTGAGAGCTCTGTGCAGTACTTAGAGCTCTGTGTAGTACTTAGAGAGGAGACCTGTTTGAGAGCTCTGTGCAGTACTTAGAGAGGAGACCTGTTTGAGAGCTCTGTGCAGTACTTAGAGCTCTGTGCAGTACTTAGAGAGGGGACCTGTTTGAGAGCTCTATAGGGTCCACAGGGGTTAAGACAGCTGTGATATTTAAATGCCTGTACTGAGTTTCTTTTAAATGTTCTACCAAATTCCATGAATTTACACTGTGCAAAATGTCATGCCACCAAATTCCATGAATTTACAAGATGCAAAATGTCATGCCACCAAATTTCAATGGAGGTTTTCAAATACAAACTGAAATACATCATTTTGACGATTCAAACAAACATAAAAATTATGAAACCCTAAAACAATCACGCCAAGGAAAACAAATGAGAAACAAAATCTGTGTCTGAAGATGTCTTGTTTAAATGTCAGCTAAATAACAAATAAGTGCATTGAATTGGATGAAAGTGGAACTCCCATGCCTAGTTTACAGCTTTACTGAAGAACATGTAAACAGAAAATAGTTACCTTCCATCTTTTAATACCACTCGTCTGTGACAGCAAGATAGAAAGAGATGCTTTTCAATTCCAGAGCCATTGCTGGAATGCAGTAGCTCCCACTGCATTGCTGTAACTGTACTGTATACAGCTGAACACATTTCCAACCATTACAATTCATAACAAATAAAGAAGGCAGAGATTGAAGAAAATAAAATAAAGACATCTCCATGGCATGTGTAAATACAGTTTGGATAAATTAAAAATGATATTAACAGTTTAGAAAAAATACTTAAACTTGTGTTCAGAGAAATATTTATATAAATTGAATGATATTATGTCAATGCTTACTTATTTATTTAAATGTAGCGTGCCCAATAATTTCCTCCCCAATTTCAGAATGTCCAATTACTGTATGTTCAGCAACTTCACACAACTGCTCACAGGAATTGGATGGTCTCCTCCAAACCACAGCACTGCCAAGCAAACTCCCTCTTTACACCCAGGAACTTGACAGGGGAAGTCTGCTAGCTACTGAACCCTGGAGGACAAAGGCAGGCGCTGTATGAGCTCACCAGGGACCTGGTATTACAGGCCACTGTAGAACAATGAGGAGAAACAGTCCCTGATGGTTCTGCCTCCCTAACCCACAGGCTTGCCAGGGTCAATGACTCTCTCTCTGTGTAAGAGGCTCCATCTCAAACCACAGGCTTGCCAGGGTCAATAACACTCTCTGTGTGTAAGAGGCTCCATCTCAACCCACAGGCTTGCCAGGGTCAGTAACACTCTCTCTGTGTAAGAGGCTCCATCTCAACCCACAGGCTTGCCAGGGTCAATAACACTCTCTCTGTGTAAGAGGCTCCATCTCAACCCACAGGCTTGCCAGGGTCAGTAACACTCTCTCTGTGTAAGAGGCTCCATCTCAACCCACAGGCTTGCCAGGGTTAGTAACACTCTCTCTGTGTAAGAGGCTCCATTTCAACCCACAGGCTTGCCAGGGTCAATAACACTCTCTCTGTGTAAGAGAGGCTCCATCTCAACCCACAGGCTTGCCAGGGTCAATAACACTCTCTCTGTGTAAGAGGCTCCATCTCAACCCACAGGCTTGCCAGGGTCAATAACACTCTCTCTGTGTAAGAGGCTCCATCTCAACCCACAGGCTTGCCAGGGTCAATAACACTCTCTCTGTGTAAGAGAGGCTCCATCTCAACCCACAGGCTTGCCAGGGTCAATAACACTCTCTCTGTGTAAGAGGCTCCATCTCAACCCACAGGCTTGCCAGGGTCAATAACACTCTCTCTGTGTAAGAGGCTCCATCTCAACCCACAGGCTTGCCAGGGTCAATAACACTCTCTCTGTGTAAGAGAGGCTCCATCTCAACCCACAGGCTTGCCAGGGTCAATAACACTCTCTCTGTGTAAGAGGCTCCATCTCAACCCACAGGCTTGCCAGGGTCAATAACACTCTCTCTGTGTAAGAGGCTCCATCTCAACCCACAGGCTTGCCAGGGTCAGTAGCACTCTCTCTGTGTAAGAGGCTCCATCTCAACCCACAGGCTTGCCAGGGTCAATGACACTCTCTCTGTGTAAGAGGCTCCATCTCAAACCACAGGCTTGCCAGGGTCAATAACACTCTCTCTGTGTAAGAGAGGCTCCATCTCAACCCACAGGCTTGCCAGGTGTCAGTAACACTCTCTCTGTGTAAGAGGCTACATCTCAACCCTTTGGCTTGCCAGGATCAATGACACTCTCCCTGTATAAGTTCCATGTGTATCAGATTTATAAGTTCCATGTGTATCAGATTTTATTTACTGAAGCTCAGGGTAATTCTCGTTAAACTGTCAAGCGCCACAGACTGGCAGTAATGGTTCAGTACTGATTGCTGTACATGATAATTGCTCAGTATTCATTATTACAGTAGCTACAGTGTTGTACCGGACTTGTTAAACCCACCTGAGGTGCTGCCATTGAGCAGATCTTTGCGAAGATCACATGACCGGACAGGGCAAAGACAATGTGGTTCCTGAACTTTGTAAACCACATGACCCACTCGAAGTCAGCTACATCCTATAGAAGAGACAGAGCAGCTGTGAAAAAGAAGCACAACACGCAGCCAAGACACGACCACAACACAGGACCTGAAAGACTCTTTTCTTTATTCAAGTATCCACAGGCTGCCCTGGTTCCTCCTCAACTGCTGTGTTCCAATGAAAGTGAAATCTTGTGTCAGGTCCTTATACTGTAGGCCAGGGGTGGCCAACCCTGGTCCTGGGGAGCCACAGTCCTGCAGGTTTTCTGGGTATCTTTAAATCATCTATGGCTAAAGACCTGGAATAAAATGTTAGTATTGTCCAATTAAGAAAATAATGAGCTCAATGAAGTAATTGAGAATGAGGACCAGGCTGGACAAGCGTTAAAGTGACACAGAACAGTAAGAACCTATTAAACTGAGGTTACGGCCCTTTAAGTACCAAGGTTATAAAATAATATCTCTAATAAAGTACGCACTTTTAATGAGTGGAAAAGCTTACCATGATTAAAAACAAACACCTCTTCACTAATAAAATTAGAAATAAACATGCATTTATTTTTATGCCTGTCAAGTGCAGTTAAATGAAAAAACAAATGCTATATTATATTTTTGAATAAAAAAAGAAATCCCCATGGCAACACAACTTTGAAGAATTATATTAACAATTTAGAAGGAATACCTAAACCAGTGTTAATGGAAATATATATATATATATATATATATATATATATATATATATATATATATATATATATATATATATATATATTGAATGATATGTCAACATGTATTTATTAATGCTGAGTGCCCAATACTTGTATCCCCAGTTTTAAATGTCCAGCGACTGCATGTTCAGAAGCTGCTCAGGGAGGTGGACACTGTTTTGAAAATGCACTTCTTTCCAGGGATCACACTTTACAACCTTACCATTTTACGACCAAAGTAATGCCATCCTGGCTTGACGCTCTCCTTAAAGGTCTTCCTGTTCACGTTATCTGAAATTCAAATTCAAAATGTCAAAGCTTTTTTTTGTTTTGTTTTAGTATTTTTTGCGCTATTTACAAATATTGAAATATTGCAAGTTTATATAACCTTGCAATGATAAAATCCTGCCCTCAAACTCTCTAGGAAAAAGATCTAGGAGTTTATGGTGACTCAGAAATGTCTTCATCTAGACCAGGGGTCTCAAACCCTGGTCCTGGAGAGCTACAGGGTCTTCTAAAATGAACAGGTGTTGCAGATCTTTAGCCATTGATGAAAGCATAGAAAGCATGCAGGATAGGGGCTCTCCAGGACCAGGGTTGGAGACCCCTGATCTAGACAATATTGGGAAGCTATAAAAAAGGCCAACAAAATGCTCAGACATACAGTGAAAAGTGTTGAATTTAAATCATGGAAAGTAATGTTAAAACTTTACAATGCATTAGTAAGACCTCATCTAGAATATTGTGTTCAGTTCTGGTCACCTCGCTACAAAAAGGATATTGCTTCTCTAGAAAGAGTGCAAAGAAGAGTGACCAGAATTATTCCGGGTTTAAAAGGCATGTCATATGCAGACAGGCTAAAATAATTGAATCTATTCAGTCTTGAGCAAAGAAGACTACGCGGCGATCTGATTCAAGCATTCAAAATTCTAAAAGGTATTGACAATGTCGGCCCAGGGGACTTTTTCAAACTGAAAAAAGAAAGGACCAGGGGTCACAAATGGAGATTAGATAAAGGGGCATTCAGAACAGAAAATAGGAGGCACTTTTTTACTCAGAGAATTGTGGGAGTCTGGAACCAACTCTCCAGTAGTGTTGTTGAAGCTGACATCATGGGATCCTTCAAGAAGCTGCTTGATGAGATTCTGGGATCAATAATCTACTAACAACCAAACAAGCAAGATGGGCTGAATGGCCTCCTCTCGTTTGCAAACTTTCTTATGTTCTTAACTGGAAAAAGAGGCTCTGGCAGTGTTGTAAAGGACTGCCACTGAAGAGTTCATTTTATTAAATCAAGCTTCACCTGGCTAATCCCAGGATAGGGCTGTCTGCTGGGAAGTCACTAACTCACAGAGTGATTTATCATTCAGAAAACCAGACCGTAACAGCTCTCTACGATCTCAGGTCACAGTAAATGGTGCCGTTAGATTTTATATCTGAGGTTGATAAGATTTTATTTGTGGGTATATCCTGAAGGTAGCCAAAAAGTCAGATCAATTGAAAGCCACGTGACACTTTTCTTTACAGCGCACCCATTTTGTACCACCTAACACTATAGTTCCTTGTAATAGCCCTCGTCTCACGAGTTTGGGCTGTGATACCTAACAGTGCTCATAGCATAAATATATGTTCAGTGTGTACAATACAGTAACTTCTAACACAAAAACAAGACATGGCACTGTGCGGAGTACAAATGATTTAGTAAAATGTAACTTTAGCCCTTTAGGAAACAATGTGGCTGTGCTCCAATATTCCAGGAATCTGTTACAGTGTTCAAGAAGTCTGTGCTGTTATTTTAGTTTTTCATTTCTTGTGAATAGTGATTATTTTAGTTTTTCATTTCTTGTGAATAGTGTTTATTTTAGTGGTTCATTTCTTGTGAATAGTGTTTATTTTAGTGGTTCATTTCTTGTGAATAGTTTTTTTATTTTAGTGGTTCATTTCTTGTGAATAGTGTTTTTATTTTAGTGGTTCATTTCTTGTGAATAGTGTTTATTTTAGTGGTTCATTTCTTGTGAATAGTTTTTTTATTTTAGTGGTTCATTTCTTGTGAATAGTGTTTTTATTTTAGTGGTTCATTTCTTGTGAATAGTGATTATTTTAGTGGTTCATTTCTTGTAAATAGTGTTTATGTAGAAATGTTTAATAGTGTTATATTAACTGAACTCAGTGAAAGGTTCAGTTTGTGCCTTGATTTAATCATTTCCATGTGAGAATGTGCATGAAATTAAGAAAACTGTGGGCCTGAATTATTTAACCTGAATTAAATGATGCAGGTGTGTATCAAAGGCTGCAACTAGCCTGTCTGTTCAGACTAGTAGAGATTGGGGCTGAGGATAGAGTATTAGTGGAAGAAAGAAAGAAAGAAAGAAAGAAAGAAAGAAAGAAAGAAGTTATAGCTTGTTATTTGTTAAAACCCATTTGCTTTATTTTTGTTAAATAAAAGTACTGGATCGCATCGCTGCAGTACTCCTGCCCCTTTGCCTTGCCCTTTCAGGATCCTATTATTAGCAATGATGCACTACTTGGAATTCAATGCATTTTCCATCAAGTCTTTTAGCTTATTAATATAGACCCCGGATCCTCTCTTGCAGTCTCTCTGCATGCTGTGCTGCACTTATGAGCTTCCTGTGCATATTTCATTCCACGCAACCCTGCTGCAGCTCTATCACAGATACAGGAGCCATCTGTGACTGCATTCCAGTGTCACACAGCATAGCTAGCACATCCTACTCCTAACCCTAACCCTTTTCTGATACAATTGTGTACTTACATATATTGTGCAAAAATATTTACACATGAAGTACATTGTAACTGTGCATAATAACATGTGTGTAATTGTGTGTAAGTTCACATGTATTTTGGAAGTAAGTACTATGTACATGCACAGTGATTAGAGACACTTAATGTAAAAAAGGAAGCCTGTGGTATTATCACAGGAACTTCTCTATCATCTTACCACTAGATGCTTCAAAGATCCAGCTTGCTGCCCAGAGACCTGCGAGGGAGAGCACCAGTGTGTAGAAATACAACTCATATTTTGGAAGAGCTGCCTTTATCCCCATGTTGGACGCTTAGCACCAGAGGGAGATAATAGAAGATCTGTGTGGAGAAGAATAGAGTAAATGAGTAAGTTAATGAGCACCAAAGGGCCCTATACTGTGGGTAAAGCAATTCATTGTTCCACCATCATTATATTACCCAGTACAGCAAAAGCCATTGTGCAAATCATTAACTAAACCACTTCGAACAAATGAGTAATGCATTTGAATGACATCATCAACTTCCACTATATTCACTTTGCATTGAAACAAGTGTACTGTTACATGCATACAGTAATACCTGTGCAATGCTTGTTGAACTCTTTCAAGACTGCAGACCTAGACATGTATATTCAGATTTTCATTTGCTTTTCAGTACAAGACACTGAAATCATTTCATTAGTCATCTTAGAGTTATCCTTCTGTAAAGTTACTTACCAGTACCTTCAACTTTGAATTATAGTGCTGATATTCTTAATGCAGTTTTTAAACAATACCAAATAATGAAACAAATAACAGCTGTGATAAAGTGAATGTCTGGGCATCGTATGCAGTGTTCAGAGTTGGGATGATAAAGAGAAGTGATGGTCTGGTCATCGCATGCAGTGTTCAGAGTTGGGATGATAGAGAAGTGATGGTTTGGGCATCGTATGCAGTGTGGAGAGTTGGGGTGATAAAGAGAAGTGATGGTCTGGGCATCGTATGCAGTGTGGAGAGTTGGGATGATAAAGAGAAGTGATGGTCTGGGCATCGTATGCAGTGTTCAGAGTTGGGGTGATAAAGAGAAGTGATGGTCTGGGCATCGTATGCAGTGTGGAGAGTTGGGGTGATAAAGAGAAGTGATGGTCTGGGCATCGTATGCAGTGTTCAGAGTTGGGGTGATTAAGAGAAGTGATGGTCTGGGCATCGTATGCAGTGTGGAGAGTTGGGATGATAAAGAGAAGTGATGGTCTGGGCATCGTATGCAGTGTGGAGAGTTGGGATGATAGAGAAGTGATGGTCTGGGCATCGCATGCAGTGTTCAGAGTTGGGATGATAGAGAAGTGATGGTCTGGGCATCGTATGCAGTGTGGAGAGTTGGGGTGATAAAGAGAAGTGATGGTCTGGGCATCGTATGCAGTGTGGAGAGTTGGGATGATAAAGAGAAGTGATGGTCTGGGCATCGTATGCAGTGTTCAGAGTTGGGGTGATAAAGAGAAGTGATGGTCTGGGCATCGTATGCAGTGTGGAGAGTTGGGGTGATAAAGAGAAGTGATGGTCTGGGCATCGTATGCAGTGTTCAGAGTTGGGGTGATTAAGAGAAGTGATGGTCTGGGCATCGTATGCAGTGTGGAGAGTTGGGATGATAAAGAGAAGTGATGGTCTGGGCATCGTATGCAGTGTGGAGAGTTGGGATGATAGAGAAGTGATGGTCTGGGCATCGTATGCGGTGTGGAGAGTTGGGATGATAAAGAGAAGTGATGGTCTGGGCATCGTATGCAGTGTTCAGAGTTGGGGTGATAAAGAGAAGTGATGGTCTGGGCATCGTATGCAGTGTTCAGAGTTGGGGTGATAAAGAGAAGTGATGGTCTGGGCATCGTATGCAGTGTGGAGAGTTGGGATGATAAAGAGAAGTGATGGTCTGGGCATCGTATGCAGTGTTCAGAGTTGGGATGATAAAGAGAAGTGATGGTCTGGGCATCGTATGCAGTGTTCAGAGTTGGGATGATAAAGAGAAGTGATGGTCTGGGCATCGTATGCAGTGTGGAGAGTTGGGATGATAGAGAAGTGATGGTTTGGGCATCGTATGCAGTGTTCAGAGTTGGGGTGATAAAGAGAAGTGATGGTCTGGGCATCGTATGCAGTGTGGAGAGTTGGGGTGATAAAGAGAAGTGATGGTCTGGGCATCGTATGCAGTGTTCAGAGTTGGGATGATAGAGAAGTGATGGTCTGGGCATCGTATGCAGTGTGGAGAGTTGGGATGATAGAGAAGTGATGGTCTGGGCATCGTATGCGGTGTGGAGAGTTGGGATGATAAAGAGAAGTGATGGTCTGGGCATCGTATGCAGTGTTCAGAGTTGGGGTGATAAAGAGAAGTGATGGTCTGGGCATCGTATGCAGTGTTCAGAGTTGGGGTGATAAAGAGAAGTGATGGTCTGGGCATCGTATGCAGTGTGGAGAGTTGGGATGATAAAGAGAAGTGATGGTCTGGGCATCGTATGCAGTGTTCAGAGTTGGGATGATAAAGAGAAGTGATGGTCTGGGCATCGTATGCAGTGTTCAGAGTTGGGATGATAAAGAGAAGTGATGGTCTGGGCATCGTATGCAGTGTGGAGAGTTGGGATGATAGAGAAGTGATGGTTTGGGCATCGTATGCAGTGTTCAGAGTTGGGGTGATAAAGAGAAGTGATGGTCTGGGCATCGTATGCAGTGTGGAGAGTTGGGATGATAAAGAGAAGTGATGGTCTGGGCATCGTATGCAGTGTTCAGAGTTGGGATGATAAAGAGAAGTGATGGTCTGGGCATCGTATGCAGTGTTCAGAGTTGGGATGATAGAGAAGTGATGGTCTGGGCATCGTATGCAGTGTTCAGAGTTGGGATGATAAAGAGAAGTGATGGTCTGGGCATCGTATGCAGTGTTCAGAGTTATGGTGATAAAGAGAAGTGATGGTCTGGGCATCGTATGCAGTGTTCAGAGTTGGGTGATAAAGAGAAGTGATGGTCTGGGCATCGTATGCAGTGTGGAGAGTTGGGATGATAAAGAGAAGTGATGGTCTGGGCATCGTATGCAGTGTGGAGAGTTGGGATGATAGAGAAGTGATGGTTTGGGCATCGTATGCAGTGTTCAGAGTTGGGTGATAAAGAGAAGTGATGGTCTGGCCATCGTATGCAGTGTGGAGAGTTGGGGTGATAAAGAGAAGTGATGGTCTGGGCATCGTATGCAGTGTTCAGAGTTTGGGTAACTCGTTGCTGTAATAATATTACTTTTGTCAATAACAAGGTAATGTAACGTGTTCAAGTTTTGATTGGAGTAATAATACTACAGTTACTTTTCACAAAAAAGAAACAAGCTTGTCTCGTTACCTATTCTCATTCTACATTTCAGTTCAGTTGTAACCGTGAATGTGAATTGCTCTGTACTGTATTTTCAGTCAGTATGACACGCCGTCAAACCAGAAACAGTAACAACTCGGCTCACGGCAGTGGTTAAAGACGTAACTGCTACTTTCCATGAGCACATAGAAACCTGCATGCTGTCCTGTGCTTTACTGTGTTTTCACTGTGCTTTATTACACTTTGCGATGCTTTACTGTATTTTCACTGTGCTTCATTACACTATATATATACAATTCACATCCTAGCCCTGTATTTAATGTAAGATGCCTGTAGTTAATGTATTGCATTGTAATATGCCTGTATTTAATTATTTTTCCACCTGAGATTGCCACCACTAACCTTCGACCAGATATTGTCTTGTGGTCTGGATCAGCACGCCTTGTTCACCTGGTAGAGTTAACAGTGCCATGGGAGGATGCTGTAGATGAGGCGTATGAGAGGAAGAAACTGCAGTATGCTCAACTAGCCACTGAAGCGGAACAGCGAGGATGGAGAGTCCGGGGGTTACCCAGTGGAGGTGGGTTGTCGAGGATTTGTGGCACACTCTACAACCCGGTTTCTCAGAGATGTCGGATTCAATGGCCAAGAGTTGCGTCGCACAGTGAAGAACTTATCTGAAGCAGCAGAGAGGAGCAGCAACTAGCTGTGGTTGAGACGGAAAGATTCTGGCTGGGGATCGCCAGCACAATAGAAAGAAACGCTGATGTACGGGTAAGTAGGTTGGGCTGAGTTGAGTGGGAGACGGAGGGGGGTGATGCTGGGACGCCAGAATCACCATCAAACCCTCTTGAGGTGTAGTGGGCTAGTCGACGAAACACCATTGATGGAAGGTGCCCACTTGAAGACCCCAGAGATGAACCCTACTTAGCTCAAACCAGACAGTTGTCATTCTGAAACGCTGGGGAGACCGCACTGTGGTTGATTCCTGGAGCCAGCATCGCAGCCGTTGTGTGTGCTGTTGCGCCAGGGAGGCAAATAAGCTGCTAGCTGATATATATATAGTTGTATAGTATCACAGTATTGAGGATGAAGCTCTTTTTAAGGAAGTTTTACTGATTCAGTGAATACCGTTCACAGCACTGCTCTTACATTCTAAATTCGTGAATAGATTGGCTCGGACACAAAGTTATTAGCAGCTATAAATGACTACACAAATATGATTTTGTTGATTGTTAGTAGGAATTGGTGGTGACCAATCCGTACCCTTAATATACCTGTTGCATGAAAAGTCACCAAAATCAGTGAGAGCCCAGCGTCGGCGGCGGGGTCGACTCCCGCAGTATTTCAGTATGTGTCAGCAGCACAGCATGCCTGCACATCCCGCGCGCTACGTAATCTAGCGCAATGTGTCAATCAAAAAGCAGTCGCTGTCAGGCAGCCCCGTGAGAGACAGTACACAGGGTACTCGAAACTCGGAATAATCAAGCACTTTGTTTTGGATAGGGCACTTAAGCAGGATAAACCAAGCATGCTGAAAACCTTCAACGCTGCACTTATACATTCAAATCTTTATTTTAGGGTTATTCTGGAGGTCCGGAGGTTACCATTATTACAAAAACAGTTCTTTACAGGCTAGCTCAGCTACATCAAAAATAACGCTAGCTCTGATTCCAGTAAAAATATTTGGGTTGGGTATAAGAAATTAGAATTGTCCCTCGACTGGGCTGTAGGTAGTATGTAGACTACGTCGTATTGCAGGATAAGTATACAGATAGTTTTCATTCAAATATGTGTAAACACACACACACACACACACACACACATATATAGAAATAAAGGTTTTCTCATTATGCAACTTCCCCTTTAAGAACGGAGGTAGAAAAGCATTCGCGCTTTCAAGGGCATTCATTATATTTTTTGGCCACACGTGAAAGCAGCTGTGAGGTACAGTTGTTGCCTAAATTGGACAGCGACGCCTTCAAGCTCCATTAAAAAGCTAAGTCAGCTGCACCATGTAACCCTTCTATTTTAAACTTTGCAGTTGCTCCGAATGGTACAGCTGCTGTAGCGCTAAGTGAGCCTCAGTACAGTACAGTACACTGCAGTTAGGAAAACACTGACATCTAACATACACCGAGTTGTGTGCGTGTGAGTGTGTGTGTGTGTGTGTGTGTGTATATATATATAAATTGTTCTTCCTGTTTATTAAGCGTTATTCTATTGGCATTTAGGTCTATCAAATCAACCCGTTAAATTGCACTGTCTGCAGTTTAAGATTTCCTTTAAGTGAATGCAGTTCTTTCCGAGTCGGAGAATCATTCGATCCTCCAGCACCGGTGCGCGAATGGCGCTTGGTAAAGTGTGATTCATACACATGAGGGTTACTTTCTCTGTAATGGAAATGCGGCAGAATAAGAATATAAAGATAATACATTAAATTGATCTTTTATTTCTTTGTTTTCTTATTAACACTTGCTTACTGACCTTGGTTGCGCACACAGATCCCAGAAGTGAAAATCCCCTTCTCTTAAATTAAAAGAAATTCAATAAAAGAAATGTTTTTAAGCCTAAATGATATTTAACTAATGCATGGGTCCAGTTGTGCTTATTGCTGATGAGGCGCCCAGAAGTGAATCCTAGCTCCTGGTGGATCAGCCGAGGAGAAGGCAGTGGGGAGGGGGAGGGGGGTCTGCTGGAGAGATTTATATTTTTAACTGGAACTGCAGAGGGGTTGGTTCAGTAGCTGTCTATCAAAACTCACTTACACACTGCGGGCGAGAGCATTGGGCACAGGGAGCGTCGTATTGAATCATATCAGCACTTACTGCATTAGTACATTCAAACAGTAATGGGTAGTAGATCTAAGAGGCCTCTATTGGTGATCTTGATGATGCTTGCTCATTTACTGTGCACATGCGTTTTAAATGTATAGTAATGCATTATTTATGAGTGTGTCAGTAGGCCAGTATACTATCCCTTGCTTTCTCCTGGCTCAGTTCTCTGTAGAGCAAATCCAGTAGGGAGTTGTATAGACGTGATTGACAGGGCAGGCTACAGCACAGCTGTTACTCTCTGTCAGTCGGTACTGAAAGGGTTAATACATATTTAGCAAGTATAGAATTACAAGAAATGGCGATTCCGTTTTAGTGTTAAGTCAAATTAACTGTCCAAATTCACACACTCTTCCAAAAAAGTCCTTTAAGATTCCAGCAGTATACTACCAGCTGGCTATACAGTATACCGCTGTGGCCAAAAGCGTTGCATCACACTGTAGAATTAACAAGTGTGGCTTCATAAAGTGGACTGAAGCCTGCTGAGTAATTTTACGTTAATATACTGAATTACAATCCGCTTTGTAGTTTTCCATATACTTAACGAAAAACTGATAGCAATTGAAAAATGTGACATGTGACGTATATACATATATATACTGCATCACATTAAAGCAGTCCTGAGTTCCATTATATACATACATGCATGTACAGTATGTTCACACGATTCTGAGACACTGGAAGAAGCTGACCCTCTGCTTTTCTCAGGCTGAAGGCAAGGTTCTCCAGGCTGTCTTTCATTAAGCTTATTATTTTTCAATATATATGTGCCTATCTACACGGTACACACATTATCTTATCCATACACTAGCTGTGCATAAAAAGAAAGATCCTGTTGGTGTAAGGAGACGGTACATGACTGAGTGACACAGGTGTCTGATTCTTCAATGACACAGGTGTCTGATTCTTCAATGATACTGGTGTCTGATTCTTCAATGATACTGGTGTCTGATTCTTCAGTGACACAGGTGTCTGATTCTTCAGTGACACAGGTGTCTGATTCTTCAGTGACACAGGTGTCTGATTCTTCAGTGACACAGGTGTCTGATTCTTCAATTATTATTATTATTATTATTATTATTATTATTATTATTATTATTATTATTATTATTATTTATTTCTTAGCAGACGCCCTTATCCAGGGCGACTTACAATCGTAAGCAAATACATTTCAAGTGTCTGATTCTTCAGTGACACAGGTGTCTGATTCTTCAATGACACTGGTGTCTGATTCTTCAATGACACAGGTGTCTGATTCTTCAATGACCCAGGTGTCTGATTCTTCAATGACACAGGTGTCTGATTCTTCAATGACACAGGTGTCTGATTCTTCAGTGACACAGGTGTCTGATTCTTCAGTGACACAGGTGTCTGATTCTTCACTCTTTTCAATGACACAGATGTCTGATTCTTCACTCTTTTCAGTGACACAGGTGTCTGATTCTTCAGTGACACAGGTGTCTGATTCTTCAGTGACACAGGCGTCTGATTCTTCAATGATACTGGTGTCTGATTCTTCAGTGACACAGGTGTCTGATTCTTCAGTGACACAGGTGTCTGATTCTTCAATGATACAGGTGTCTGATTCTTCAGTGACACAGGTGTCTGATTCTTCAGTGACACAGGTGTCTGATTCTTCAGTGACACAGGTGTCTGATTCTTCAATGACAAGGGTGTCTGATTCTTCAATGACAAGGGTGTCTGATTCTTCACTCTTTTCAATGATACTGGTGTCTGATTCTTCAGTGACACTGGTGTCTGATTCTTCAGTGACACAGGTGTCTGATTCTTCAATGACACAGGGATCTGATTCTTCAGTGACACAGGTGTCTGATTCTTCAGTGACACAGGTGTCTGATTCTTCAATGACACAGGTGTCTGATTCTTCAGTGACACAGGTATTTGATTCTTCAGTGACACAGGTGTCTGATTCTTCAGTGACACAGGTGTCTGATTCTTCAATGACAAAGGTGTCTGATTCTTCAGTCTTTTCAATGACACAGGTGTCTGATTCTTCAATGATACTGGTGTCTGATTCTTCAATGACACTGGTGTCTGATTCTTCAGTGACACAGGTGTCTGATTCTTCAATGACACAGAGGTCTGATTCTTCAGTGCCACAGGTGTCTGATTCTTCAATGACACAGGTGTCTGATTCTTCAGTGACACAGGTGTCTGACTCTTCAGTGACACAGGTGTCTGATTCTTCAGTGACACAGGTGTCTGATTCTTCAATGACACAGGTGTCTGATTCTTCAGTGACACAGGTGTCTGATTCTTCAATGACACAGAGGTCTGATTCTTCAGTGCCACAGGTGTCTGATTCTTCAATGACACAGGTGTCTGATTCTTCAATGACACAGGTGTCTGATTCTTCAGTGACACAGGTGTCTGATTCTTCAGTGACACAGGTGTCTGATTCTTCAATGACAAAGGTGTCTGATTCTTCACTCTTTTCAATGAGACAGGTGTCTGATTCTTCACTCTTTTCAGTGACACGTGTCTGATTCTTCACTCTTTTCAGTGACATGGGTGTCTGATTCTCCACTCTTTTCAATGACGCTGCTGTCTGATTCTTCACTCTTCAATGACACAGGTGTCTGATTCTTCACTCTTCAATGACACAGGTGTCTGATTCTTCACTCTTCAATGACACAGGTGTCTGATTCTCCACTCTTCAATGAATCAGGTGTCTGATTCTTTACTCTTCAGTGACACAGGTGTCTGATTCTTCACTCTTTTCAATGACACAGATGTCTGATTCTTCACTCTTTTCAGTGACACAGGTGTCTGATTCTTCACTCTTCAATGACACAGGTGTCTGATTCTTCAGTGACACAGGCGTCTGATTCTTCAATGATACTGGTGTCTGATTCTTCAGTGGCACTGGTGTCTGATTCTTCAGTGACACAGGTGTCTGATTCTTCAATGACACAGGGATCTGATTCTTCAGTGACACAGGGGTCTGATTCTTCAGTGATACAGGTGTCTGATTCTTCAGTGACACAGGTGTCTGATTCTTCAGTGACACAGGTATCTGATTCTTCAGTGACACAGGTATCTGATTCTTCAGTGACACAGGTGTCTGATTCTTCAGTGACACAGGTGTCTGATTCTTCACTCTTTTCAATGACACAGATGTCTGATTCTTCACTCTTTTCAGTGACACAGGTGTCTGATTCTTCAGTGACACAGGTGTCTGATTCTTCAGTGACACAGGCGTCTGATTCTTCAATGATACTGGTGTCTGATTCTTCAGTGACACAGGTGTCTGATTCTTCAGTGACACAGGTGTCTGATTCTTCAGTGACACAGGTGTCTGATTCTTCAGTGACACAGGTGTCTGATTCTTCAGTGACACAGGTGTCTGATTCTTCAATGACAAAGGTGTCTGATTCTTCACTCTTTTCAATGACACAGGTGTCTGATTCTTCAATGATACTGGTGTCTGATTCTTCAATGACACTGGTGTCTGATTCTTCAGTGACACAGGTGTCTGATTCTTCAATGACACAGGGGTCTGATTCTTCAGTGCCACAGGTGTCTGATTCTTCAATGACACAGGTGTCTGATTCTTCAGTGACACAGGTGTCTGACTCTTCAGTGACACAGGTGTCTGATTCTTCAGTGACACAGGTGTCTGATTCTTCAATGACACAGGTGTCTGATTCTTCAGTGACACAGGTGTCTGATTCTACAATGACACAGGGGTCTGAAAATGACACAGGGGTCTGATTCTTCAATGACACAGGTGTCTGATTCTTCAGTGACACAGGTATTTGATTCTTCAGTGACACAGGTGTCTGATTCTTCAGTGACACAGGTGTCTGATTCTTCAATGACAAAGGTGTCTGATTCTTCAATGACAAAGGTGTCTGATTCTTCACTCTTTTCAATGACACAGGTGTCTGATTCTTCACTCTTTTCAGTGACACGTGTCTGATTCTTCATTCTTTTCAGTGACACGGGTGTCTGATTCTTCACTCTTTCAGTGACACAGGTGTCTGATTCTTCAATGATGCAGGTGTCTGATTCTTCACTCTTTTCAGTGACACGTGTCTGATTCTTCACTCTTTTCAGTGACACAGGTGTCTGATTCTTCACTCTTCAATGACACAGGTGTCTGATTCTTCACTCTTCAGTGACACAGGTGTCTGATTCTTCACTCTTTTCAATGACACAGGTGTCTGATTCTTCACTCTTCAATGACACAGGTGTCTGATTCTTCACTCTTTTCAATGACGCAGGTGTCTGATTCTTCACTCTTTTCAGTGACACAGGTGTCTGATTCTTCACTCTTCAATGACACAGGTGTCTGATTCTTCACTCTTCAATGACACAGGTGTCTGATTCTTCACTCTTCAATGACACAGGTGTCTGATTCTCCACTCTTCAATGACACAGGTGTCTGATTCTTCACTCTTCAGTGACACAGGTGTCTGATTCTTCACTCTTCAGTGACACAGGTGTCTGATTCTTCACTCTTTTCAATGACGCAGGTGTCTGATTCTTCACTCTTTTCAGTGACACAGGTGTCTGATTCTTCACTCTTCAATGACACAGGTGTCTGATTCTTCACTCTTCAGTGACACAGGTGTCTGATTCTTCACTCTTCAATGACACAGGTGTCTGATTCTTCACTCTTCAGTGACGCAGGTGTCTGATTCTTCACTCTTCAATGACACAGGTGTCTGATTCTTCACTCTTTTCAGTGACACAGGTGTCTGATTCTTCACTCTTCAATGACACAGGTGTCTGATTCTTCACTCTTCAGTGACACAGGTGTCTGATTCTTCACTCTTCAATGACACAGGTGTCTGATTCTTCACTCTTCAGTGACGCAGGTGTCTGATTCTTCACTCTTTTCAGTGTCGCAGGTGTCTGATTCTTCACTCTTCAGTGACGCAGGTGTCTGATTCTTCACTCTTTTCAGTGACACAGGTGTCTGATTCTTCACTCTTTTCAGTGACACAGGTGTCTGATTCTTCACTCTTTTCAGTGACGCAGGTGTCTGATTCTTCACTCTTTTCAGTGACACAGGTGTCTGATTCTTCAATGATGCAGGTGTCTGATTCTTCAATGACAAAGGTGTCTGATTCTTCAATGACAAAGGTGTCTGATTCTTCACTCTTTTCAATGACACAGGTGTCTGATTCTTCATTCTTTTCAGTGACACGGGTGTCTGATTCTTCACTCTTTCAGTGACACAGGTGTCTGATTCTTCAATGATGCAGGTGTCTGATTCTTCACTCTTTTCAGTGACACGTGTCTGATTCTTCACTCTTTTCAGTGACACAGGTGTCTGATTCTTCACTCTTCAATGACACAGGTGTCTGATTCTTCACTCTTCAGTGACACAGGTGTCTGATTCTTCACTCTTTTCAATGACACAGGTGTCTGATTCTTCACTCTTCAATGACACAGGTGTCTGATTCTTCACTCTTTTCAATGACGCAGGTGTCTGATTCTTCACTCTTTTCAGTGACACAGGTGTCTGATTCTTCACTCTTCAATGACACAGGTGTCTGATTCTTCACTCTTCAGTGACACAGGTGTCTGATTCTTCACTCTTCAATGACACAGGTGTCTGATTCTCCACTCTTCAATGACACAGGTGTCTGATTCTTCACTCTTCAGTGACACAGGTGTCTGATTCTTCACTCTTCAGTGACACTGGTGTCTGATTCTTCACTCTTTTCAATGACGCAGGTGTCTGATTCTTCACTCTTTTCAGTGACACAGGTGTCTGATTCTTCACTCTTCAATGACACAGGTGTCTGATTCTTCACTCTTCAGTGACACAGGTGTCTGATTCTTCACTCTTCAATGACACAGGTGTCTGATTCTTCACTCTTCAGTGACGCAGGTGTCTGATTCTTCACTCTTCAATGACACAGGTGTCTGATTCTTCACTCTTTTCAGTGACACAGGTGTCTGATTCTTCACTCTTTTCAATGACACAGGTGTCTGATTCTTCACTCTTTTCAGTGACACAGGTGTCTGATTCTTCACTCTTCAATGACACAGGTGTCTGATTCTTCACTCTTCAGTGACACAGGTGTCTGATTCTTCACTCTTCAATGACACAGGTGTCTGATTCTTCACTCTTCAGTGACGCAGGTGTCTGATTCTTCACTCTTCAGTGACGCAGGTGTCTGATTCTTCACTCTTCAGTGACGCAGGTGTCTGATTCTTCACTCTTTTCAGTGACGCAGGTGTCTGATTCTTCACTCTTTTCAATGACACAGGTGTCTGATTCTTCACTCTTTTCAGTGACACAGGTGTCTGATTCTTCACTCTTCAATGACACAGGTGTCTGATTCTTCACTCTTCAATGACACAGGTGTCTGATTCTTCACTCTTCAGTGACGCAGCTGTCTGATTCTTCACTCTTTTCAGTGACGCAGGTGTCTGATTCTTCACTCTTCAGTGACGCAGGTGTCTGATTCTTCACTCTTTTCAGTGACGCAGGTGTCTGATTCTTCACTCTTCAGTGACGCAGGTGTCTGATTCTTCACTCTTTTCAGTGACGCAGGTGTCTGATTCTTCACTCTTTTCAGTGACGCAGGTGTCTGATTCTTCACTCTTTTCAATGACACAGATACAGCATGTAAACACTGTTTACAGCACATTGCTAAAATGAGACCCTCTGGTGGTTGCTTTTAACATTGCAAACATTACATTGAGTAGCTACTAAATTGTACAGTATATTTAATAATTAAAATACAGATTTACCTCTTCATACCCTAGAAACATTTTCAACTTGTTATAATTACAGTATATTCCTAAGATTTACTTTTCAAATTTGAGATGGCAGATCAACCTGGATTAATGCTGCCATGCAGACAATGGCAGCAAGCTCAGATTGGGGGTGGAGGGGGGGGGACAACACAAATCAAACTTGTAAAAATGTTCTATTCCCAAATCCTCCAACCTGACTTGTTCAATATAAACAAAGATTCCGTTTTCAAGGGAGTCCAGTGGTGAGATAGAGATAGAGACTTCACATGAACTAGGCTGTAATATACACTCTATAGATCTACATAGCTGTGTTCTGATTGGTGAGATAGATTTCACATGACTAGGCTGCAACACACACGCTCTATATCAAGCACTGAACCAATGTCTTTTGGCAAAGAACAAATCAGTGTGATCTTGCTGAACCACAAAACAGCTGCTCCGTGACCCTCGTCTCCCCACAGCTTTTATAACTGAGCGGTGCCTGAGTAACACTGTAATGGAAAGCAGCTTCCATGGGGGAAAATTGCCTTTAATTCCAGTAATGTTAGTGGTCGTCACCTGTAGGTTTCTGGGTTTCACAGGACAGGACAGGACATTCTTCAAAGCCGTTCCCAGATCCAGCCTTGATAAGCCCAATAGGAGTGAAGATTCTGATACCTCAAGAATGTGTGCCAAGCAATATCCATTCCGAGCATCAAGGCAATTGCATGCAGGGTACTGTATATAATGTATGCACTTACACCCCCACTGTCAGTGATACAGAAACAATAGGCACTCGTGTAGTGTGAGAATGTTAGACCACTTTGTGCTTTAGCTTTAATTTGGCATCTTAAAACAACTTCTGAAAAGTCTCCTGCATTTCACCATTTGTGGCTGTGTGTTCCTTTTCTCTTACTATTTTAAATGAATTGCATGTGTGGCCTATTGAAGTCATCAATTCAATTAGATAATCGCTAATTTGTCTATTTTGACATTTTCCAAGATTTTCAGTTACAGTGGTTTTAAAATCAAAACTACGCAAGTGGTGGGGTGTTCTAATAAAATGTGCAGGCTAGTGTACGTCTCTCAGTGGATACTGATCAGTCATGAGAAGCAGCAGTTTCTATGTGCAGGCTGGTGTACGTCTCTCAGTGGATACTGATCAGTCATGAGAAGCAGCAGTTTCTATGTGCAGGCTGGTGTACGTCTCTCAGTGGATATTGATCAGTCATGAGAAGCAGCAGTTTCTATGTGCAGGCTGGTGTACGTCTCTCAGTGGATATTGATCAGTCATGAGAAGCAGCAGTTTCTATGTGCAGGCTGGTGTACGTCTCTCAGTGGATACTGATCAGTCATGAGAAGCAGCAGTTTCTATGTGCAGGCTGGTGTACGTCTCTCAGTGGATACTGATCAGTCATGAGAAGCAGCAGTTTCTATGTGCAGGCTGGTGTACGTCTCTCAGTGGATATTGATCAGTCATGAGAAGCAGCAGTTTCTATGTGCAGGCTGGTGTACGTCTCTCAGTGGATATTGATCAGTCATGAGAAGCAGCAGTTTTGATTTGGTTTATTTAAAATTTATCGTTACAGAACATCACTACAGTGAAACACAGGGAAGACGGTCACTGGCTTCACACTGAGGTATGCAAATCACACTGCAGATAACATTGTTCTATTAACAGTACAAAGGTTTAGTTGCTTGTCTGTATTTTGACGCTGCGGTGCAGTCGTGTTTACTCCTCAGTCGTCTCTTTTCTCCCGGTCTCCTGCCCCTCAAAGATTGGGTACTTGGTTTCCACTTCAGCCCAGGTAGTGACGCCGTTAGCCAGGTCACGCACAATGGAGGGAAGATCAGATACCTACAAATAGAGATTGGATCTTAAACACTTTGCAAGGCGTAGCAGTCCAGTGCAAATAGAATAGGGCACACTCTGCAAGAACAACGACGAGGTCATCAGTAAACCAATGGCCATTCCAATGCCATTTCATCGGAGAGCTTACAGATTAGACACAAAGCACATAGAAATTAATGGAAGGTTTATACGTTTCCTGCAAGTTTCATCTGTGTTATCATGAGCTTGGGAGGATCCTTGCATAATGCAGATCCACAGGAATTCCTGAAAGCAGGGCTGGAGTCAATTCCAATTCCAATCAGCACTATTCTGTTCCAATGAGCTTCTCGCAGTGGTAACAAATTACTTACACTGATATCATGGAGTCCATTAACCCTTTGCGGCCCGATGTCGGAACCTGTCCGACATTATTAAAAAGACATAAAGCACACGTCTCTAGTTGTTTTTTCTCCAGAAAAAGCAGAGAAAACCATTCAATGGCCGAGTGAGACCGATAGGAGCCGAGAGAAGCAGAAAAAAAGGGGGCGGATCTGAGCAATACACATAGCCCCGGCACCACAGAGATAACACGGACATAAACAAACAAGATAGCTGCTTCTGCATCCAGCGCTCAAAGAATATTACTGACATTTGTTGAGCTTTTTGACTTGGATCGCATTATTGAGGAGTTTGGTGATAAAATGAGTAATCAGGAGATGATTTATCAGTATGCACTATGACTATAAAGAGGTATGTGAAAAATACAGCGAACAAGGGGTGGGGTGGGGCTGGAGATGCAGTACTGAGTGTCCTGTTGATATGCAGTGCCTTTTAAACCTGTTTTACTTTGAAAAAAAAAATGTATACACCGCGTGTAAAATTAACTGCACGTGTGAAAAAAAATTGGACCTGACGCGCCTGAGATGCGCTAAATAAATGGACCGTAAAGGGTTCAATTGGCTTCAAACAAAAGCTAGGCAGCAGTGTGGAGTAGTGGTTAGGGCTCTGGACTCTTGACCGGAGGGTCGTGGATTCAATCCCAGGTGGGGGACAATGCTGCTGTACCCTTGAGCAAGGTACTTTACCTAGATTGCTCCAGTAAAAACCCAACTGTATAAATGGGTAATTGTATGTAAAAATAATGTGTAAAAAATAATGTAGTTGTATGTAAAAAATAATGTGATATCTTGTAACAATTGTAAGTCCTTGGAAGAAATTGTAATGATTTAAAAAAGAACTGGAATTGTCTGAAAGAGGAGAGTTCAGAGGAGCTTTGAAGGCGGCGAATGTCTGAATCGAGCACAGTCTTACTTTACCATCTTGTGTAACTTTGAGCTTATGAGGAGCATGTATGGAAGTCAACACTGATAGTAAAATACATTCTGTGAATCTTACTGAAATAACACACACCATGACAAAGACATTGTTAAAAAAAAACAAAAAAAAACATTATACATATATTGACAGGGCAGGAGCCCTGCATGGGTGGAAAGGGTGTGTTTCTGTTAAAACTGTGTGTAAATAAAGATTTTGTATTTTGAATTTAAGTTTGGTAGGAATGGGATTAAAATCTTATCTCTGTCAAATTCTTGTGCAGGATGTGACTGGTGATTGATTAATTGAAGCTCTATGAAGCACAGACTCCCCGTCTCAGTTCTGTGCCGGGTCGACTCACCTCCGCCCTGATCTGCCGCATGCAGTCCCGGTCTCTCAGAGTGGCTGTGTGAGGGGTCTTGTTAACCGTGTCGAAATCGATGGTGATGCCGAACGCCACGCCGATCTCGTCAGTCCTGGCGTAGCGCCTCCCGATGGAGCCGGAAGAATCGTCCACCTTGTGAGAGACTCCGTTTCTGGTCAGGGCTTCGGCTGTAGGACAACACCAAAGAAACGAGAATGAATTCCAATGTATTCAAGTACCCGCTGGACTACCTAGTGTATAAGAAACGAGAGAATGAATTCCAATGTATTCAAGTACCCGCTGGACTACCTAGTGTATAAGAAACGAGAGAATGAATTCCAATGTATTCAAGTACCCGCTGGACTACCTAGTGTATAAGAAACGAGAGAATGAATTCCAATGTATTCAAGTACCCGCTGGACTACCTAGTGTATAAGAAACGAGAGAATGAATTCCAATGTATTCAAGTACCCGCTGGACTACCTAGTGTATAAGAAACGAGAGAATGAATTCCAATGTATTCAAGTACCCGCTGGACTACCTACTGTATAAGAAACGAGAGAATGAATTCATTGTGTAAGAGAGGTCATCTCGTGCAGTTTGGGGCGATCATGTGAATACGTTGTGTGTGGAGCGTCTCTCATTGTGTAAGAGAGGTCATCTCGTGCAGTTTGGGGCGATCATGTCAATACGTTGTGTGTGGAGCATCTCTCATTGTGTAAGAGAGGTCATCTCGTGCAGTTTGGGGCAATCATGTCTAGAAGCTGCATGCACTGGTCCACATCACATAACTACACACACTTGAGTCTTTGAAATAGCGACGATGTTCACACATATACTTACACAGCTCTCGGACAAAAGGCACAAATTCGTGATTCTGACTCAGAGGCAGGACGGAGCATTTGTATGGCGCTACAGTGGCAGGAAAGCTGAAGTACTGGAAACATAAAAACAAAACAAGCAGGGAATGAAAGGGCTGTCCCGTCATAGACCATCTTACAAACCTGGCACCAGGGACCAGGTCACTTCCTGTTCTTCAATTCCAATTCCAATTCTAATTCCCACTGATTAAAATTGCAATTAGATGTATTTTGTTACAATGAGCTTCTCATAGTGGCAACATTACTTACGTTGAAGTCAGTTTGTTAGTCAATTAAACTGGCTTCAAATGAAAACAGTTGAACAATCACAATTAGTATGTCTCTAAAATATCAACTTCAATTCCAATTCATGTAGTGTGCCAACCCTGCTTGACACACAACAGCGTGGTGCAGTGGGTGCTGAACCCTGGGTGTGTTCACTCTCAGTGCAGGGGGTGCTGGACCCTGGGTGTGTTCACTCTCAGGGCAGGGGGTGCTGGACCCTGGGTGTGTTCACTCTCAGGGCAGGGGGTGCTGGACCCTGGGTGTGTTCACTCTCAGTGCAGGGGTGTTCACTCTCAGTGCAGGGGTGCTGGACCCTGGGTGTGTTCACTCTCAGGGCAGGGGTGCTGGACCCTGGGTGTGTTCACTCTCAGGGCAGGGGTGCTGGACCCTGGGTGTGTTCACTCTCAGGGCAGGGGTGTTCACTCTCAGTGCAGGGGTGATAGACCCTGGGTGTGTTCACTCTCAGGGCAGGGGTGCTGGACCCTGGGTGTGTTCACTCTCAGGGCAGGGGTGCTGGACCCTGGGTGTGTTCACTCTCAGTGCAGGGGTGTTCACTCTCAGTGCAGGGGTGCTGGACCCTGGGTGTGTTCACTCTCAGGGCAGGGGTGCTGGACTCTGGGTGTGTTCACTCTCAGGGCAGGGGTGCTGGACCCTGGGTGTGTTCACTCTCAGGGCAGGGGTGCTGGACCCTGGGTGTGTTCACTCTCAGGGCAGGGGTGTTCACTCTCAGTGCAGGGGTGATAGACCCTGGGTGTGTTCACTCTCAGGGCAGGGGTGTTCACTCTCAGTGCAGGGGTGATAGACCCTGGGTGTGTTCACTCTCAGGGCAGGGGTGCTGGACCCTGGGTGTGTTCACTCTCAGGGCAGGGGTGCTGGACCCTGGGTGTGTTCACTCTCAGGGCAGGGGTGCTGGACCCTGGGTGTGTTCACTCTCAGGGCAGGGGTGTTCACTCTCAGTGCAGGGGTGATAGACCCTGGGTGTGTTCACTCTCAGGGCAGGGGGTGCTGGACCCTGGGTGTGTTCACTCTCAGGGCAGGGGGTGTTCACTCTCAGTGCAGGGGGTGATAGACCCTGGGTGTGTTCACTCTCAGGGCAGGGGGTGCTGGACCCTGGGTGTGTTCACTCTCAGGGCAGGGGGTGCTGGACCCTGGGTGTGTTCACTCTCAGTGCAGGGGGTGTTCACTCTCAGTGCAGGGGGTGCTGGACCCTGGGTGTGTTCACTCTCAGGGCAGGGGGTGCTGGACTCTGGGTGTGTTCACTCTCAGGGCAGGGGGTGCTGGACCCTGGGTGTGTTCACTCTCAGGGCAGGGGGTGCTGGACCCTGGGTGTGTTCACTCTCAGGGCAGGGGGTGTTCACTCTCAGTGCAGGGGGTGATAGACCCTGGGTGTGTTCACTCTCAGGGCAGGGGGTGTTCACTCTCAGTGCAGGGGGTGATAGACCCTGGGTGTGTTCACTCTCAGGGCAGGGGGTGCTGGACCCTGGGTGTGTTCACTCTCAGGGCAGGGGGTGCTGGACCCTGGGTGTGTTCACTCTCAGGGCAGGGGGTGCTGGACCCTGGGTGTGTTCACTCTCAGGGCAGGGGGTGTTCACTCTCAGTGCAGGGGGTGATAGACCCTGGGTGTGTTCACTCTCAGGGCAGGGGGTGCTGGACCCTGGGTGTGTTCACTCTCAGGGCAGGGAGTGCTGGACCCTGGGTGTGTTCACTCTCAGGGCAGGGGGTGTTCACTCTCAGTGCAGGGGGTGATAGACCCTGGGTGTGTTCACTCTCAGGGCAGGGGGTGTTCACTCTCAGTGCAGGGGGTGATAGACCCTGGGTGTGTTCAGTCTCACATGCCAACAGCACCAGCGGAACACACTCACTGTTCTCTGCTCATCTCCGTCACGGACATGGAATGTGTGTTCAAAGATGGAGTACATGATTCTTCCAATACCGAAGGACGGCTCAATCACGTTGGGGACAATTTCCTCCACTAAACAGCAACACAGAAGGAGTAATGAATAGTTTAAGAGATTTACACCATCTACATGTTCTTAATTGTGAATTGGACAACTGTTTCATATACTATTATATGGGGTTCTCTTGTACTCTGTATTCTGTGTGTTCATGGCTTATATTATTTACCAGGCTTACTAACCAATGTCCTTTTTCAACCCCTGAACAAATCAGAATTTCTGAAGGGAAGTGATTTTCAAAGTGTACACTAGGGGGCGTGAAGCTTCATGTAATTCCTGTCCCTTGAAAGGGATTCTGAAGAAGGATTCTCCATTTACTTACAGAGGGGCAGCAATCACATTATTTAAATGACCTTTTAAGAAACTCTGTTTCAGCTGTTGAAAAAGGATTACAAAGAGATGGGTAATATGCCTGGGACACTTTCACCCTTCCTTAAATTTGCTTTACTTACTCTTACCTGCCCCCTACTTTACTGCATTTAATCCTGTACTTCAGAGTACTGTAACCTGCCATATGTTTAAACTGTAGTATTTGGTATTTAATCATATCTTGATGTAACTATCACTGTCACTTATCTGCTGTATTGAATTGTATTTTGTCACACTTGTACTTGCTTGAACTTGTCATTGTATTTATCTTGCTCTTATTGTATTACCTGTACTGTAACACTTGAAATGTATTTGCTTACAATTGTAAGTCGCCCTGGATAAGGGCGTCTGCTAAGAAATAAATAATAATAATAATAATAATAAGTAATAATGATCATAGAGAAATGCAGGGGCAAAACAGGGATGTAAATAAGACTCCTATTGCAGAGCAGTTTCACCCATTCAGGGTTTTACCACAGGCTTCATTAGCCACAGTGTGCAGGTAACAAGCTCAGGTGTGTCTTATTATCAATCAATCAATCTTTATTTTATACAGCACCTTTCATAGTGGACCACATTCACAAAGCGCTTCAAACCAGGAAGGGATCACATCGCTATGCAATGGGAGTCTCATTTCCATCCCTGTTAGTAAATATTAAAGAGCATGTAGATGATCCACAGTATCCATTTCAAACAGCAATGGGGATGAATTCCAAATGGAGGTTCATGAGAACCTAGAATGGACTGACCGTGCAGGATCTTCTGAAATCTCTTCACACTGACCATGTCCTGGGTCAGTTTAAAGGTCTTCCCTTCGGTCTCGATGGTAAACTCTCTGCAAAGATCAGAGGCACGTTTAACATGTCATGGAACACAAATGAATCAAACAGGAACAAGGGTGCAAAACGTTCTTCTTTCACCAATTCCAGCGTCTACACTTCCGTTTGTTTTATGATAAGCAAGCAGCTTGTAGAACAGCCCTTCACAGATCCACTCCCTGCTGAACCCTCTCTACACAACACAGACCCACAACACGATCTGCACAGAGAAACGCGTCCAGGACTGTCAATGCCTTCCTATGCTAGGAGACAGGGATTCACTGCTTACTGCCATACACCTGCTTTCATACTACAGACTGATTACATCACCCCTCTGTTCTTTACTTTAAAATCAGAGGTCATTCAAAAGTCTATCTCATTGAAGATCCTGCGCTGCTCTGTACAGCAATGCAGACACACTCCCAGTTCAGTCCTACCCGATCTCATTGAAGAGTCTGTGCTGCGCTGTACAGCAATGCAGACACACTCCCAGTTCAGTCCTACCCGATCTCATTGAAGAGTCTGTGCTGCGCTGTACAGCAATGCAGACACACTCCCAGTTCAGTCCTACCCGATCTCATTGAAGAGTCTGTGCTGCGCTGTACAGCAATGCAGACACACTCCCAGTTCAGTCCTACCCGATCTCATTGAAGAGTCTGTGCTGCGCTGTACAGCAATGCAGACACACTCCCAGTTCAGTCCTACCCGATCTCATTGAAGAGTCTGTGCTGCGCTGTACAGCAATGCAGACACACTCCCAGTTCAGTCCTACCCGATCTCATTGAAGAGTCTGTGCTGCGCTGTACAGCAATGCAGACACACTCCCAGTTCATTCCTACCCGATCTCATTAAGGAGTCTCTCCTGCTCTGTGATGTAACACTCGTCACAGATGGCTAGATATTCCATCACCAGCTTGGCGTCCTTCTTGTAAGCTTTTCCGATTGCTCCCTTGTTGGCGTCAAACTGAACAACATTGACTGTCTTGTGCAGAGAAGTTAAGGCAGAACATCGGCTGTATCAGGATAAAAAGACCCCCTTACTCATAGTTTAATACAGGTCATGCTTCACTATAAGCTTAACTACTTACATCAGCAAGCTAAGTCTTAATATGTGTTTGAGAACAGAGAAATGTTGGGAACACTTTCCATTGAGTGTCTCCAGTTACAGTAAATTTACTTTTAATGTGTAATTTTTTTGCATGATATAACCCTAACCCCCCCCACAACACTAATCTTAACCCCAACCCCCAAACCCCAACTCTAAACCTAATCCTAACCCCAACCCCTAACCCCAACTCTAAACCTAATCCTAACCCCAACCCCCAAACCCCAACTCTAAACCTAATCCTAACCCCAACCCCCCAAACCCCAACTGTAAACCTAATCCTAACCCCAACCCCCTAACCCCAACTCTAAACCTAATCCTAACCCCAACCCCCCTAACCCCAACTCTAAACCTAATCCTAACCCCAACCCCAACTCTAAACCTAATCCTAACCCCAACTCTAAACCTAATCCTAACCCCAACCCCAACTCTAAACCTAATCCTAACCCCAACTCTAAACCTAATCCTAACCCCAACCCCAACTCTAAACCTAATCCTAACCCCAACCCTAAACCTAATCCTAACCCCAACTCTAAACCTAATCCTAACCCCAACCCCAACTCTAAACCTAATCCTAACCCCAGCTCTAAACCTAATCCTAACCCCAACTCTAAACCTAATCCTAACCCCAACCCTAAACCTAATCCTAACCCCAACCCCCCTAACCCCAACTCTAAACCTAATCCTAACCCCAACTCTAAACCTAATCCCAACCCCCCTAACCCCAACTCTAAACCTAATCCCAACCCCCCAAACCCCAACTCTAAACCTAATCCTAACCCCAACCCCCTAACCCCAACTCTAAACCTAACCCTAACCCCAACTCTAAACCTAATCCTAACCCCAACCCCCCTAACCCCAACTCTAAACCTAATCCTAACCCCCAACTCTAAACCTAATCCTAACCCCCAACCCCCAACTCTAAACCTAATCCTAAAACCCCCCTCTTCCTTTTCTGATACAATTGATTGTGCATACATATATTGTGCAAAAAGACTTCTACATTAAGTACATTGTAACTATGCACAACATTGTAATTACAGTGTAAGAATACATGCATTTACTAAAGTAACTAATTACTGGGTATTAATAGTAGAGTCACTTCATGTCTATCACAATGTAGCCCCAGTACTTAGATGGGCGAGCTGAAACAGGAAACACAGCGTTGCAGTCTCCAGTGTTCTCACACATTGCTCTTCTGGACAAGGATATGGCTTCCTTTAGGGGTTTCTCAGCCACTAGGGGCACCTTGGTGGCTCGGGCATGGCAGGACAGGTCATAGCAGGAGCGGTCAGCACAGCCCACAATCTCAATCCAGCCCTGCAACAGAATCACGAGAATCCCAAGGCTAACAGAAACTGAACCCCATGACTAACAGAGAATTGTGAGTGTCTGGAACCAACTCCCCAGTAATGTTGTTGAAGCTGACACCCTGGGATCCTTCAAGAAGCTGCTTGATGAGATTCTGGGATCAATTAAGCTATTAACAACCAAACGAGCAAGATGGGCTGAATGGCCTCCTCTCGTTTGTAAACTTTCTTATGTTTCTTATGTTAACAGAAACTGAACCCAGGGCTAACAGAAACGGAACCCCAGGGCTAACAGAAACGGAACCCCAGGGCTAACAGAAACGGAACCCCAGGGCTAACAGAAACTGAACCCCAGGGCTAACAGAAACTGAACCCCAGGGCTAACAGAAACTGAACCCCAGGGCTAACTGAAACGGAACCCCAGGGCTAACAGAAACGGAACCCCAGGGCTAACAGAAACGGAACCCCAGGGCTAACAGAAACGGAACCCCAGGGCTAAAGGAGTTTCTGTATATTAATTCAAATCGGGGTTGTTTTAATCCCGTCCTTTAGAGGATGTTAAAAGATCCCACAGCAGGTTTTTGACCTTTGTTGTAAGAAGAGTTACATTTTAACAGGCTCCGTGGAGTGCAGCTGTAATATTTACACTGGAGTAAATGCTTAGCGGATCTGTCCCATTAAAATCCTCACCAAAATCTCCAGTCAAAACTTTTTGTAGGGAAATGTTAATTATGATTAGTGCAAATATCAGAACCTCAGTTTGCTGGAGGTGACTTTGTGAAGGAAACTCCACTTGGCCTTAGAATTAGAAGGTTGAGTAAGGCATGTGCAGGAATGTATGGGGAAAGAGATTAACTACAGCAACCTTATTAAAGAGAGTAGTTAGGGGTTGGTTGCACCTGAGTGGAGTAACAGCTGAATAACTTGTTTCTATTAGAATGAGTAAGATAACAGAAACACACTGTAGTCACGTATGCTCTGAGTTACTACAGTATAAATAGCAGGCATAGAGGAGACAGACAGAGAAGCTCCCAATACCTCCAGATCATCAGGTCCATCGGTGTATCAGTCTGAGGGCTCCCTCCAGGGGTTCAGGTGATGTCTGATCAGTTGCCTATCTGTTATTACTAATGGCACTTATTGTATCTAAACAATAGCGTTCAATGTAGAATGTAATGTGAATATTTGGAACTAATAAATGGTAACCTTGTTAAGATCTGAAACGCGGCCTGGTCTCATCCTTACAGCCTAACAAAGCAGTTCATTCCATGTGTACCTTCATTCAGAAACCTGACCCCTTTTCACACCAGGGTGGCCCTGCATCACACTATATTGGCACTAAACTGCTGCGCTGGGAAACCTACGTAAGATGTCTTGGTCTCAGCATCCCAGCAGTCACAGGCGTAGTGGGCCATCTCATTGTCCATGTGCTGACGGAATCGCAGCTTGTCTGGAGAGACTCCTACTTTCACCAGGTACAGGTAGATCCTCCCAATGAAATATCCCAGGACAGAGTTGTTGATCACACCCTGCAGTTACACAAGGCATCCACTTATCAATCTGTCATCAGAACAGGAGCTAATGTTTCAAAAGGTAAAGGGCAATGGGGGGTTCAAAAGAACACAAGACAAGCCTAAAGCTGAGGGAACAGGAAGCCGTTTTGTGGCTTGGAACTTGGTTTCATGAGACGAGGTTTCAGGCCACACCAGGGGACACTGGGTTTGAAACAGCAAAGTTGCCTCAATAGGTCTCCCTGTCTCCTGGAACCAGTATTCAAGACTCAGAAAAAAGTGGCTTTGTGTTCCCTCAGCTTAATGTTTAACACGTTGCCCTTACATGCAATTGTAGAACAAGGTCTGAAAACAATAAATATATTAGGAATCGGAGCTGCATGTTCTTGGGATCTGTCCCACAGCTGAATGTAATAATAAAGCATCTATTAGGAATCGGAGCTGCATGTTCTTGGGATCTGTCCCACAGCTGAATGTAATAATAAAGCATCTATTAGGAATCGGAGCTGCATGTTCTTGGGATCTGTCCCACAGCTGAATGTAATAATAAAGCATCTATTAGGAATCGGAGCTGCATGTTCTTGGGATCTCTGTCCCACAGCTGAATGTAATAATAAAGCATCTATTAGGAATCGGAGCTGCATGTTCTTGGGATCTGTCCCACAGCTGAATGTAATAATAAAGCATCTATTAGGAATCGGAGCTGCACGTTCTTGGGATCTCTGTCCCACAGCTGAATGTAATAATAAAGCATCTATTAGGAATCGGAGCTGCATGTTCTTGGGATCTGTCCCACAGTTGAATGTAATAATAAAGCATCTATTAGGAATCAGAGCTGCACGTTCTTGGGATCTGTCCCACAGCTGAATGTAATAATAAAGCATCTATTAGGAATCAGAGCTGCACGTTCTTGGGATCTGTCCCACAGCTGAATGTAATAATAAAGCATCTATTAGGAATCAGAGCTGCATGTTCTTGGGATCTCTGTCCCACAGTTGAATGTAATAATAAAGCATCTATTAGGAATCAGAGCTGCACGTTCTTGGGATCTGTCCCACAGCTGAATGTAATAATAAAGCATCTATTAGGAATCAGAGCTGCACGTTCTTGGGATCTGTCCCACAGCTGAATGTAATAATAAAGCATCTATTAGGAATCAGAGCTGCACGTTCTTGGGATCTCTGTCCCACAGCTGAATGTAATAATAAAGCATCTATTAGGAATCGGAGCTGCATGTTCTTGGGATCTCTGTCCCACAGCTGAATGAAGAGGCGTCCTTTACCTGCTCAACTGCATCTCCCAGCTTCATCTTGTGTGCAGACTGGCCGCTGGTCTGAGCCTTGGAGGAGTACAGTGTGAGCTCCAGGTCTGCCAGGCTCTGGAACTTGGGGTGACTTTTATCATTGGGATCCACAAAGTGCTCGATTTCTGCCATGGTGAACTCTCTGGGAATTCAAACATTTTTGTTTGTTTTTTTCAGAAAGGAAAAATCCACTTTAGTTACCAAACTAACAGAATATTTTAGGACATCTAGTCTGGTATTGTACTATCAATCCCAGTTTTCTATAAAAAAAGGACACATTGTGGTCATTGGAAAAGCACTCATATGACAAATATGAAGGAACACGTCTCCTGAATACAAGAACTACAGCAGGTCCCATAGAACATCTCCACAGAACCATGGCAGGCGTGGTAACTGATACTGCCGGATACCAGTCAGCAATATGGAATAGTACAAGCACACAGCAATATGGGACTTTATAAGCACACAGCAATGATACAAGCACACAGCAATATGAAATTTACAAGCACACAGCAATGATACAAGCACACAGCAATATGGAACAGTACAAGCACACAGCAATGATACAAGCACACAGCAATATGAAATTTACAAGCACACAGCAATGATACAAGCACACAGCAATATGAAATTTACAAGCACACAGCAATGATACAAGCACACAGCAATATGGAACAGTACAAGCACACAGCAATGATACAAGCACACAGCAATATGGAACAGTACAAGCACACAGCAATGATACAAGCACACAGCAATATGAAATTTACAAGCACACAGCAATGATACAAGCACACAGCAATATGGAACAGTACAATCACACAGCAATGATACAAGCACACAGCAATGATACAAGCACACAGCAATATGGAATAGTACAAGCACACCGCAATATGGGACTTTATAAGCACACAGCAATGATACAAGCACACAGCAATATGGAATGACACAAGTACACAGCAATATTAAATTTACAAGCACACAGCAATGATACAATCACACAGCAATATGGAACAGTACAAGCACACAGCAATGATACAAGCACACAGCAATGATACAGGCATACAGCAATGATACAAGCACACAGCAATGATACAAGCACACAGCAATATGGAACAGTACAAGCACACAGCAATGATACAAGCACACAGCAATATGGAACAGTACAAGCACACCGCAATGATACAGGCACACAGCAATGATACAGGCACACAGCAACGACACAAGCACACAGCAATATGGAACAGTACAAGCACACAGCAATGATACAAGCACACAGCAATGATACAGGCATACAGCAATGATACAAGCACACAGCAATATGGAACAGTACAAGCACACAGCAATGATACAAGCACACAGCAATGATACAGGCATACAGCAATGAATCAAGCACACAGCAATGATACAAGCACACAGCAATATGGAACAGTACAATCACACAGCAATGATACAAGCACACAGCAATGATACAAGCACACAGCAATATGGAATAGTACAAGCACACCGCAATATGGGACTTTATAAGCACACAGCAATGATACAAGCACACAGCAATATGGAATGACACAAGTACACAGCAATATTAAATTTACAAGCACACAGCAATGATACAATCACACAGCAATATGGAACAGTACAAGCACACAGCAATGATACAAGCACACAGCAATATGGAACAGTACAAGCACACAGCAATGATACAAGCACACAGCAATGATACAGGCATACAGCAATGATACAAGCACACAGCAACGATACAAGCACACAGTAATATGGAACAGTACAAGCACACAGCAATGATACAAGCACACAGCAATATGGAACAGTACAAGCACACAGCAATGATACAGGCACACCGCAATGATACAGGCACACAGCAATGATACAGGCACACAGCAACGACACAAGCACACAGCAATATGGAACAGTACAAGCACACAGCAATGATACAAGCACACAGCAATATGGAACAGTACAAGCACACAGCAATGATACAAGCACACAGCAATGATACAGGCATACAGCAATGATACAGGCATACAGCAATGATACAAGCACACAGCAATGATACAAGCACACAGCAATATGGAACAGTACAAGCACACAGCAATGATACAAGCACACAGCAATATGGAACAGTACAAGCACACAGCAATGATACAGGCACACCGCAATGATACAGGCACACCGCAATGATACAGGCACACAGCAATGATACAGGCACACAGCAACGACACAAGCACACAGCAATATGGAACAGTACAAGCACACAGCAATGATACAAGCACACAGCAATGATACAGGCATACAGCAATGATACAAGCACACAGCAATATGGAACAGTACAAGCACACAGCAATGATACAAGCACACAGCAATGATACAGGCATACAGCAATGAATCAAGCACACAGCAATGATACAAGCACACAGCAATATGGAACAGTACAAGCACACAGCAATGATACAAGCACACAGCAATGATACAGGCATACAGCAATATGGAACAGTACAAGCACACAGCAATGATACAAGCACACAGCAATGATACAAGCACAAAGCAATGATACAAGCACAAAGCAATGATACAAGTACACAGCAATGATACAAGCACACAGCAATGATACAGGCACACAGCAATGATACAAGCACACAGCAATGATACAGGCAGACAGCAGGCAGTATGAGCAGGGCAGTATGAGCAGGACAGTATGAGCAGGGGCAGTATGAGCAGGTACAGTATGAGCAGGGCACAGTATGAGCAGGGCAGTATGAGCAGGGCAGTATGAGCAGCAGAGCAGCAGTATGAGCAGGGGCAGTATGAGCAGGGGCAGTATGAGCAGAGGCAGTATGAGCAGGGGCAGTATGAGCAGGGGCAGTATGAGCAGGGGCAGTATGAGCAGGGGCAGTATGAGCAGGGGCAGTATGAGCAGGGGCAGTATGAGCAGGGGCAGTATGAGCAGGGGCAGTATGAGCAGGGGCAGTATGAGCAGGGGCAGTATGAGCAGGGGCAGTATGAGCAGAGGCAGTATGAGCAGGGGCAGTATGAGCAGGGGCAGTATGAGCAGGGGCAGTATGAGCAGGGGCAGTATGAGCAGGGGCAGTGAAGTTACAGCTGATCAGAACTCTGGACATGTGTATAAATTGAGCAAATCTATAGCAGTGGGGAATCTGGACTGTCTTGTATCTTTGAGTCGAGCACGAGCGGCTTACCTGACTCTGATGAGGCCGGAGCGCGGAGAGATCTCGTTCCTGAAGGAGTTCCCAATCTGCGCAGCAGCGAAGGGCAACTTCCCCTGGTTGAACTCCAGCAAGCGCTTGAAATTCAGAAAGATTCCCTGAGCAGTCTCAGGCCTCAGATAGCTGGGAGCATTAGAAAAACAATCCATGAACACGCAAGCTAAATAAATAAATACATAAACAGTGCTGAGTTGAGCAATTAGAAGCAACCCCTCTGGCCAGACATGCACTCCAGAACAGCTGCTGAAACTGCACCTCCAGAGCCTCTGAAGACGACTGCAGCGCTTACCCTGGCATGTTTCCTCCTGGCCCGATGCATGTCTGGAACATGAGGTTGAAGGAGATGGGAGGGCTCACATCGTTTCCAGTGACAGGAGATTTCACATTGAACTTCACAAACAGCTCAGCTAACTCCTGCTGGCTGTAGTTGTCCAACTGCCAATAAAAGAAAAAAAGAAAAGATACAACTAAACCCATTACCCTCTTCAACTGCAGATGCGAACATGAATGTGCACGCCAGGGACCAGATTTTGAAATGATTGTAATTGGCATTTTTACCCCTGAAATTGGTATAAAATAATAATATTTGCAGTCACGGTTTTGTTTAAGTAGCATTTTCAAAACCATATCAGTAACTGAAGCAGATATACGTGTTTATCATATCAACAGCATCAACGTGTGTTGTAAAAATAAAGCAAAAATTGTTTGAAAACTGTCCAATATATTTACTTGGGGGCTAAGAATGAAAAATGACAAGAAAAAAATACAATTTTTGATATGGAAATTGTCAAAATAAAGGGGCAGCTGGAAGTTAAGAATTTACCAGTCAGGTCAATGGCATTTAATTACTACTACTATTAAACTGGATCTGTTGGTTTCTTCTAATGCATCGGTTTTCAAACTGGATTACGCAAGAAAAATTCTGAAATGGCGGACAACGCATTTTATTTAGTACCACTTGCCAATCTATTGCAAACTTTTGTCATGTAATACAAATGTCAGGACTTCCTACAGATGTCAGGACTGCCCAGTCCCTGACCACATTCCGGCGCCTCCACAAGACTCACCGCTTCAGACAGCACCTGTAGAACTCCTCTTTTCCCTCTGGACACTTATCACTCTTCCTTAAATGCGCTTTACTTGCTCTTATCTGCTCCCTATTTTGCTGCATTTAATCCTGTACTTTAGAGTTCTGTCACAAGTGTTATTTAATCTGTAGTATTTTGTATTTAATCATATCCTGATGTAACTATCACTGACACTTATCTGCTCCGTTACTGAATCGTATTTTGTCATATACTTGTACTTGCTAGAAGCAAAGTCATTGTATTTTCATCTTGCTCTTAAGTGTATTATTACTTGTACTGAGATTCTTGAAATGTATTTCTGTTTACGACTGTAAGTCTCCCTGGATAAGGGTGTCTGCTAAGAAATGAATAATAATCCGTGTTTAATCGCTAACACCAGACTGATGTGCTGCAACAGAGCTTTCAGTCCACACATGACTAATTTACATATTAAATATGTACTTTTTAAATAAGCCCTGTTTAAATGTCATATAAACAATTGGGCGGTTACTGCAGTCTGTCTTTGGGATACAAAAAAATTCCCTATTTTAAACTAAAAGCCAAGTCTTTAACTCATTTTATTCCCTGCGTGCATTCGTGCCTGCAAATCGATATTTATTTTCAATGACCCAATTAAAGTTTATTGTAACTTAAGTACTATTGGTTCATTTCAAAATACAGAATGTATGGCCAATCAGAAACCAAAGTATTGCCATGTGGTCTAATTTGATAAGCTGTTACGTCTGGTGTGAGAGTAAGTTTTTAGCTTTCAATCCAGTGAAAAGCTATGGATTGCTGGCTCAACACTAATACATTACTAGCAAAGGGTGATCAAGACGAAATACCGTCAGAGATTAAAAATGCCAAAAATGTCTTGCAACTGAAGCTCTCTCCAATTTCCCTGCCATCATCAGTGATTTGTGTGTAACAAGCAGGGACATCCATCACACTGATACTAGGTAAGCGTTTTATTATTAATTTTTTTTTTTAAATTAGCATCAGTACTGTATGTTTTAGTCACCAAGAATTTAAAAATGCCAATAATATGGTTTCGTAATGAGGTCAGATGAGTGGATAGTGAACTTTTCTTTGCCTTCTTATCTGTATTTTCATTATCAATAAAAATACATGATTGCCATTTGGTATGACGGAATAGTCCAGTCATTTCTGAGTGATTGAGGCTAGCACAGAGACTTTGCTCATTTTATTTAATTAGTAATTATAATAAAATTATGTTTGTTTCCATCAACTAGAAACCTGTTTGAGGGACTATTTTTATTCTGTTATAATACTGTAACTTTTATAATTGTATCCATTACACACTCCAAGGATTGTGCGTTTTGTTGTATCATGTTATTGTACAGACTTTTTTTCTGTTTTCAATTTATTATGACTCTCTCAGATGGGGTACGTGGTGGACTACATTTTTTGGAAAGGGGTACACAGCTTAAAAAGATTGAAAACCCCTGTTCTAATGTGATTTGGTACAATGAATGTCCTCTACTCAGTGATACACCAGCATCACTGTAACACATTAACCAATATTTTCCCCAAAAGTGACAGCAAGTATTGTAGAGACACCTTGGTTGTTTCTACAGCTTTACAGTTTTATTTTTTATTCAGAAACAAAAGGTCAGTAAACTCTGTTGGCATATTTAAAACAAACAAAAACAAGAAATGGTGGTTGGTTCTGAATCAAACATATTGACCTCCTCACTGAAGAAAATGTCCCCCTAAAATTTTGAGAGGGGGCCACATTGACCCTAAGTCTATAAGTCCTGGAGCAAACACTGAGGGAGAGAGGGGGGAGAGAGAGAGAGGGAGCTGGAGGGAGAGAGGGAGAGGGAGGGGGAGGGAGAGAGGGAGGGATCCTACTATACCAGCTTCACTGCCACTGCACTGATCCCCAGAGGGAGAGAGGGAGGGGAGGGAGGGAGAGAGGGAGCTGGAGGGAGGGATCCTACTATATCAGCTTCACTGCCACTGCACTGATCCCCAGAGGGAGAGAGGGAGGGGGAGGGAGGGAGAGAGGGAGATGTCCTACTATATCAGCTTCACTGCCACTGCACTAATCCCCAGACTTCATTGTAACAAAGATACACTGCATTGTACAGCAGCACTCTCCAGCATGTTGGTCCAGGAGGAACTCCTTTGAGACAGAATATGCCCAGGTATACTTTCTATACACTTCAAATATGCCCATGTATACTTTCTATGCACTTCAAAATATGCCCAGGTATACTTTCGATACACTTCAAAATATGCCCAGGTATACTTTCGATACACTTCGAATATGCCCAGGTATACTTTCGATACACTTCGAATATGCCCAGGTATACTTTCGATACACTTCGAATATGCCCAGGTATACTTCGATACACTTCGAATATGCCCAGGTATACTTTCGATACACTTCAAAATATGCCCAGGTATACTTTCGATACACTTCGAATATGCCCAGGTATACTTTCGATACACTTCAAATATGCCCATGTATACTTTCGATACACTTTGAATATGCCCAGGTATACTTTCGATACACTTCGAATATGCCCAGGTATACTTTCGATACACTTCGAATATGCCCAGGTATACTTTCGATACACTTCAAATATGCCCAGGTATACTTTCAATACACTTCAAATATGCCCAGGTATACTTTCGATACACTTCAAATATGCCCAGGTATACTTTCGATACACTTTGAATATGCCCAGGTATACTTTCGATACACTTCGAATATGCCCAGGTATACTTTCGATACACTTCGAATATGCCCAGGTATACTTTCGATACACTTCAAATATGCCCAGGTATACTTTCAATACACTTCAAATATGCCCAGGTATACTTTCGATACACTTCAAATATGCCCAGGTATACTTTCGATACACTTCAAATATGCCCAGGTATACTTTCGATACACTTCAAATATGCCCAGGTATATTTCAAGTTTAGAAACACTGTTAGAAATGACGTGCACAGTGAGGGGTGTGAGTGGAAGTGGATTTTGAAAGCTTGCTTTCTAATTGTAAATGTGTCAGAGTGAGATACAGACACCTACCTGCGTGACAACACTGTCCATCTCTGCCCTCTTCTCTGCTGCACACTTCTTATCCGACATTAACTTCTGAAGATGAGCTGCAGTAAAAACAGAAACGACAAGTGCAGTCTTACTGGAGCTTTTAGACAAGCTTAGGGTTAAATAACTACACACAGTTAGCAGTCTGTGTGTTATTTTCATGTCATCAATAACAAAAACCTGCTACTCCAACAATGTACAAGCGCAACACTGACACCTGCTGGAAATAAGAGGAGCATTTCTATTGAGGGATGCAGGACATTGCACATTGCAGGCATCAGTGGGTTAAAACAGCTCATGTATTCAGTAAATACACATTTATTTTAATACACACTTCTTGTGTGTATATAGATCTGTTGAAATGAAAGGCAGGTATTGTGTGTATATAGATCTGTTGAAATGAAAGGCAGGTATTGTGTGTATATAGATCTGTTGAAATGAAAGGCAGGTATTGTGTGTATATAGATCTGTTGAAATGAAAGGCAGGTATTGTGTGTATACAGATCTGTTGAAATGAAAGGCAGGTATTGTGTGTATACAGATCTGTTGAAATGAAAGGCAGGTATTGTGTGTATACAGATCTGTTGAAATGAAAGGCAGGTATTGTGTGTATATAGATCTGTTAAAATGAAAGGCAGGTATTGTGTGTATATAGATCTGTTGAAATGAAAGGCAGGTATTGTGTGTATATAGATCTGTTGAAATGAAAGGCAGGTATTGTGTGTATACAGATCTTTTGAAATGAAAGGCAGGTATTGTGTGTATACAGATCTGTTGAAATGAAAGGCAGGTATTGTGTGTATATAGATCTGTTAAAATGAAAGGCAGGTATTGTGTGTATATAGATCTGTTGAAATGAAAGGCACGTCTTGGTACCTTTTAAGAGGTGGTCTGCACGGAAGCATTCTCCATTCTTTACATCCTTCACCATGAAATCAGCAAATTTATCGACATGACCAGAGGTCCTAGAAAAAACAAAGAAACAAAACCATTAAATACAGAAAAAAACAAAGAAAAAAAAACACTAAATACAGAAAAAAACAAAGAAACAAAACCACTAAATACAGAAAAAAAACAAAGAAACAAAACCACTAAATACAGAAAAAACAAAGAAACAAAACCACTAAATACAGAAAAAAACAAAGAAACAAAACCACTAAATACAGAAAAACAAAGAAACAAAACCACTAAATACAGAAAAACAAAGAAACAAAACCACTAAATACAGAAAACAAAGAAACAAAACCACTAAATACAGAAAAACAAAGAAACAAAACCACTAAATACAGAAAAACAAAGAAACAAAACCACTAAATACAGAAAAAACAAAGAAACAAAACCACTAAATACAGAAAAAACAAAGAAACAAAACCACTAAATACAGAAAAAACAAAGAAACAAAACCACTAAATACAGAAAAAACAAAGAAACAAAACCACTAAATACAGAAAAACAAAGAAACAAAACCACTAAATACAGAAAAAACAAAGAAACAAAACCACTAAATACAGAAAAACAAAGAAAGAAACAAAACCACTAAATACAGAAAAAACAAAGAAACAAAACCACTAAATACAGAAAAACAAAGAAAAAAACACTAAATACAGAAAAACAAAGAAACAAAACCACTAAATACAGAAAAAACAAAGAAAGAAACAAAACCACTAAATACAGAAAAAACAAAGAAACAAAACCGAAGCACAGCCCGACGTGGGGCTGGTTGTTCAGTACCGAAGCACAGCCCGACACGGGGCTGGTGGTTCAGTACCGAAGCACAGCCTGACGTGAGGCTGGTTGTTCAGTACTGAAGCACAGCCAGACACTTGGCTGGTTGTTCAGTACTGAAGCACAGCCCGACACTTGGCTGGTGGTTCAGTACCGAAGCACAGCCCGACACGGGGCTGGTGGTTCAGTACTGAAGCACAGCCTGACGTGAGGCTGGTTGTTCAGTACTGAAGCACAGCCAGACACTTGGCTGGTTGTTCAGTACTGAAGCACAGCCCGACAATGAAGGTTCTTACTTGAGGACTGCCTCTGGGGTTAACATGGTGCAGTCGATTTCAAGGATCTGCTCCTCCTGAATGAAGTGCTGTCGCCAGATCTGAATGATGTTGTTCTTCAGGGCACAGCCAACAGGGCCGAAATCATACAGTCCACTGACACCTAGAGCAAAGAGAATATATACTGCAGACAGAGCCAAAATCACACAGCACTGACACCTAGAGCAATGAGAATATATACTGCAGACAGAGCCAAAATCACACAGCACTGACACCTAGAGCAATGAGAATATATACTGCAGACAGAGCCAAAATCACACAGCACTGACACCTAGAGCAATGAGAATATATACTGCAGACAGAGCCAAAATCACACAGCACTGACACCTAGAGCAATGAGAATATATACTGCAGACAGAGCCAAAATCACACAGCACTGACACCTAGAGCAATGAGAATATATACTGCAGACAGAGCCAAAATCACACAGCACTGACACCTAGAGCAATGAGAATATATACTGCAGACAGAGCCAAAATCACACAGCACTGACACCTAGAGCAATGAGAATATATACTGCAGACAGAGCCAAAATCACACAGCACTGACACCTACAGCAAAGAGAATATATACTGCAGACAGAGCCAAAATCACACAGCACTGACACCTAGAGCAATGAGAATATATACTGCAGACAGAGCCAAAATCACACAGCACTGACACCTAGAGCAATGAGAATATATACTGCAGACAGAGCCAAAATCACACAGCACTGACACCTAGAGCAATGAGAATATATACTGCAGACAGAGCCAAAATCACACAGCACTGACACCTAGAGCAAAGAGAATATATACTGCAGACAGAGCCAAAATCACAAAAAAAACAAAAAACATATGAATTATAAAGAGATACATAGATATGAAATCTAACATTGCAGAATTGTGCACACTGTGACAGAAGGGATATGAAGGTTACAATCCGCTCTCTGTGTTAATGGACAGTGGAAGCCACACACTCACCCCCATAGATGGCAAAGGCCTGGTCGTAGAAGAACCTCCTCTTCAGGGTGTCCTCCAGTTTAGGTCTGTCGACGATGTCATCCTGGGGCTGCAGAGCCAGCTCCTGCAGAGCAAAGAGATTGAAACAGAGACCGTGTCTCTAAAACACAAGAGCAAAGAGATTGAAACAGAGACCGTGTCTCTAAAACACAAGAGCAAAGAGATTGAAACAGAGACCGTGTCTCAAACACAAGAGCAAAGAGATTGAAACAGAGACCGTGTCTCAAACACAAGAGCAAAGAGATTGAAACAGAGACCGTGTCTCTAAAACACAAGAGCAAAGAGATTGAAACAGAGACCGTGTCTCTAAAACACAAGAGCAAAGAGATTGAAACAGAGACCGTGTCTCTAAACACAAGAGCAAAGAGATTGAAACAGAGACCGTGTCTCAAACACAAGAGCAAAGAGATTGAAACACAGACCGTGTCTCTAAAACACAAGAGCAAAGAGATTGAAACAGACTTGAATACAATACATCAAATCACAACAAGGGGAAATGTGATCGTGTGTCGACCATGTGTCCCACTGCTGGTAGCCTCAGTGCTATTGGCCGTTAAACATTACTTGACGTACATGTGAATGAGCTCAGTAAACCAGACCTGAGCTGGGCGGGAGGGAGGGAGTGGAGGGCGGAGCAGGAGGGAAGGAGCATGGCGTGGAGGGGCAGGGGCAGGGAGGGGAGGGGCGGAGCAGGGAGGGGCGGGACAGGGAGGGGTGGAGCATGGCGGAGGGGCAGGGAGGGAGGGCGGAGCAGGAGGGGAGGAGCATGGCGGGAGGGGCAGGGCAGGGAGGGGAGGGGCGGAGCAGGGAGGGGCGGACAGGGAGGGGCGGAGCAGGGAGGGAAGGAGCATGGCGGGAGGGGCAGGGCAGGGAGGGGAGGGGCGGAGCAGGGAGGGGCGGACAGGGAGGGGTGGAGCATGGCGGAGGGGCAGGGAGGGAGGGGCGGAGCAGGGAGGGGAGGAGCATGGCGGGAGGGGCAGGGCAGGGAGGGAGGGGCGGAGCAGGGTGGGGTGGAGCAGGAGGGAGGGGCGGACAGGGAGGGGTGGAGCATGGCGGAGGGGCAGGGAGGGGAGGGGCGGAGCAGGGTGGGGTGGAGCAGGGAGGGAGGAGCATGGTGGGAGGGGCAGGGTGGGGAGGGGTGGAGCGGAGGAGGGGCGGACCAGGGAGGGAGGGGCGGAGCAGGGAGGGGAGGGGCGAGGTGGGGTTGGGTCATTTGAAAACCATGTTTTTTTTTGTTTGTTTTTTAAACAGATTAAAGCAAGGTTACACAATTTATGTGCTGCTGTTAAAAGGTGGAACAAGAAAGTTAGCTGTAATAATAATATTCTTTCATTTCTCATTGGTTGAGCTTCACCTCTACCGTATTAGTTTCAATGAACTCAGTCAAAGTGGAGCAGGGTCGGCTCAAATCCTGTTCTTCAATTCCAAACCTTTATAAAATCAATTCCAATTCCCATTCCCTTTTAATCAATCCCAACACAACACTGATCAACATTGCAATGAGCAGCATTCTGTTACAATGAGCTTCTCACAGTGGCAACACCTTCCTGAAATTGAGATCACTGTTAGTCAATTAAACTGGCTCCAATGAAAGCACAAATAATCACAAAAGTATTATGTCTCTAGGGAAGGAATTGGAATTGGCAATTGGTTTTAAAAAGGAATTGGAAGTGAAACAAGAATGGACAGGATCCTGGTTTTGAGCTGCCCTTGGTTCAGGGGCACAAGCTCTCTATGTGTCACTTCTCACTGAAACCTTGTTTACTTCCCTATTAAAATAAAGCAGCACAGACCTTCGCCTCCAGAACCCGCTTGCGAGCCTTCAGCTCTGCCACAGCTTTACTGACATCTACAGCTGGGGCTTTCTCTTCTTTGAGCTGTCGCACCAAGTCCCCCTGAAACACAAAGGCATCGCAGCAATGAGAAACACACCATCCCCCTGAAACACACAGGCATCGCAGCAATGAGAAACACACCATCCCCCTGAAACACACAGGCAATGCAATACAGCAATGAGAAACACACCATCCCCCTGAAACACACAGGCATCGCAGCAATGAGAAACACACCATCCCCCTGAAACACACAGGCAATGCAGCAATGAGAAACACACCATCCCCCTGAAACACACAGGCATCGCAGCAATGAGAAACACACCATCCCCCTGAAACACACAGGCATCGCAGCAATGAGAAACACACCATCCCCCTGAAACACACAGGCATTGCAGCAATGAGAAACACACCATCCCCCTGAAACACACAGGCATTGCAGCAATGAGAAACACACCATCCCCCTGAAACACACAGGCATCGCAGCAATGAGAAACACACCATCCCCCTGAAACACACAGGCAATGCAATACAGCAGTGAGAAACACACCATCCCCCTGAAACACACAGGCATCGCAGCAATGAGAAACACACCATCCCCCTGAAACACACAGGCATCGCAGCAATGAGAAACACACCATCCCCTGAAACACACAGGCATCGCAGCAATGAGAAACACACCATCCCCTGAAACACACAGGCATCGCAGCAATGAGAAACACACCATCCCCTGAAACACACAGGCATCGCAGCAATGAGAAACACACCATCCCCTGAAACACACAGGCATCGCAGCAATGAGAAACACACCATCCCCTGAAACACACAGGCATCGCAGCAATGAGAAACACACCATCCCCTGAAACACACAGGCATCGCAGCAATGAGAAACACACCATCCCCTGAAACACACAGGCATCGCAGCAATGAGAAACACACCATCCCCTGAAACACACAGGCATCGCAGCAATGAGAAACACACCATCCCCTGAAACACACAGGCATCGCAGCAATGAGAAACACACCATCCCCCTGAAACACACAGGCATCGCAGCAATGAGAAACACACCATCCCCCTGAAACACACAGGCAATGCAATACAGCAATGAGAAACACACCGTCCCCCTGAAACACACAGGCATCGCAGCAATGAGAAACACACCATCCACCTGAAACACACAGGCATTGCAGCAATGAGAAACACACCATCCCCCTGAAACACCCAGGCAATGCAATACAGCAATGAGAAACACACCATCCCCCTGAAACACACAGGCATCGCAGCAATGAGAAACACACCATCCCCCTGAAACACACAGGCATCGCAGCAATGAGAAACACACCATCCCCCTGAAACACACAGGCATCGCAGCAATGAGAAACACACCATCCCCCTGAAACACACAGGCATCGCAGCAATGAGAAACACACCATCCCCCTGAAACACCCAGGCAATGCAATACAGCAATGAGAAACACACCATCCCCCTGAAACCCACAGGCATTGCAGCAATGAGAAACACACCATCCCCCTGAAACCCACAGGCATTGCAGCAATGAGAAACACACCATCCCCCTGAAACACCCAGGCAATGCAATACAGCAATGAGAAACACACCATCCCCCTGAAACACACAGGCATTGCAGCAATGAGAAACACACCATCCCCCTGAAACACACAGGCAATGCAATACAGCAATGAGAAACACACCATCCCCCTGAAACCCACAGGCAATGCAATACAGCAATGAGAAACACACCATCCCCCTGAAACACACAGGCATCGCAGCAATGAGAAACACACCATCCCCCTGAAACACAAAGGCATCGCAGCAATGAGAAACACACCATCCCCCTGAAACACAAAGGCATCGCAGCAATGAGAAACACACCATCCCCCTGAAACACACAGGCAATGCAATACAGCAATGAGAAACACACCATCCCCCTGAAACACACAGGCATCGCAGCAATGAGAAACACACCATCCCCCTGAAACACACAGGCATCGCAGCAATGAGAAACACACCATCCCCCTGAAACACAGGCATCGCAGCAATGAGAAACACACCATCCACCTGAAACACACAGGCAATGCAATACAGCAGTGAGAAACACAAACACAATGCATGCAACATTATTCATGGAAGCACAGGAAGGCACGGACATACAAATCACAGCTGCTGTTGTTGTTGTCGTCTGTAATAACATGTTCATGCTACAAACGGGCTGGACTGACAAAGATCCCTGGCTTCACGGGTGAACAGACTTCTACAGGTGGTGGAGAAAAAATAGGAAAAGTAGTGTGGATGTGTAGGGGGCGTTGTCCAGGTAAAATCATCATATATGCACAAACTGAATTGATGAATATGCGATTGCAAGGAAAACGTACCTTTTCAATCCAATCAGCTGAACCCACCTTGGTGCTTACCTGACTTATTACCCCAGGAACAAGCGCACGCTACTTTCAATACTGTACGTTTTTGTTTGTTTTTACTGTGCATTTGTTAATAGCCTACATACAGCAACAATTCAATAAAATAAAGGAAGGCTATTAGAAAATGACTTGCATTTGTTATCATGTGGTTTACCTACCGATTAGCACACAGTACATTTACATGGAGTCTAATTAATAATAATGCATCTGAAAACACACGCACTGAATGCAAGCTGTCAGGCTACAGAGTATTAACAAAACGTTGTTTTTGTACAGAAACTGCATATCGCTGGTGCTTTTCAAAAATGAAAATTATACTTTTATATTTTGAAGTTCACAAACGCATACTAATCAAGCACTGATTGCATTTTCGTGAATAGCACGCCAGAACGACACTGACATTACCTTGGATCGCGTGAACAGAACTAGGTGATACCGATGCGGCGTTACTGTCCTCAATTCATACAATACTAACCCTATACAATATGTAATGATAGCATGTTAATAACCCGAGCGCGTGCTGGCTGTGGGTCCGTGTACATTCCGGCCAATCGTTTTTCATTCTAAATCGGAAATCAGAAAACCAGAAAACGACTCGTTTTTTCTATTTCGGTTTTTCATAAAAACAAAAATCGACCCGTTTTTCATTTTCCAATTTCTGAGTTTAAAGTACAAAAACTGATTTAGGCTTGTTTCCCATTTTTCATATTGCTTTTTGTAACAAAGTATTCGAAATGGAATAATCTGTAAAACAAAAATAAATAATAGACCATTTAAAAACAAAAAAGTACTGATGCGTGCTCACTCGTATTGAATGTGTCTCGTTGTTATGACAGCAGTGTGGCGTAGTGGTCAGAGCTCTCGACCGGAGGGTCGTGGGTTCAATCAGGTGGGGGACACCGCTGCTGTACCCTTGAGCAAGGGACTTTACCGAGATTGCTCCAGTAAAAACCCAACTGTATAAATGGGTAATTGTATGTAAAAATAATCTGATATCTCAAATGGGTAATTGTATGTAAAAATAATCTGATATCTCGTAACAATTGTAAGTCGCCCTGGATAAAAGCGTCTGCTAAGAAATAAATAATAATGACGTTTTCTGCATCAATACATTGATATTTATATCTATGGATGCACCCCCAGTACTTTGTAACAACTGCTAAATTAATTAATAAATAATGTTGGTAAACAGACAGAACACTTCCACGACAATAAGCACAGGCGCATCGTCATAACAGCGGGACACAAAGAGCTGGCCGTGTCTGACCTTTTTTTTAAAAGTGGGAGGTTCTTTTGTAACAGAATATGGAGAAGGGAGGGGTGAATTCTGTTTACAGTTTCGCACTGTATCGCAGTTCCGTCTTTTGTAAGAGCTGCAAACCGCAGGGAGAGAGGACATGTTAGCATCTTACAGAGCTTGCCATAGGATCACTAAAGGGGGCTGGCACGCTTGGTTGAATAGGTCTGTCCCTCTTCCGATACGTTAGTATATCTATCATTGTTTAAGTGTGTACCTGTTAAAGAAGCATTAACAGATTTCCTGTGAAGTGCTGTCTCTCCAGATATCTGCTTGAATAAAGACTACCTTCTTTATCACCGACTCTTGATTTCATGTTCCGTCCCTGCAGTCTGTTATTTATTTTTGTTTTACAGATTATTCCATTTCGAATACTTCGTTACAAAAAGCAATATGAAAAATAGGAAAACAAGCCTGAATCAGTTTTTGTATTTTAAACTCAGAAGTTGGAAAATGAAAAACGGGTCGATTTTTGTTTTTATGAAAAACCTAAATAGAAAAAACGAGTCGTTTTCTGGTTTTCCGATTTCCGATTTAGAATGCAAAAACGATTGGCCGGAATGTACACGGACCGCTGTGACAGACAAAGAGATATTTGTATTTGATTTATTTATTTTTAGAAATAATCCTTAGATTTCCCTTTGAGGTATATTTATTTTTGTTTTAATATGTTCTTAGTATTTTTCAGCAATCGCAAAATTACCAAATAATATGTGTAAGCGCTAACTTTAATTTTTAACAGTATTTACATGGTTAACTGATTACGCGTGATTTACACACGCAAGTGCACCTTGCCAAGACGCGTCTAGCTTGATCCATTTTCCGTGTCTCGCTTTCAAGTATGCTGCACAGTACAGTCAAACGTGGCACTAACATAGGGGAGGAACCGAAGACCAGTGCTCAACAAAACGAAAACACCCAGGCGTGTACCACAGAAAGGGAAGCAAGTCAAGCCAGGAGCAGTTTCACGCCCAGACCGCCTGCAGATTTCAACTGCACCCTCTCAAATACACGACTCGAACTCGTGGGACTGTACTGCTGATGTTAATATCATCGGTATGCAAATTCCTACCAAAAATGCGAGTCGCTCAAGGGCTTCAGATACAGAAAAGCAGAATTCACTCGCCGCTCTCTCTAAATTTTAAACGATATGGGACATGTCCGCGGAGTTCATTTGATTTCCCAGTCATTCCCCGTCGGATCTTATTGGTTACTTCATTTCACACTGCATTCCAAATGGTTCCACTAACTGGTTTTATTTATGGAGATGTTATTCTATTAAGTTGGCTCGTTTCATATTCTGTAAGCCTAGAGGAGGCTTGGTGGTCCAGTGGTTAAAGCTGGGGGCTTGTTATGTTACCAGGAGGTTCCGGGTTCAATCACAGCTCAGCCACACCGACTCACTGTGTGTGATCCTGAGCAAATCGCTTAACCTCGTTGTGCTCCGTCTTTCGAGTGAGACGTAAAAAAATCAAATAAATAAAAACAGGTCCTATTGCAAGTGACTCTGCAGCAGCAGTTGTGATGCATATTCCAGCCCCTAGTCTCCGTAAATCGCTTTGAATGACAAATAATCAGAATAGAAAGGAAATGATGTATGTGTACAGTATCATCATACTAGCGAGAAGTTAGAAAGTCATAAATTACAGTCCGGAGTATATTTATAACTGGAAGGTACACCGCTCGCAATCTCTAAGTTAGGGTAATGGAAAAAAGGGTTTAATCAATAACATGTTTGATCTGAATATGACTGTTCTCTATGACGGTTTGATCAATGACTGTTCTCTCGGGTTTAAACACACACACACACACACACACACTGTATTTTAAACACGTTTTAACTTATTTGACCTTTTTACCTGCAGAATGCCATTCAATTGTGGTCCAAAATCAATCGTTTGTTTCAAATACTGTCAACATTTCACGATGACTGGCACTGACAGAACGTACAGTACCTGCATGTTAAGGTTTCGGATGACAAACATTTTGCACAGAGTCGGCGAATTCATACGATGCGTGACCACAAGATGTATTTATATGTATGTATTTATCAATTCATGTATGCATCTTACCTGCTCCTTCACTGCCTTCCTCAGAGGAGCCAGCAACTCTTCAGTATTACCATCCATGATCCTCCTTTCTGCAAACTGCTGCCAAAGACTTTTTCTCTTGTTGTGTTTCAGTGAACGGGCTGACACGGAGAAGAGCCTGCCTGTGCTGTGCGCAGAGAGGGTCTCGACTTGAGACAACACCGGCCGATGGGTGGTAGCAGGGGGGTGGTTGCGGTCTGCACGCAGACTCTGAGCAGGGCGGTGCAGCTTTGAGAAGCATGGACTGGAAAAACCGGTACAAGGCAAGCTGCACACGTCACGGACTGAATGATGAAATCTCTAGAAATGGGTAAAGTGGCGTGCTGAACGAAAACAGCACATTCACAGCAGAGCAGCGCTGAGAAAACATGCAATGGGAAGGTTTGCAAAAGCAGATTCACCAAAAAGAGCAAAACTACACAGGAAATACAAAAACATAAATACATGAAATGTACCCGACGCAAATATTCCTGTGACTGTATTTTATAAACATTTTGCTTCACGAAAGCAAAATCGTAGTTTCGGTGTGTTTGTTGTTGACAAAAACACAGTGTTATACCACAGAACGCCACTAGAGGTCCCCATCGCAAAGCCTTCTGATTTATACCATCAGAAGCCATTGCTTTATGGCGTTCAATTATTAATGGCATTGAAACCATGGTCACATAGTTCACAAGCTGTTTGTTTATGGCAATGCAATGTGCAAATGACATAGGACTATGTACGATGTAGAAATGTTGAAGAAATAGTACAGTTGTGTAGCCTTCAAAACTAATGGACCAATGCGTTATTCAAGAAGGTTTTGCGTTGATCGACTTCTCATCAGAGTTAATACTGTCTCCAGCATCCTATTGATTTCATAAATACTTTTCAATGCTGAAACTAAACTGCAGAGCGTTTCGTGCTGACAGCCACATGGAATTGTTTTCAATGCTGACCAGCAGGTGGGAGTGTTTCATTAAAACAGAACATTTCAGCTCCCTGCCAAGGCAAGTACTGTAACTAAGCAAGCACACCCTTTAATCTGGCCTCTCGGACGCCCTGCTTTCTCAGAATTCAGTACTGTAACTAAGCAAGCACACCCTTTAATCTGGCCTCTCGGACGCCCTGCTTTCTCAGAATTCAGTACTGTAACTAAGCACGCACACCCCTTAATCTGGCCTCTCGGCCGCCCTGCTTTCTCAGAATTCAGTACTGTAACTAAGCAAGCACACCCCTTAATCTGGCCTCTCGGACGCCCTGCTTTCTCAGAATTCAGTACTGTAACTAAGCAAGCACACCCCTTAATCTGGCCTCTCGGCCGCCCTGCTTTCTCAGAATTCAGTACTGTAACTAAGCACGCACACCCCTTAATCTGGCCTCTCGGCCGCCCTGCTTTCTCAGAATTCAGTACTGTAACTAAGCAAGCACACCCCTTAATCTGGCCTCTCGGACGCCCTGCTTTCTCAGAATTCAGTACTGTAACTAAGCACGCACACCCCTTAATCTGGCCTCTCGGACGCCCTGCTTTCTCAGAATTCAGTACTGGGCACGAGCCAACAAGCCCAGCCTGGTGTGCTTCAGACAGGGCGTTGCAATCCGGGCCAGAGAGGCGTGTTTATAATTCTCACAGTACGAGCCCGAGCTTGCACTAACACTAGTGCTCACAGTTATATTTAAAGAGTACGTCGTTTCAGGTGACAGTTTACATTTGTACCGGTCCCTTCATTGGTTCATAGGTTTGTGTCGCGGTGCTTTGATCTGACTTCCGAAGCTGTGCTTCAGTTTTCGTTGGCAGCCACACATATCTCTAGGTCAGGTCACCCGAAGTGTCTTGACAGTACATAAGAACATAAGAAAGTTTACAAACGAGAGGAGGCCATTCAGCCTATCTTGCTTGTTTGGTTGTTAGTAGCTTATTGATCCCAGAATCTCATCAAGCAGCTTCTTGAAGGATCCAAGGGTGTCAGCTTCAACAACATTACTGGGGAGTTGGTTTCCAGACTCCCACAATTCTCTGTGTAAAAATGTACCTCCTATTTTCTGTTCTGAATGCCCCTTTATCTAATCTCCATTTGTGACCCTGGTCCTTGTTTCTTTTTTCATGTGGAATTCTTTTAGCCTGTCTGCATATGACATGCCTTTTAAACCCGGGATAACTCTGTTCGCTCTTCTTTGCACTCTTTCTAAAGCAGCAATATCCTTTTTGTACTGTAGAACAACCTGCTGCATTCCCTGCAGTACAAAAGGAAACCTGGCCCGCTGTATTAAGAGATGCTGACACAGTTTCCCAACATTAAACTTCGCTGGTCGAATCTTCCCGAAGTCGCTTTCTGTCTCCTGCTGAGATTGTGACCCCTGTCACATGCTCAGGGTGTGGGTGTTCTTGAACAAATACATATACATTCGCAAAAAAAACAAGATCAGGGGATATATTGCCATATATAGTGTACCTATGAGTCACTATAAGAAGAAATTGCATCATGATTCAAATTGAATCCCAGCCCTACAGGCAAATAGGTCCCAAGGGAAGTCTAGCTTAATAATCATCCCTATCTAACCCACAGACAGACATCCCAGCCATACATTACCCAGGAATATAAATTAAATCATCCCTTTCTAACCCACAGACAGACATCCCAGCCATACATTACCCAGGAATATAAATGAGCTGTACTGTTCAATATAGACAGATACCCCAGCCATACATGTGAGTGTGATACCTACACAAATCACTGGGCAGCAGTAACACATGTGATTGTGATACCTACACAAATATTACAACGTGTGTGTATTGAGACCCCTGCCAGATGTGAGCTGCTGAGCAAGGCCAGGCCTGTCAGCACTAACATGGGGGAGCTCAATTAATCAGGAACTGCAGAGAGTGCTGGTGGCTCAGCAGGGCACTGCATTCCCTCAGAGTCACAGATCAATGAGGGCTCCTGCATGCTGTGAGGGTAGCCATGCAATTGGGAGAAATACCAAAAATACATGGATAGTCCAGAGACCAGAGCACACCACAGGATCCACAACAAAGGAACACTGGATTTTAACAGATATTGCACAGCATTCCTAGTAATGACACTGTGGATTTTGAACACACAAGCATTCTTCAAACTTTAGGTAGCCCAGCCTGGCTGGGAGAACACGCTTTCAAATCCTAAAATGAACCCTCTGAGGTGTTTGTTACGTGTTCTATGAATGAACAGTTTACATGTCCTGTCAGTCACTGAATACGGTGCACACTGCACGGGGCTGTGAAGTCCCTGACAGCACATCCAGCATGTCAGTCACTGAATACGGTGCACACTGCACGGGGCTGTGGAGTGAATAGATATGCCTTGCATGTGTGTATTTAAAGCTACTAATACCCTAATCATGATTATTTCATTTCAGAATGCTCCTGCAACCTCTATATTAAAGAGGTATGCATCTTACAGGGACAGCTATAGCTGGGCTTTCCAACAGATGGCACTGTTGCCCCCAAACAAACAGGTCCTTGTATGGCATTGTTCATGCGGGTGTGCTGATGTGCTATTATATAACGAGAAACCTTTGTGTGCATTTGTCAGCTTGGATTCCTGATAGGATCTCTACTGCTGCCACTGCTCTTCTTGTACCCTGATGAGCCCCCATTGCTTGCTGTGTCTCCAGCCCCTTGTTTTATACACTGCATTCATTATTAACTGGGAATCCCGCAGAGCAGAGCAAACTCATTATTCCTGACGTTTGTGATTCACTGCTGCGTCCTGCTCTCAGTGAAATCCTGACTAATGTGCTTCCACGGTTTATTGATTTACTCCCTGTGTACCACCTACTACACTCAGCACAGAGCAGACTCAATGCAGTGAGCTCTAAACAGACGAGAGACTCACTGATATGAGTGGAGCGGGCAGGGCTGTGTGATACACTGGTGTTATGATGAGCACAGCTCTTTTGCATTGTGGTTAAGTGTAGATGAACCCGGCTCTTTTGCATTCTAGTTAAGTGCAGATGAACCCGACTCTTTTGCATTGTGGTTAAGTGTAGATGAACCCGGCTCTTTTGTATTGTGGTTAAGTGTAGATGAACCCGGCTCTTTTGTATTGTGGTTAAGTGTAGATGAACCCGGCTCTTTTGTATTGTGGTTAAGTGCAGATGAACCCGGCTCTTTTGCATTCTAGTTAAGTGCAGATGAACCCGACTCTTTTGCATTCTAGTTAAGTGCAGATGAACCCGACTCTTTTGCATTGTGGTTAAGTGTAGATGAACCCGACTCTTTTGCATTGTGGTTAAGTGTAGATGAACCCGGCTCTTTTGTATTGTGGTTAAGTGCAGATGAACCCGGCTCTTTTGCATTCTAGTTAAGTGCAGATGAACCCGACTCTTTTGCATTCTAGTTAAGTGCAGATGAACCCGACTCTTTTGCATTGTGGTTAAGTGCAGATGAACCCGGCTCTTTTGTATTGTGGTTAAGTGCAGATGAACCCGACTCTTTTGTATTGTGGTTAAGTGCAGATGAACCCGACTCTTTTGTATTGTGGTTAAGTGCAGATGAACCCGACTCTTTTGTATTGTAGTTGAGACACTCGCTTGCAGTTTGCAGGGTTTCTGTAGTGTAAGTTCTGGAGGAAAATAAAGAAATACATTTTTTTTAAATGCCCTTTTCTGTTATGTGGTGTCTGCACAGTATTGCCCCCTAAAGCTACGATTCCATCTGCCACCGGGACTGACTTGAAAGTGATCTGAAGCCAGACTTGTTCATTTCCATCAGTGGCAGATTAAGATAAGATGGCTTTCAATTGGAGCTGTCATGCAGGCTGCTGGCAGAACTCAACCTCTCCAGCTTGCACAGAGGGGCGAAGTTCCAATGCGAAGGACGCAGGCAACTTCAAAAGGCAGGGTTAGGAGTTTTATTTCTATTGAGTGTATAAATTCAAGCAATGACAGGCAACTTCATCTTGGGACACCATCATTTATTATAAAAGCTGCACACTCTGGATAGGGAATGCATCCAATTTACAAAAAAAAAGAACAATATTATGAAGTGCTCTATAACTTCAAGAAGAGGAGCGCTCCTTTCAGTTGGTCGTCAGAGAGTGGATATACTGTACAGCGTGAACAGGACTGAGCTTGGATTAGGACAGACTTGAACCTGCATTTCCGGTTTCGTTCATTCTGCAGTAAAATCCAATACAGAAGCTTGGGGGTCTGCGCTCACAATGATTGCCTGAAATCTGTTTTGCCAAGTGCAATAATCCGCCGGCAGTCAAAGAAACAGAGAGTGCCTCTATATTTAACACCAGCCCTGTTAGTACTAAATAGAATAACCTGCAGCCCTGCCTGACAGCTCCGTGCATGAGCGTAATCCTACCTGACTGAATTCATGGAACTGCAGCCCTGCCTGACAGCTCCGTGCATGAGCGTAATCCTACCTGACTGAATTCATGGAACTGCAGCCCTGCCTGACAGCTCCGTGCATGAGCGTAATCCTACCTGACTGAATTCATGGAACTGCAGCCCTGCCTGACAGCTCCGTACATGAGCGTAATCCTACCTGACTGAATTCAGGGAACTGCAGCCCTGCCTGACAGCTCCTTACATGAGCGTAATCCTACCTGACTGAATTCAGGGAACTGCAGCCCTGCCTAACAGCTCCTTACGTGAGCGTAATCCTACCTGACTGAATTCATGGAACTGCAGCCCTGCCTGACAGCTCCGTGCATGAGCGTAATCCTACCTGACTGAATTCAGGGAACTGCAGCCCTGCCTGACAGCTCCGTACATGAGCGTAATCCTACCTGACTGAATTCAGGGAACTGCAGCCCTGCCTAACAGCTCCTTACGTGAGCGTAATCCTACCTGACTGAATTCAGGGAACTGCAGCCCTGCCTGACAGCTCCTTACATGAGCGTAATCCTACCTGACTGAATTCAGGGAACTGCAGCCCTGCCTGACAGCTCCGTACATGAGCGTAATCCTACTTGACTGAATTCAGGGAACTGCAGCCCTGCCTGACAGCTCCTTACATGAGCGTAATCCTACCTGACTGAATTCAGGGAACTGCAGCCCTGCCTGACATTTCCTTACATGATCGTAATCCTACCTGACTGAATTCAGGGAACTGCAGCCCTGCCTGACAGCTCCTTACATGAGCGTAATCCTACCTGACTGAATTCAGGGAACTGCAGCCCTGCCTGACAGCTCCTTACATGAGCGTAATCCTACCTGACTGAATTCATGGAACTGCAGCCCTGCCTGACAGCTCCGTACATGAGCGTAATCCTACCTGACTGAATTCAGGGAACTGCAGCCCTGCCTGACAGCTCCTTACATGAGCGTAATCCTACTTGACTGAATTCAGGGAACTGCAGCCCTGCCTGACAGCTCCGTACATGAGCGTAATCCTACCTGACTGAATTCAGGGAACTGCAGCCCTGCCTGACAGCTCCTTACATGAGCGTAATCCTACCTGACTGAATTCAGGGAACTGCAGCCCTGCCTGACATTTCCTTACATGATCGTAATCCTACCTGACTGAATTCAGGGAACTGCAGCCCTGCCTGACAGCTCCTTACATGAGCATAATCCTACCTGACTGAATTGAGGGAACTGCAGCCCTGCCTGACAGCTCCTTACATGAGCATAATCCTACCTGACTGAATTGAGGGAACTGCAGCCCTGCCTGACAGCTCCTTACATGAGCGTAATCCTACCTGACTGAATTCAGGGAACTGCAGCCCTGCCTGACAGCTCCGTACATGAGCGTAATCATGAAAGACTTTGGTAGAAACAGATCCTCACCACTAGGTCTCTGGGGAGTTGGTTAATGATGTTAAAAATGTTAGATGTGTCAAAGAAAATTAATTAGTGTAGTAGCAGGACAGGCTCCTTAATAAACAGCTGGGCTGAATATGTGCATCAGATTATAGTTTATATTAACTATACTGTCTGTTACAAAATACAAACAAAATGACCTATTTACTCTCACCTGCCCCACCCCTTTCTCTTTGATTGGTTGCACTTTAAACCTCACAAATCCACTGAGCCAATTATTTGCATAATGTCGGCTGGTTAACAATGAGACTGAGTGGATATCTTTCAAAGCACTGCAGCACTGCAGCACTGCAGCACAGCTAGTCGCTGTGCAGTATACATGGTCTACATTCAAGAGCAGGTACTTAGTTGGCATGCCTGTACGCTGTGTAGCGGGAGCCTGGCCTGGCACAGCATCAGTGGTAACAGCAGGGATAATCGACCATTCAGACCCACAAGGGTAATGTCTGCTGCATCCTCCACCTCTCGCTACAGTGGTAACAGCAGGGATAATCGACCATTCAGACCCACAAGGGTAATGTCTGCTGCATCCTCCACCTCACGCTACAGTGGTAACAGGAGGGATGATCGATCCATTCAGACCCACAAGGGTAATGTCTGCTGCGTGCACATACATTTATTCTAGAATTACTTTCTTTAGCTTCTCCTCATGGCTGCTTTCTGTTACGCGGGGGAGCGGAGCGGGGTAGTTGTATATGGAGCGGGCAGCGAGCTGGTAGTTGCTGGAGCGGGTAGTTGTATATGGAGCGGGAAGCGGAGCGGGTAGTTGTATATGGAGCCGGGAGCAGCGGGTAGTTGCTGGAGCGGGTAGTTGTATATGGAGCGGGGAGCGGAGCGGGTAGTTGTAGTACTGGAGCGCGGGATGGAGCGGGTAGTTGTATATGGAGCGGGATGGAGCGGGGTAGTTGTATATGGAGCACGGGAGCTGAGCCGGGTAGTTGCATATGGAGCGGGTAGTGCATGGAGCGGGCAGGTAGTTGTATATGGAGCGGGGAGCAGCGAGTGCTGGGCGGGTAGTTGTATATGGAGCGGGGAGCGGAGCGGGGTAGTTGTATATGGAGCAGGGGAGTAGCTGGAGCTGGGTAGTTGTATATGGAGCGGGGAGCGGAGCGGGTAGTTGTATATGGAGCGGGGAGCGGAGCGGGTGTATGCTGGAGCACGGGTAGTTGTATATGGAGCGGGGAGCTGGAGCCGGGTAGTTGTATATGGAGCGGGGAGCGGAGCTGGGTAGTTGTATATGGAGCGGGGAGGCGGAGCGGTAGTTGTATATGGAGCGAGCGGAGCGGTAGTTGCTGGAGCGGGTAGTTGTATATGGAGCGGGGAGCGGAGCGGGGTAGTTGTATATGGAGCGGGGAGCGGAGCTGGGGTAGTTGTATATGGAGCGGGAGGAGCGGGTAGTTGTATATGGAGCGGGGTGCGGAGCGGGTAGTTGCTGGAGCGGGTAGTTGTATATGGAGCGGGGAGCGGAGCGGGGTAGTTGTATATGGAGCGGGGAGCGAGCGGTAGTTGCAGTGGAGCAGGGGTAGTTGTATATGGAGCGGGAAGCGGAGCGGGGTAGTTGTATATGGAGCGGGGGTGCGGAGCGGGGTAGTTGCTGGAGCGGGGTAGTTGTATATGGAGCGGGGATGCGGAGCGGGGTAGTTGTATATGGAGCAGGGATGCGGAGCGGGGTAGTTGTATATGGAGTGGGAGTTGGAGTGGGTAGTTGGAGTGGATGTGGAGCGGTAGTAGTGGAGCGGGGTAGTTGCTGGAGCGGGTAGTTGTATATGGAGCGGGGAGCGGAGCGGGTAGTTGTATATGGAGCGGGGATGCGGAGCGGGGTAGTTGTATATGGAGCAGGGATGCGGAGCGGGGTAGTTGTATATGGAGCGGGGAGCGGAGCGGGTAGTTGTATATGGAGCGGGGACGCAGAGCGGGTAGTTGTATATGGAGCGGGGATGCGGAGCGGGTAGTTGTATATGGAGCGGGGAGCGGAGCGGGGTAGTTGTATATGGAAGGCGCGGGAGCTGGAGCGGATAGCTGTATGCAGCTGGGAGCGAGCGTGGGTAGTTGTGGTATGAGCAAGCAGCGCATTGTATGCCTGGAGCGTGGGAGCGGAGCTGGGTAGTTGCTGGAGCGGGGAAGTTGTATATGGAGCGGGGAGCGGAGGGTAGTTGGGAATGGAGCTGGGGAGTGGATGCGGGTAGTTGCTGGAGCAGGGTAGTTGTATAGGAGCAAGGGAAGACTGGAGCGGGGTGCTGGCATATGGAGCTGGGGAGCTTGGAGTCGTTGGTGTGCGGGAGCGGGTAGTGGCGGTGTGATGGAGCGGGGATGGAGTCGGGTAGTTGATATGGAGCGGAGCGGGGTAGTTGTATATGGAGCCGGGAGCTGGAGCCGGGTAGTTGTATGTGGAGCTGAGATGGAGAAGCTAGTTGCTATATGGAGCTGGGGATGTAGCGGGTGTTGCTATAGTGGGGCAGGTGTTATGGAGCGTGGGTAGTTGGTATATGGAGGTGTATGGAGCGTAGTTGCATGATGGAGCGCAGGGGAGCTCGAGCGGTGGGACTGTGGTATGTAGGAGAGGACTGGCAGCTGTGAGTGGTTATGGAGCGATGGAATCGAGCATGGGTAGTTGCTGTAGCGGTAGCTGTAATGAGCGGGAGCTGAGCTGTAGTTAGTATATGGAGCGAGGCGGAGCGGGTAGCTTGATGGAGCGGGGAGCGAAGCGGGGTATATGTAGTGGTTGAGCGGGACAAGCCCAGGCTCTGTTGCAGCTGTGGGTAGGTGCAGACGAAGCGCCAGCTAGTTGCACTGTGGTTAGGTGCAGATGAGCCGGCTCTTTTGCACTGTGGAGTGGGGAGTGGGAGCGGAGCCCGGTGGTCTTTGCACTGTGGAGCAGGTGCAGAGCGGAGCCCGTAGCTTGTATATGGAGCGGGGTGCAGGGAGCCCGGGTCTGTTGCACTGTGGCTAGGTGCAGATGAACCTGGGCAGTTGTGCACTGCGGTTAAGTTGTAGATGGAGCTCGGCTAGTTTTGGACTGTGGTTAAGTTGTAGATGAACCTGAGCTCTTTTGCACTGCTGGTTAGGTGCATGTGAGCAGCGGGAGCTTTGGGTAGTTGTTAAGTGCAGATGAGCCGGGTATATGCATTGATGGGGAGAGCGGGTGTTGTATGTAGTGGGACGGAGCTGTGTGTATGGAGCTGGAAGGAGCGGGTAGCGAAATGGGCTTTTTTTTTGTTAAGTGCGAGCGGTAGCTGTTATGGCAAGAGCTGGAGCTGTAGTTGCATCTGGAGCCGGGACGATGGTTAGGGCGGACTGAAGCGGAGCGGTGGTAGTTGTGATGAAGTGGAGAAGAGCAGTGGTTGCTGGAGCTGTCTTTTAGGCGGCTGGGAAGCTCAGACCGGTAGTTGCAGAGTGGTAGCGAAGTTCTGGAGCTGGATGAGCTGGGTAGTTCATATGGAGCAGGGTGAGAGTTTTAGTTGTAAATTGAGTGTATGGAGTGGGCAAGCTGTATACTTCATCTTGGGAACCGGACATTTATTGTAAAAGGGAGCTGGATAGGGATGCTGAAGTTACTGGAGTGGTATTTGTATATGGAGCTGATCAAGGGGTTTAAATGGAGCACGAAGCAGCTCCTTTCAGGTTGGAGCTGAGTAGTTATATATGGAGCGTGAACAGCGCAGGGTAGTTGTATTGACTGACTTGATTGAGCAGGGTAGTTGGAGCAATAGTTGTATATGGATCATGGGAGCAATCTGGGTAATGTATATGGAGCTTGAAGCGGATCTGTTTATATAAGCGCGGTAATCCGAGCGGATAGTTCATATGAAGCAGAAGGAGCCTCTATTGTAACGGAGCTTAGTTGCTGACATAGAACTATATGCAGCCTGCCTGACAGGCAGTTACTGAGGATCCAACCTGACTGAATTTGGGAACCAGAATGTAAATAGCGTGAAAGCGTAAGAGTAAACTGGAGTGGGAGCTGAGTCAATGATTTTCATCTATTGTCAGTGTATGTAATGGGGTAGAAACAGAGGTTGCCTTATGATCAAAGCCAGCTGTTAGTTGAATATTAACGGGATGTAGCCTGACAGTTGTACATGAGCAGTAATTGGAACTGACTGAATTTGGGGGGTGTTGTGAAATAGTTAAAGCGTGCTGAGCTGTGTAGCTGTATGAAACCCATTATGGAGCTTTGTTTTATATGTAGTCAGGGTCTACAGCATTTAGTTGAGGATTATTCTGCTGTCGATGATCTGTTAATTTTGTTACATGGAGCGGGTAGCGTTACTTGAGCGGGTAGTCGATTTCATCCGATCAAAAGAACCTTGGGCAGTTGTGAATTAGTTGGGCCTGCCAGAGTGTCAACAAGGAGCAAGAGGAGCGGGTTAACTTATGATTAAACGGGAAGTTGAATTTGGTGGTTGTAATGACTGGGGAGCAAAGACTGCAGTTTTACAGTCAGTAGTTGATATGCATTCCAGCAGGTATTAGGTACATGGAGCCTGGAAGCTTAGCAGTAGTTGTATATGGAGCGGGGAGCCTGGAGCGGGTAGTTGCTGGAGGGGAAGTTGTTTGGCGGGTGCAGAGCGGAGTTGGGCTTGCTGGAGCAGGTAGTTGCATGGAGCGAGGACGCGGAGCTTGGTAGTCATTGCATGCGAGCAGGACGCGGGAGCTTAGGGTAGTTGTATATGGAGCAGTGGAGGCGGAAGCGAGTAGTTGTATATGGAGCTGGAGTGGAGCGGGTAGTTGTACATGGAGCGGGAAGGAGCGGGTAGTTGTATATGGAGCGGGGAGAGGAGCGGGTGGTTGCTGAAGGAAGCAGGCCAAGTGTATACGGAGCCTGGGAGCGGAGTGGGTAGGTGTGCATGGAGGACGGGGCAGCTGTAGTGGGCAGTAGTGCTGCAGCGGGTAGTTGTATATGGAGCGGGGCCAGCGGCGGGTGGTCCTGGTAGATGCGAGAGCGGGAGCGGAGCGGGTAGTTGTTATGAGCGGGAAGCGAGGGTGAAGTAGTTATACTGGAGCGGGGAGCGAGCGGGGTGCAGTGGTGCTGGAGCCAGTAGCTTGTGGATCATGGTGCGGGGCAGCTGAGGCGGTAGTTGCTATGTGGAGGCACGGGAAGTCGGAGTGGGGTCATGAAAGCTTGCTGGAATCAGCAGCGCATGTGCGGCAGGCTCGGGGAATGCGGTAGTTGCTGCAGCGGGGTAGTGCTCATGACAAGGCTTGGAAAGGGTATTGTATATGGGCGGGGAGGCTCACGAAAGGCAGTTGTGAAATCACAGTGTAGTGCAGCAGGAGTCATGAAAGGGTTGTGTATATGCAGCTGGGGATGTATGCTCGGGACTTGTGAAATCAGCAGTAAGCGGAGCGGGCTCATGAAAGGCTTGTGAATCACAGGGCAGTGCAGCAGGCTCAGGGCAGTTGTATGAAGCGTGAGTGAAGCGGAGCAGTAGTTGTGGAGGAGCGGGAGCGAGCAGGCTAGTTGTATATGAGGTGAGGTAAGTTGCTGAGCAGGTCGTGAAGTTGTATACGGAGCAGGGGAGCGGAGCTCGTGGACAGTTGTGATGTGCAGAGCGTGGGGAGCGGGAGCCAGGTAGTTGACACTACAGTCAGCGGGTGCGAGCGAGGCTTGAAATGCACAGTGCAGTCGCGGCGAGGAGCAGGCAAGATGTGACAGCGGTGCAGTTGATCATAACGGCAGGGAGCGGAGCTGGCTACTTGATATGGAGCACGGAGCGGGTATGTGGTACTGGGCGGCAGAGCGTATGCAGTGGTTGTACTGACGGTACAGTATGTTCGGGCTAGTTGTATATGAGCGAGTGCGGAGCAGGGCGTCGGAGCAGGGAGTTTGCAGTTGTATATGGAGCGTGCGGAGGCGCTGGGTAGTTTGTATGAGCGGGGAGCGAGGTGTGAGTTGTATGAGGCTGGAGCTGGGGAGCGGAGGGGTAGCTTGTATACAGCACAGGACGCTGCGCGGGAGTAAGTTGTATTGGAGCGGGGGCGGAGCGGAGTAGTTGTATATGGAGCGGGGAGGCGGGGTAGTTGTATATGGAGCGGGGAGGCGGAGCTGAGGTAGTTGTATATGAGCGGGAGCAGGGTAGGCGTGCACGGGCGGAGGCGGAGGAGTGAGTTGTATATGGAGGCGGGGGAGCGAGGCGGGTAGTTGTATATGGGCATGGGGATGATGGAGCGGTGCGGGGCGGAGCGGGGAGCTGAGTATGGTATGCTGTAGTAGTGGAGCTGGGAGCGGCAGGGGTAGATTGTATATGTGCAGTGGGAGAGCTGAGCGGGGATAGTTGTATGTATGCGGTAGCGGGGGGAGCTGAGCATGGAGCGGGGACGGAGCTGGGTAGTTGTATATGGAGCGGGGAGGCGGAGCGGGACTGATGTTGTATATGGAGCGGGGCAGCGAGCGGGGTAGTTGTATATGGAGCAGGGCACACAGTAGTCGTATATGGAGCGGTGCGAGCTAGGGTAGTTGTATATGGCGCGGCGGGCGAGCTGGGTAGTTGTATATGGCAGTGGTGACGGCAGGGTAGTTGTATATGGAGCGGGGAGCGGAGCGGGGTAGTTGTATATCCAGGCTCTCAGCTGCAGTGGTAACAGCAGGGATATGAGCATTAGCAGAAGGGTAATGTCTGTATATGGAGCGTACAGGAGGCGGGAAGTAGTTGTATATGGAGCTAGGGGCGAGCGGAGCGTAGTTGTATATGGAGCGGGAGCTCGGGTAGTTGTATACGGAGCAGGGAGCGGGCGGGTAGTTGTATATGGAGCGGGGAGCGGGCGAGGTAGTTGTATATGGAGTGGGGAGCGGCGGCGGGTAGTTGTATATGGAGCGGGGGCGGGCGGGGTAGTTGTATATGGAGCGGGGAGCGGAGGGGTAGTTGTATATGGAGCAGGAGGCGGGCGGGGTAGTTGTATATGGAGCGGGTAGGCGTAGTAGTGTATATGGAGCGGGGAGCAGGGGTAGTTGTATATGGAGTAGGGGAGCGAGTGGGGTAGTTGTATATGGAGTAGGGGAGCGGGCGGGGTAGTTGTATATGGAGTAGGGGAGGCGAGTGGGGTAGTTGTATATGGAGCAGGGGAGCGAGTGGGGTAGTTGTATATGGAGCAGGGGGCGAGCGGGGTAGTTGTATATGGAGTAGGGGAGCGCAGCGGGGTAGTTGTATATGGAGTAGGGTGGCGCAGTGGGGTAGTTGTATATGGAGTAGGGTGGCGCAGTGGGGTAGTTGTATATGGAGCGGGGAGCGCAGTGGGGTAGTTGTATATGGACGGGGAGCGAGCGGGGTAGTTGTATATGGAGCGGGGAGCGAGCGGGGTAGTTGTATATGGAGTGGGGGCGGGTGGGGTAGTTGTATATGGTAGGGGGAGTGGGGTAGTTGTATATGGAGTAGGGGGCAGTGGGGTAGTTGTATATGGAGCGGGGTAGCGAGTGGGGTAGTTGTATATGGAGTAGGGAGCGCAGCGGGGTAGTTGTATATGGAGCAGGGTGGCGCAGTGGGGTAGTTGTATATGGAGTAGGGGGCAGGAGCGGGGTAGTTGTATATGGAGCAGGGGGCGCAGTGGGGTAGTTGTATATGGGCGAGGTGGCAGGCGGGGTAGTTGTATATGGAGCGGGGGCAGCGGGGGGTAGTTGTATATGGAGCGGGGGAGTGCGGGGTAGTTGTATATGGGCAGGAGCGGAGTGGGCATGTATCTAGCGGGGATCTTTACAGCTGGTAACAACTGAGCAGGAGCTGCAGGATTTTGATAATTAGCGTGGCGATGGTAGTTATGCACAAAGAGTTGACTAATACAGATGTAGTCACTTTCAGAAGTTATACATCATGCCTCTGCATTCATTTTCCAGTTTTAAACCAAAATTATGAGTGGAAATATATATATTCTCTGATTTTGGAGCTGACATTATAGGGTGTCCATATAATAAACTGTGATGTAATCGTCGGTCCTGTGTGTCCTATCTAGATATTTGGTTACAAACACTCAGCATAAAGCTATTGAACTGTATAGCCTTATACAGTTCCACAGTTATGTAGGACCCAACACAACCTGTTCATTGCAAGATGAGATTTCCTGACTTGTAGGCTTACTTTATTTTAAATTTATGCATTTTTCAGTACCACACAATAATAATGAGAAAGCGTCTTCTAACTGAATTAGAGAACTTCTCAGAACACTTTATATGGCTATGTGTCTGCCCATGTTCTGAATGATGCCTAGATCATTTTGAATGACCTTTGCTGCTGCAACAGTGTTTGCCACTTATCCTATTTATATGTCTACTGCAAATTTAACAAGTATTGACTGTCTCACAGGATACTGTTACCATATAGGTAATTTTCTATATTGGATCTTATTATAGTTTCCATAAGTTTACATATAATAGAAGTCATGGCTTATGTGGATCTGCATGATGATTATAACAAGGCAGATTAAATAGTATTCCTTTTGTGAATGTGCATGATGATTATAGCAATGCTGCAGATTGTAATGGTATTACCTTTGTCAAGATGATGTATGCGATTATGGCTAGGCAGATTGTAAATAGTATTCCTTTGTTGAATGCTATTGGGAGGATTATAACAAGGCAGATTATTTTAAGAGCTCATTCCTTTAAACTTCTGCCTCTGTTATGCTAAGGTTATTTAAAACTGGATAGGAACAGTGTCGACATGTGGGGCATGTTGTCCGTATCCATCCGTTTGTAATGGTATTCCTTTCTGAATGTACATGACATATTTTCATCTCTGGCTAGTTTATTTATTTATTTTTTTAAATACCATGTGAGCACAGCATGCACTTTTTTTCTGGTGTCCCACGACGTGTGGAATCCCGCTTGCAGCTTGTTCAGAATACCGCCACTAGAATTCTGACTTAAACCAGGAAAAGTGAACATATTACCCCTGTTTGGCCTCTTTACACTGGCTCCCTGTGCAGTATAGAATTGATTTTACTGTTAATTTACAAGGCCCTGAATGGATTAGCACCTAGTTATTTGCAGGAGTTACTGACCCTGTATCTTCCAAACCGCACTCTGAGATCACAGGATGCGGGGCTGCTGGTTATTCCCAGGGTCAACAAAAGCAACATGGGAGGCAGGGCTTTTTCTTGTAGAGCTCCTAAATTATGGAATGCTCTGGTCAGGGAAGCTGGGACCTTTACAGTTTTCAAGTGGTTTGTTCTTTTTTTCTGCTTTGTACTGTACAGTGCTTTGCAATATTTTTGTTTAAAAAGCGCTATATAAATGCAATAAATACATATATATAATATCTATTTTGTCTGGAGCAGGTAGCAGAGAGGGAATTGCAAGCAGCGGAGCAGAATAGAAGAAGGAGCGGAGTGGGAACAGCAAGCAGCGGAGCGGAATTCAAGAAGGAGTGGAGCGGAGCGGAGTGGGAATCACAAGTAGTGGAGCGGAATTCAAGAAGGAGTGGAGCGGAGCGGAGTGGGAATCACAAGTAGCGGAGCGGAATTCAAGAAGGAGTGGAGCGGAGCGGAGTGGGAATCACAAGTAGCGGAGCGGAATTCAAGAAGGAGTGGAGCGGAGCGGAGTGGGAATCACAAGTAGCGGAGCGGAATTCAAGGAGTGGAGCGGAGCGGAGTGGGAATCACAAGTAGCGGAGCGGAATTCAAGAAGGAGTGGAGCGGAGCGGAGTGGGAATCACAAGCAGCGGAGCGGAATTCAAGAAGGAGTGGAGCGGAGCGGAGTGGGAATCACAAGTAGCGGAGCGGAATTCAAGAAGGAGTGGAGCGGAGCGGAGTGGGAATCACAAGCAGCGGAGCGGAATTCAAGAAGGAGTGGAGCGGAGCGGAGTGGGAATCACAAGTAGCGGAGCGGAATTCAAGAAGGAGTGGAGCGGAGCGGAGTGGGAATCACAAGTAGCGGAGCGGAATTCAAGAAGGAGTGGAGCGGAGCGGAGTGGGAATCACAAGTAGCGGAGCGGAATTCAAGAAGGAGTGGAGCGGAGCGGAGTGGGAATCACAAGTAGCGGAGCGGAATGAAAGGAGCGGAATGGGGATAAAACAGCGGAGTGGAGCGGAGGATATTAGCGGTGAGCGGAATCCTGCTCACATTCTGTGCCTCTGAACGGAAGGGGGGGGGGTTAAAAATAAAGTAATCTTGAATCCTGATTTATCTAACGATCCAGGAAAACACGGATAGGACTGGCAACCCTACATTTTCAAATGTGTTTTTTTGTTTTTTTTGTTAGGCTGTTAATATCAAACACTGTACAAAGGACACTCATTTAATATATTTAAATTATAAAATTATATTTGTTTAGTTTTATTTTCAGAATATCCTTAAGCATTTTTTAAATCAACAAAGATAAGGTGAATTCAATGCTCCCGCTCAGAAGCTGACCAAACACTTGTGAGATAATATTGCACTGCGCTCGTCCACATTATTATTATTATTATTATTATTATTATTATTATTATTATTATTATTATTATTATTATTATCATCCGTGCAACCATTTCATCTAAAAACCGTCTTACAATCTACTGGCAGCTGCACGTCAGTTAATTAAACCGTGTACACAGGTATGCGTTTCCTGTCCCTCAGTTAATTAAACCGTGTACACAGGTATGTGTTTCATATCCCTCAGTTAATTAAACCGTGTACACAGGTATGCATTTCCTATCCCTCAGTGTATTAAACCGTGTACACAGGTATGCATTTCCTATCCCTCAGTTTATTAAACCGTGTACACAGGTATGCATTTCCTATCCCTCAGTTTATTAAACCGTGTACACAGGTATGCATTTCCTATCCCTCAGTTTATTAAACCGTGTACACAGGTATGCATTTCCTATCCCTCAGTGTATTAAACCGTGTACATAGGTATGCATTTCCTATCCCTCAGTTAATTAAACCGTGTACACAGGTATGCATTTCCTATCCCTCAGTTAATTAAACCGTGTACACAGGTATGCGTTTCCTATCCCTCAGTTAATTAAACCGTGTACACAGGTATGCATTTCCTATCCCTCAGTTTATTAAACCGTGTACACAGGTATGCATTTCCTATCCCTCAGTTAATTAAACCGTGTACACAGGTATGCATTTCCTATCCCTCAGTTTATTAAACCGTGTACACAGGTATGCATTTCCTATATCTCAGTTTATTAAACCGTGTACACAGGTATGCATTTCCTATCCCTCAGTTTATTAAACCGTGTATACAGGTATGCATTTCCTATCCCTCAGTGTATTAAACCGTGTACACAGGTATGCGTTCCCTCTCTGACACACGTATAACAACATTGTGCATTCTGTTTTCATTAGGAGTCTAGTGGGCCACACTCCACTCAGAAGGCAGCGTTTGTCATTATTTTATCGATGGTGTATTTCTAATGCAACCCACTGGATCCCATGTGGACAGTGATCGCGCAGCATACATTTCTGTGAGAAGAGGCGACTTACAGTCAGCGGAAGCATCTGCTCTTGTTGGAATAATAATAATAATAATAATAATAATAATAATAATAATAATAATAATAATAATAATAATAATAATAATAATAATATTTATTTATTTATTTATTAGAAAACGCCCTTATCCATGGCGACTTACAATTGTTATAAAATATCACAGTATAAAGTATCACATTACAGAATATCACATTTTACAGAGTATCACATCACAAATAAGTTATAAAGTACAATAAAATCAGTAGAAAATACGATCAGATTCAAATAAGAGCAAAATAAAGAATACAGTAAATCCAATTAAGAGCGGGTTCGACTGAGAGCAGGTAGCTTACAGTAAAAACATTTGCTTCTTCGAGTAAAGTCCAGGTCGAGCGCGCAGTGAGTACGATGAGGGGATGAAAACGATCTCAAAGAAGGGCATTGCAGAAAGCGTGAGTACAGACACCAAGAGTAACATCAAACACAAGACACAGTGAGTACTTAGAGCTACAGTGAGTACTTAGAGCTAGGAGCAGTGGCGGAATACGGCGAGGTGCGGAGCAGCTCAGTGCAGGTACAAGCTGATGCAAGTACTGGAACAGCTGGGTGCCATATAGTCCAGTCGAGAGTTTGCTGACTTAATGCAACCTTTTACTTGTATTATTATTATTATTATTATTATTATTATTATTATTATTATTATTAAAGCGTTAGCTATTCAAATTATAACACCGAGTGCGTGTTGCTATATCTGTAGACAACTTCCTTGTAATCAAACACCAAACAAACGCAAACACTTCAGTTCTGAACCTTCAAACGATTACTCGTTGCTGTGTTTTTACAACTAAACTAACAGTCCGAACTAAACTGTACTGTTCCGCACACTGACCAGCTCCGCCCCTCCACTAGACGTTCTGATTTGCTGACTGTGAGACGGGTGTAAGATATTTGTATCAGCGATTGGTTGCCATGCTTAGCCATCAAATGAAACGAATCCTTCCTTCTGTACCGCTCAGCTGCATTCCAAAGGCTGCACGCTGTCAGGCACCGAGAGACGGTTTCAAGGCCCCCCCCCGCTTGCTTGACTCAGGTTCATTAGTGTGTGGCTTTCAATTGCATGAGTGTGAAACTAATACTTGAGTTAAATCTATGCTCTGCACATGTAAACAACGGAACACGACTGTAGAGCATACAAAACACAAAGAAGTGTACAAGGTCCTCAGGCTGGAGCCGGGAGTCCCCTGAGGTTCCAGCGAGATTTCTAATGGCTTCTTTACATAGAGCACTAAGACAGTACACACAATCATATACATAACTCATGGCAATTCTAACAATGGGGAAATAAACGTACAAATCCAACTGAAACCAATTTAAACCAAATAGATTGAGTGCAAATTAAAAATTCAACCTGCATTGTGTTAGTTTGCTATCTGTGTTCAATCTGCATTGTGTCAGTCTGCTATCCCTGTGTTCAATCTGCATTGTGTCAGTCTGCTATCCCTGTGTTCAATCTGCATTGTGTCAGTCTGCTATCCCCGTGTTCAATCTGCATTGTGTCAGTCTGCTATCCCTGTGTTCAATCTGCATTGTGTCAGTCTGCTATCCCTGTGTTCAATCTGCATTGTGTCAGTCTGCTATCCCCGTGTTCAATCTGCATTGTGTCAGTCTGCTATCCCTGTGTTCAATCTGCATTGTGTCAGTCTGCTATCCCTGTGTTCAATCTGCATTGTGTCAGTCTGCTATCCCTGTGTTCAATCTGCATTGTGTCAGTCTGCTATCCCTGTGTTCAATCTGCATTGTGTCAGTCTGCTATCCCTGTGTTCAATCTGCATTGTGTCAGTCTGCTATCCCTGTGTTCAATCTGCATTGTGTCAGTCTGCTATCCCTGTGTTCAATCTGCATTGTGTCAGTCTGCTATCCCTGTGTTCAATCTGCATTGTGTCAGTCTGCTATCCCTGTGTTCAATCTGCATTGTGTCAGTCTGCTATCCCTGTGTTCAATCTGCATTGTGTCAGTCTGCTATCCCTGTGTTCAATCTGCATTGTGTCAGTCTGCTATCCCTGTGTTCAATCTGCATTGTGTCAGTCTGCTATCCCTGTGTTCAATCTGCATTGTGTCAGTCTGCTATCCCTGTGTTCAATCTGCATTGTGTCAGTCTGCTATCCCTGTGTTCAATCTGCATTGTGTCAGTCTGCTATCCCTGTGTTCAATCTGCATTGTGTCAGTCATGCTGCTGTCCAGTGTGTGTGACTCACACAAGCCTGCTTGTTAAGCAACGCTTATGGGAATGGCAGGGATACTGCTTCTTACTGGGGGTGTTTATTTTGCTGAGCAGAGCTAGCATGCCTTCAAATGCAGTACTCCAGGGATGCAATAAAGCTGGGTGCCAGTCTAACGGTGAAGCTGCCACCATGCCCCTTATCTTCTGTCTGGCTTTATTTCATGCCCTGCAGAGCTAGGAACCCACCATCGTGACCCTCAGGACAGGCTACTCAATGCTGGATGAACAGCTTCCACGTCTTTCTTTTATTACCTAGTTTTCAGCAGTTAATAATTTCATTTTCCAAAGCTATGTAATCTCAGCTCGGTGAATAAGAGCCAGGTTTTGACACACAGAGGCAGTGTGGTCCAGTGGTTAAATGCCAAAGCTTGTAACCAGAAGGTCACCAGTTCAAATCCCACCTCTACCACTGACTGACTCACTGTGTGACCCTGAGCAAGTCACTGAACCTCCTTGTGCTCCATCCTGCGGATGAGATGTTAAATTGTAAGTGACTCTGCATATGATGCACAGTTCACAGCCTACCTCTGTAAAGCACTTTGTGATGGTGGTCCACTATGAAAGGCGCTATATAAAAAAAAAGATGATGAGATGATGATTAAATGCAACATTTAATCATCATCTGTCGCTCCATCAAGTGTAACCGGGCGGCGACCCCATGAGCGAGTGCCTTAACCACAATGCAAACAAGCTTGTCTGCATTCATGGTTTTAGAGCTTGTAAACTCATCTCATAAGAACATAAGAAAGTTTCCATACGAGAGGAGGCCATTTAGCCCATCTTGCTCGTTTGGTTGTTAGTAGCTTATTGATCCCAAAATCTCATCAAGCAGCTTCTTGAAGGATCCCAGGGTGTCAGCTTCAACAACATTACTGGGTAGTTGGTTCCAGACTCCCACAATTCTCTGTGTAAAAAAGTGCCTCCTATTTTCTTTTCTGACTGTCCCTTTATCTAATCTCCATTTGTGACCCCTGGTCCTTGTTTCTTTTTCCAGGTCGAAAAAGTCCCCTGGGTCTACATTGTCTATACCTTTTAGGATTTTGAATGCTTGAATCAGATCGCCGCGTAGTCTTCTTTGTTCAAGACTGAACAGATTCAATTCTTTTAGCCTGTCTGCATACGACATGCCTTTTAAACCCGGAATAATTCTGGTTGCTCTTCTTTGCACTCTTTCTAGAGCAGCAATATCCTTTTTGTAGCAAGGTGACCAAAACTGAACACAATATTCTAGATGAGGTCTTATTAATGCATTGTAAAGTTTAACATTACTTCCCTTGATTTAAATTCAACACTTCTCACAATATATCCGAGCATCTTGTTGGCCTTTTTTATAGCTTCCACACATTGTCTAGATGAAGAAATTTCTGAGTCAACATAAACTCCTAGGTCTTTTTCGTAGATTCCTTCTTCAATTTCAGTATCTCCCATATGGTATTTATAATTCACATTTTTATTGCCTGCGTGCAGTACCTTACACTTTTCTCTATTAAATGTCATTTGCCATGTGTCTGCCCAGTTCTGAATGCTGTCTAGATCATTTTGAATAACTTTTGCTGCTGCAACAGTGTTTGCCACTCCTCCTATTTTTGTGTCATCTTCAAATTTAACAAGTTTGCTTACTATACCAGAATCTAAGTCATTAATGTAGATTAGGAAGCACAGAGGACCTAATACTGATCCCTATGGTACTCCACTGGTTACCTCGCTCCATTTTGAGGTTTCTCCTCTAATCAGTACTTTCTGTTTTCTACATGTTAACCACTCCGTAATCCATGTGCATGCATTTCCTTGAATCCCTACTGCATTCAGTTTGAGAATTAATCTTTTATGCAGGACTTTGTCAAAAGCTTTCTGGAAATTTAAATAAACCATGTCGTATGCTTTGCAATTATCCATTGTCGATGTTGCATCCTCAAAAAAATCAAGCAGGAGACACAATCTCCCTTTCCTAAAACCATGCTGACTGTCTCCCAGGATACTGTTTTATGGTCTGGCTGTAAATGTAAAGTGCATGACAGCATCACCACCTGCAGGACAGGCTGGTTTATATTTACTGTTGGGCTTCGTGCTTCTCCTTCTGCTCACCCAGTGGAGTGCCATCTTGTGTGCCAGAACCCAGAAGGACTTGAGTTAGAGCCTGCTTGTCTTGTTTACAGGAATGCTGCAGTTTTGGAAAGGCACAGCAGGTGGAAACAGTCAAGAGATTGTAGCATAATAAGATGAATCATCTATGCCAGATGTCCTTAGTCAAGGAGCTTTTCAAATATCTTTGTTCCAAAATCCCAAAGTAATTTGATTGTGCATTTGTAGTCCCTGAGTGTAGTCGTGGTCAGATAGCAGGTGAAGGTGTGTCATGATATGGAAACAAGGTCATCATTTCTTTTCACTGGTCAGTAAAGTTATCAGCTACATTAATTGCTGGAGCAGCACTGAATCAGCCTTTTAAAGCTGCCATTTAAAATACAAATCTCCTTTTAATCATTACTTGCTGTAATCTCCAAAATGTAGTATCGCTCCCTTAAAGCGATGCAGAGCTAGTGAAACAGACAGGGAGGAAGCAGCAGCACCAGAGATAATAGCTGAATTTCCACTTAGAAGAGTCAATAAGGGTGTTCTATAGTACACTGTGTCACCATTGAAATATTGAATTCAGCTTTAATCTTATACAAGTTTACCATGGCACTCTGCTTTAATCTTATACAAGTTTACCATGGCACTCTGCTTTAATCTTATACAAGTTTACCATGGCACTCTGCTTTAATCTTATACAAGTTTACCATGGCACTCTGCTTTAATCTTATACAAGTTTACCATGGCACTCTGCTTTAATCTTATACAAGTTTACCATGGCACTCTGCTTTAATCTTATACAAGTTTACCATGGCACTCTGCTTTAATCTTATACAAGTTTACCATGGCACTCTGCTTTAATCTTATACAAGTTTACCATGGCACTCTGCTTTAATCTTATACAAGTTTACCATGGCACTCTGCTTTAATCTTATACAAGTTTACCATGGCACTCTGCTTTAATCTTATACAAGTTTACCATGGCACTCTGCTTTAATCTTATACAAGTTTACCATGGCACTCTGCTTTAATATTGTCATTTTTCTTTTCATTGTTAACATCCTGACAACTTTTTACACTTATAACTTTAAAGTCTGTTTCAAAGCTCTTTTCAAAATGTCTGCTCTAGTGCACTAGGGTTTGAGATCTGTCCTAAATCACTGCAGGAAAAGCAATTAAAAAAAAGTGCTCTGGCTTTTCTGTTCTGTACCACATCATGGATTGTTATTGCTGTGTTACCTGTGTGACAATGTGGACAATAATTCTTACACTATCAGTGCACTGCAAACACTTACATTTACATTGTAATTTGTACAATTACAAATTACATTTACCTGACTGGTTTTTCTTTTTCTTGAACCAGCTTGACAATTGTTCCTTTACAGTGGTTGTTAAAATAACAAGTAAACCCAAAATAAACCTGGTACATCATCTTTTCCTATTGAGATGAATTCCTGGAGATCTTGTACCTGTTCCTGCACAGACACAGCTTTGGAATATCTTCAGATACATTTGAAGGGTACGTGAGCTGGAAACCAGGGAAACATTTAGTGTTAAAAACAGAAACACACGCCATGCCATGTTCATAACCGCCCGCCTCCAATCCTAGCTCCAGTTAACCACTCAGGAGCTGCCTGCTTCATGCATTAACCAGGAGCACAGCCCCATTGGGACCAGGCATACACACTGTCAGGACCAGGAGAATCTCTCAAGAGCTGCCTGCTTCATGCATTAACCAGGAGCACAGCCCCATTGGGACCAGGCATACACACTGTCAGGACCAGGAGAATCTCTCAAGAGCTGCCTGCTTCATGCATTAACCAGGAGCACAGCCCCATTGGGACCAGGCATACACACTGTCAGGACCAGGAGAATCTCTCAAGAGCTGCCTGCTTCATGCATTAACCAGGAGCACAGCCCCATTGGGACCAGGCATACACACTGTCAGGACCAGGAGAATCTCTCAAGAGCTGCCTGCTTCATGCATTAACCAGGAGCACAGCCCCATTGGGACCAGGCATACACACTGTCAGGACCAGGAGAATCTCTCAAGAGCTGCCTGCTTCATGCATTAACCAGGAGCACAGCCCCATTGGGACCAGGCATACACACTGTCAGGACCAGGAGAATCTCTCAAGAGCTGCCTGCTTCATGCATTAACCAGGAGCACAGCCCCATTGGGACCAGGCATACACACTGTCAGGACCAGGAGAATCTCTCAAGAGCTGCCTGCTTCATGCATTAACCAGGAGCACAGCCCCATTGGGACCAGGCATACACACTGTCAGGACCAGGAGAATCTCTCAAGAGCTGCCTGCTTCATGCATTAACCAGGAGCACAGCCCCATTGGGACCAGGCATACACACTGTCAGGACCAGGAGAATCTCTCAAGAGCTGCCTGCTTCATGCATTAACCAGGAGCACAGCCCCATTGGGACCAGGCATACACACTGTCAGGACCAGGAGAATCTCTCAAGAGCTGCCTGCTTCATACATTAACCAGGAGCACAGCCCCATTGGGACCAGGCATACAGGAGAATCTCTCTGCCATTCTCTTTCATTGGAACCGCAAACTCTGCAAGCCAGCACAACCTGGTATTAGACATTGCATAATAACACTGTAATGAAGCCTCAGCGCTAGCTGCTTCATGCATTACAGGAGCAAATGGCATTGGGACTGGCTGCAATGTCGATCAGGTGCAGCCTCATGAGCTGACCTGCTTTGCATTAACAGGAGCCGCCCCATGGGACCAGACATACCACTGTCTGGACCAGGAGAAGCTCTCAGAGCTGCCTGCTTCATGCATTAACCAGGAGCACAGCCCCATTGGGACCAGGCATACACATCCTGTCAGCACCAGGAGAATCTCTCAAGAACTGCCAGCTTCATGTCATTAACAGGCACAGCCCCATTGGGACTAGGCATACACACTGTCAGGACCAGGAGAATCTCTCAAGCAGCTGGCTGCTACATGTATTACAGGAGCACACCCCATTGGGACTATGCATACAGTAGAATCTCTATGCCAGTGTGTCATTGGAACCGCAAACCTGCAAGCGCTCCACAACCTGGCAGAATTGCATAATCACTGTAATGAAGCCTAGCTGTGCACATTACAGAAGTAAATGGGAGGGACTGGTCTGCAATGTTGATTACTGTGCAGCCTCATGAGCTGACGTGATGCTTTGTCATTAAAAACCCCTTCATGTGGAAAATGCCATGTTTGTAAATAGAAGGGGGTCAACCGCGTTGAAATACACAGCAGGACCTGGGAGAGTCACAGCATGCCTCAGCATTATGAGACTAAATAACTGAGTATGTCATTAGAACACCCCATTGCTTCTGTAGTTCAGCAGTGTGCACATGTATTAGAACACCCCATTGCTTCTGTAGTTCAGCAGTGTGCACATGTATTAGAACACCCCATTGCTTCTGTAGTTCAGCAGGGTGCACATGTATTAGAACACCCCATTGCTTCTGTAGTTTTGTAGAGTGAAAATGTGTTGGTAATCGTACAGAAATGTGTTGATAATCATATGAAAATGTGCTGGTAATGTTAAACCAGTTTGTTGGAGGTGACATGAGCAGAGTTGCTAAGAATGATTGATGTGATAAATTGATCAAGCATGTGCAAGAATGTATGGGACGGAGAAATATGGGAAACAATTATTACTATTGATTTATTTCTTAACAGATGCCCTTATCCAGGGGCTTAATGCTTATTTAAGCACAGATACCTTCTAAAAGAGAGTAGTTAGTGGTTGGTTGCATTTGACTGGAGTACCAGCTGAATAGCTTGTTTCTATTATAATTAGTAATAAACTGTAGTCCCGTATGCTCTGAGCTGCTAGAGTATAAATAGCAGGCATAGAGGAGACAGACAGAGAAGCTCCCAATACCTCCAGATCATTGGGACCATCGGTGTATCGCCTGAGGGCTCTCCCCGGGGTTCAAGTGATGCCTGATCAGTTGCCCATCTCTGTTAACACTAGTGGCATGTCTTGTATCTAAACAGTAATGTTCAAGGTAGAATGTACTATGGGTCTTTAGAACTAATAAATGGTAAACATTGTCAATACTGTAAGCATGGTCTGGTCTCATCCTTGTAGTTTAACAAAGTAGTTAATTACCTTCATTTCTTAAGCCTTACTTTCGCGACTCTGGTGGGACCCTCTGCAGCGTGACTAAACCCAGAGGGTCTGAACTACATTCTTAAGTTTGTTCCAATAGCAGCATTGCATGGTACAGGGTGTCGTATGGGACCAGGTTTGTCCTGCTACGTGCCCTTGCCAACAGATTATTAAAAAAATGACCCATAAAGCCTTCATGGCAATAATTTAAAGAAATAAATGGACATATTACTATGAAAAGTGTGTGGATAGAGAGATTGACATATTAATATGAATTGTGTAGATAGAGAGATTGACATATTAATATGAATTGTGTAGATAGAGGGATTGACATATTAATATGAATTGTGTAGATAGAGAGATTGACATATTAATATAAATTGTGTAGATAGAGAGATTGACATATTAATATGAATTGTGTAGATAGAGAGATTGACATATTAATATGAATTGTGTAGATAGAGAGATTGACATATTAATATGAATTGTGTAGATAGAGGGATTGAGTGACACAAGCCTGAAAAGAGGATGATTCCATTTCCACCTGCTGTTCTATCTGCTCTATGAATTGACAAAAACAAACCGTAAAAACTTCAAACCCCACATCAAAGGGAAACCAAATAAACGGAATGGCTTGTGAGGTACGGTTCAATTCCCTGTCTGGATTTCATATTGTCATTTCAACAGGTTAGTGTCTCTGTGCTGTCTTGTGAGTGATTACTAATCTCTGCGTATTGCCTGTTATAGGATGGAGGGGTGTTGCAGTTGCACTGCATAGTTAAATAACTGCATGTCAATCCCTACTGCACTGCATGTCATCCCTACTGCACTGCATGTCATCCCTACATGTCATCCCTACTGCACTGCATGTCATCCCTACTGCACTGCATGTCATCCCTACTGCACTGCACGTCATCCCTACTGCACTGCACTCCATGTCATTCCTACTGCACTGCATGCCATCCCTACTGCACTGCATGTCATCCCTACATGTCATCCCTACTGCACTGCACGTCATCCCTACTGCACTGCACTCCATGTCATTCCTACTGCACTGCATGCCATCCCTACTGCACTGCATGTCATCCCTACATGTCATCCCTACTGCACTGCGCGTCATCCCTACTGCACTGCATGTCATCCCTACTGCACTCCATGTCATTCCTACTGCACTGCACGCCATCCCTACTGCACTGCACGTTATCCCTACTGCACTGCATGTCATCCCTACATGTCATCCCTACTGCACTGCATGTCATCCCTACTGCACTGCATGTCATCCCTACATGTCATCCCTACTGCACTGCACGTCATCCCTACTGCACTGCATGTCATGCCTACATGTCATCCCTACTGCACTGCATGTCATCCCTACATGTCATCCCTACTGCACTGCACGCCATCCCTACTGCACTGCATGCCATCCCTACTGCACTGCACGTCATCCCTACTGCACTGCACGTCATCCTTACTACACTGCATGTCATCCCTACTGCACTGCACACCATCCCTACTGCACTGCACGCCATCCCTACTGCACTGCACGTCATCCCCACTGCACTGCATGTCATCCCTACTGCACTGCATGTCATCCCTACTGCACTGCACGTCATCCCTACTGCACTGCATGTCATCCCTACTGCACTGCATGTGCTGTTTGTGGTTACTATTGATCATCAAGCTGTGATGTGTGTAATGAGGCAGTGTTGTGTGAGGCACACTGTCTGCTAAAGCTGTGATGTGTGTAATGAGGCAGTGTTGTGTGAGACACACTGTCTGTGTGATCAAGTGGCTTGCAGTGGTGACGTCACGAACCAGAAACAGGAACCAAAACAAGGAATGGTGGTGGTGAAACTGCAGCGCTACGGTGCTCAGTGTATTTATTAAATAATAAACAAAAAAAAGGTTTAAACAAACACAAAACACACAAAACCAAAAGGCACGTTGGCCAAACAAATAAACAAATAAGTATCGTGCTGGTGTAAAAACCAGCACGCTTAGCAGTTGTTTTTACTTTCTCTATCTCTCCACAAAACCCGTCTCGGGGTGCTTGGTCTGGGGGTGCTTTGGTGGTGGTAAAGTGGGAGATTTGTACAGGGTAAAAGGGATCTTGAAGAAGGAAGGCTATCACTCCATTTTGCAACGCCATGCCATACCCTGTGGACGGTGCTTGATTGGAGCCAATTTCCTCCTACAACAGGACAATGACCCAAAGCACAGCTCCAAACTATGCAAGAACTATTTAGGGAAGAAGCAGTCAGCTGGTATTCTGTCTATAATGGAGTGGCCAGCACAGTCACCGGATCTCAACCCTATTGAGCTGATGTGGGAGCAGCTTGACCGTATGGTACGTAAGAAGTGCCCATCAAGCCAATCCAACTTGTGGGAGGTGCTTCAGGAAGCATGGGGTGAAATCTTTTCAGATTACCTCAACAAATTGACAACTAGAATGCCAAAGGTCTGCAAGGCTGTAATTGCTGCAAATGGAGGATCCTTAGACGAAAGCAAAGTTTGAAGGACACAATTATTATTTCAATTAATCATTATTTCTAACCTTGTCAATGACTATATTTCCTATTCAAACTCATTTCATGTATGTTTTCATGGAAAACAAGGAAATTTCTAAGTGACCCCAAACCTTTGAACGGTAGTATATATATATATATATATATATATATATATATATATATATATATATATATATATATATAGGGGCGGGATACTCTGCCACAGTCTGCTAAAGCTGTGATTGATCCAACACAATGAAACTGAATGGAATATTGTGACAAAGAAAGCAAAACACAAAAGGGGGGGGGGGCAACACCAAATGGGAATGAAAAGAGGGGCTTCAGTGCTGAACAAACTCTGAAGTGTGTTAAAAACCTGGCACTACGCTATCCAATACCTTTTAGAATTACACAACACTGCCGGTACACTGACTTCCTCCCTTAAATCTCAATAATCACATGCAGCCAATCTATGAGATCCGGGTCGTGGCACCAATGTGACAGGGAAGAGGCTGGCCATGAACGGGCCACGCAGAGGCCTGAAACCTCGTCTCCTGAAACCAAGTTCCAAAAGTGGCTTCGTGTTCCCTCAACTTTAATCATTAGAAGATGCTGTTCTAATGCCTAAAAACAGCATGCAAGATTTACATGTTGGGATACACAGATGACTCCATTCTAGCCAGTGTAAATGAACACGGTGCTGCATGATCATCTGGGTAGTATTATTTTTATACCGTGATGTTTTATCTGTCTCAGTTACCTTTCACTTGTCTCTGTGCTTTAAGAGAAGCTGGACTACATTTACCAGAATGCACTGGGGTGTGCGTTAAAAACCCTGAACTCTCCCAAACCGTCCTGGTGAACATGGAGGCACATGCTCACCCTTACCCTGGACTGTCCCGTGAACATGGAGACACATGCTCACCCTTATCCTGGGATAAGTCTAGTCACTGCTTTTTAGTCTCTCAAAAGCCATGATTGCCATAGTACTGTAACCCAACCCCTCCCCGTCACCGTTAAACAATTCTGGGATGAAGTCTTTAACTGAGGCTGTTTATATTCCTGTTGTTACTTTTACTCATATGTCTGGATTTCCAACCCTTCACAGGTCTTTCTACTGTTTGGCACAAATTCAGTGATAGGGCTGAAGCACTTCCATTTCTATTGTTAGTCCACAAGCCTCACATGTTTCTCTGTGTGTGAATGTGTTCAAAGAGCCAACTTCCCAATGTTCACTATGTTTAACACGCCTTTGTCAAGGGAAAGTGTATTTGAAAACAGGAGGTATTTATAGGCTTTTGATGCCATGGTAACCACACATGTATTTGGACATCGAGGAGTGACAGCGTGGGAGAAGTACAGTCGTGGAAAAGTACACAGCAGTTAGAAGCAGTTTGAAAGCAGGTTGACAGCTGCAGAAACTAAACTTACAAAAAAAAAAAAAAATTGACATGGTCTTCAAGCCAGTAAACCCAGCAGAGCTCAACCAAGTGTGTGTAAAGTGCGGCATGATCCAGGACTTGCTTCAGCGATTAAGCCTGCTAGAAAAGGAGCTGGAGGAAATGAGACAGCAACAGGAGCTTGAGGAGCTGACACACCCACAATTAATGGAAGGCTGCTCCCCTAGCAGACTGAAAGCCACCAGGGAGATGGAAGAGGGTCGAAACAGCTGGGTCCAGATAGGCAGAAGCAGGGAAAAAAAGAAACTTCATCAAACACAACCACCAGAAATCAGTAATTTGAGCCACTTCAAAATTTAGAAGATCACAACCAACATCAAAAGAATGAAAGGAACAACATCCAGGACCCTATAAACAGTGCTGGCCAGACAGGCCAAGATCCCTGCAAAACAAATTCAGAGAGCTAGGAAGGAAATTAAAAGAAAAGACCAAAACTGTGGTATTTTCTGGGATACTGCCAGCTGGAAATAAATCATCAAAATGCAGGGCTGAAGTGCACACAGGAAGGCTTCACCTTCCTTGAACATTGGACCATATTCTACAACAAGGACTATCTACATAGGCGGGACGAACTGCACTTAAATAAAAAGGAACCAATCTACTTGGAGAAAGGATCCTCAAGGAGGTTCAAAAGCATTTAAACTAGGAAGGAAGTGGGGAGAAATCAACAAAAAACAGAAGGGAAACCACGTCAAAACAAGGGCAACAAGTCAGGTAAGACAGCCATAAAATGTATTTATCTAAATGCTAGAAGTCTCAAAAAGAAAATGTTAGAACTTGAAGCTACTGCACTAACAAGTAACTACAATGTGATAGGTGTTACAGAAACTTGGTTATCCGAGAGTGATGGAGACAAATATAATATTATAGGGTATACACTGTATAGGAAAGACAGGCAGGACAGAAGAAGCAGAGGGGTAGCGCTATACATCAAAAATAGTCTTGAAGCCCAGGTGTTAAATCTGGAAGAAGAAAACAACACAGAATCAATATGGGTCAGAATAATGGACAAAGGTTCAAAGGGCATAACAATAGGAGCATGCTATAGACCGCCAATTTCAGACAAAGAGCAAAATAATCTGTTATACAATGACATTAGAAATGCCTGTAGCAAAGGAGAAGCCATACTAATGAGGGATTTCAACTTCCCCCATATAAAATGGGAAAACCCGGTGGGGAGCACGACAGACAAAATTGAAATGGTGGAAATGACAAATGACTGCTTCCAAACGCAATTTGTCGAGGCACCGACTAGAGGGGAGGCATGCCTTGATTTAGTCTTTTCAAATAATGAAGACACAATAACTAAAACAGAGGTCAGAGAACCATTGGCAAACTCAGACTACAACATGGTTTCATTCGAAGTGCTTTTTAAAACCCCAAAAGTAATGACTAAAGCTAAGGTTTACAATTTTAGAAAGACAAACTATGAAGGTATGAAACAGGATCATTACAAAGAATATGAAATGGTTTATTTAGATTTCCAGAAAGCTTTTGACAAAGTCCTGCATAAAAGATTAATTCTCAAACTGAACGCAGTAGGGATTCAAGGAAATGCATGCACATGGATTAGGGAGTGGTTAACATGTAGAAAACAGAAAGTACTGATTAGAGGAGAAACCTCAAAATGGAGCGAGGTAACCAGTGGTGTACCACAGGGCTCAGTATTAGGTCCTCTGCTATTCCTAATCTACATTAATGACTTAGATTCTGGTATAGTAAGCAAACTTGTTAAATTTGCAGACGACACAAAAATAGTAGGAGTGGCAAACACTGATGCAGCAGCAAAGGTCATTCAAAATTATCATGACAGCATTCAGAACTGGACAGACACATGGCAAATAACATTTAATAGAGAAAGGTGTAAGGTACTGCACGCAGGCAATACAAATGTGCATTTTAAATACCATATGGGAGATACTGAAATTGAAGAAGGAGTTTATGTTGAAATGTCTTCATCTAGACAATGTGGGGAAGCTATTAAAAAGGCCAACAAGATGCTCAGCTATATTGTGAAAAGTGTTGAATTTAAATCAAGGGAAGTAATGTTAAAACTTTACAAAGCATTAGTAAGACAGTATTGTGCTCAGTTCTGGTCACCTCGCTACAAAAAGGATATTGCTGCTCTAGAAAGAGTGCAAAGAAGAGCAACCAGAATTATCCCGGGTTTAAAAGGCATGTCATATGCAGACAGGCTAAAAGAATTGAATCTATTCAGTCTTGAACAAAGAAGACTACGCGGCGATCTGATTCAAACATTCAAAATCCTAAAAGGTATTGACAATGTCGATCTAGTGGACTTTTTCAACCTGAAAAAAGAAACAAGGAGCAGGGGTCACAAATGGAGATTAGATAAAGGGACATTCAGAACAGAAAATAGGAGGCACTTTTTTACACAGAGAATTGTGAGGGTCTGGAACCAACTCCCCAGTAATGTTGTTGAAGCTGACACCCTGGGATCCTTCAAGAAGCTGCTTGATGAGATTCTGGGATCAATAAGCTACTAACAACCAAACAAGCAAGATGGGCAGAATGGCCTCCTCTCGTTTGTAAACTTTCTTATGTTCTTCTTTTGTTCTTATTTCTCTTTAAATCTGATGTGTTTGTAATGTCATTCACTACGTAGCTAATGATGTAAAAATCTGCTGTTCCTTTCTATTTAACCCTTCAGGCATCGCGCTATCAAGTCTATTTTTCCATTTATTTTCTTTTATTGTTCTATACTGTACGTTATCTAATTACATTGTTTCTAAAACCATAAACTTTAGTTCATCCATGGTTTGTTTGTTCCTTGTAAAGTGCTGAACTATTAGTTCAATTACTTTTTTATTTCTTATATTTGATAGGTGGTTCTGTATTCTTTTATATAATGATGTACCTGTCTCTCCTACATATTTTATTTTATTACATTGTATGCAAAATATACCGTATACAAGATTGCTATCCTTGCATGAGGGATTTCACTTTTACCTTTACCAATATATCTGCACACTTTACATGTGTTTTTACAGGTTTCAATGTCCCTTAATGTATCTATGATCCCTTTATGTTTACTATGGACTAAAATGTCAGCCAAATTTGTACCCCTTCTAAAAGCTACGATCGGCACTTTAGGAAATATGTTTTCATTTTTTTCTGAATTATGAAGTATTCGTAAATGCTTCCAAACTATTTTTGAAATGTTGGGTAATAATTTGGAATGTGTCATTATTAATGATACAAACCTTAACCCCCTCTTCATTCCTATTGAGTTTGTCAACTTTTCTCAATTCTCTCTCAATAATTTGTTCTTTCTATCCTCTTAAGATTCATTTTTAATTCCTTTCTCTGTTTTTTTGTAGTCATTTTCATCAGAACAGATTCTTTTTATCCTTATACCCAGTCCTTTAGGCATGGCTCTTTTGGTACAGATAGGATGTGCAGGTGACCTGTGTAGGTACTGTTGCATATCAGTAGGTTTCCAGTAAAGATCTTTTTTAATAGAGGTTTAATCAAGGTGTCTAAGAATTCAATTTCAGATTCTGTATACCTTAAATCCACCGAAATGTTAATTTATGAAACTGTAGAAGATATTCTTCTCCATGTGTCCATATTCCATATATATATATATATATATATATATATATATATATATATATATATATATATAGCTGGAATTCAAACTGTACTGCAAACTTATTGGGCTCGCTGAACGAACCACTCGCCTGCATTGAGCACACAGAGAAGGGGAGGGGGGTTCCTGGAAACCGCCTCCTTCTTCGCCTGCGCGCCGCGGTCTGTGTTTGTGAATCTCAAACACTCACCGCCTCCATGTTGGAAAGAGAATATAGAAACGACTCCTCTTTTTTTCTGTAATAACTTGCATAAACTGGGAGTTTTAAAATTGCACTATACCGGGACTCGAATTGAAGCTGTGGAACCAAAAACCGGTCAGAAACTTTTTTCTTATTCCCCCCCCCGTCCCCCCACGGACTGAAAAATACTAGTAGATGTACGTGTAGGAACATTGTGTGGGTTTTTTTGTAACATTTTTTTATTATTATTATTTTATTTAGTTTTTTGTGAGGTGTGTGTGTTTTTCTGTTTCGTTTTTTTTTTTTTGTGTGGAGGTCTGGAATTTAATGTGCGTCCAGAAAGGGGCCTGCCGTGCTTCTGTGGTGGTGCTCCATGTTTGGCTGCTGATAATAATTGACAGGCTGGCTAAAAAAAAAAAACAATTTGAGAAAAAATAAGTGAATAAAAAAAGGAATATCTTTGAGTTTCCATGGACAACACGTCCATCATTACCCAGGTTGCAAACCCTAAAGAGGAGGAGATCATTTCTTCTTGTCAGGAGAAAGGTAAGAACACAATTTCACTAATAGAAGTTAATCGATGCTAAAGAGCTCTCTATATGAAACACACACGAGGCATTTGGTGGTGTGTATATTTGCAGATCGTGTATGCCAATAACTGTTGTGGTGTGTGTCTGTGTGTGTGTTTAAATATTGGTTTTTGGTTTTGAGCTAGTAGTGGTTAGACAAGTCGCGTGTAAACAAAAACAGTTATCTGGCTTCATCACGTTGTGTTATTGATAAGTCATTGTTTTCCTTTTGAGGAATCTTAGAAATGCGTGAAGTTTTCATGTGTGCTTTGCATTTGAAATAATGACTGGGATACACGGAATATAAAACGTTCATGTGTTTTGTGTTTGTTTTGGGAGTGACAGCTCGAAGTTTCGCACTGGATTCAGCTTGGAGGACTCCCCTGGCCAGTGTTGAGCCGGGTTCGACGTATTATTATTATTATTATTATTATTATTATTATTATTATTATTATTATCAGAACCGTTTACTCTACGAAAAGGGCAGTACGATCTGGATTGTGTCGAGTTCCTTTTAAAGCACAATGCAGGACATTGTCTTGCTTTGTATGTGTTTGTTTAATGATATATTTCCAAAAAAACCATACAGCCCACAGCACTCTGGTGGTGAGATTAATAGATAATACAAACTTCGTGGCTAGTGCAGTTTCCTGTTATTACTAGTATGTAAACTGTACCGTACTTTCAAAGACTGACTTTAGTAAATAGTGCACCGTGTAACTAAGTAAAAACTTTATATGCAATGGAAAAGGCACGTTTGGGTAGTCGTGGTTTTTAAGAAGTAAAAAATTTGTAGACGTGACAAGCGGTCGGGTTACACGCGTTTATTTGCTGTACTTGCCAGCAGCAACACCCACACAGCACAACAAGCACCAATATAAAAAAATAACAATAATCTATCTAGCTGTCATTGGCACTTTGCAGCATTTAGCTGCTGGTTGACTTTCTTTTTTTTCTTTTTCAGATATATCCATGTCTTACAAAAACGTGGCCTTATTTAATTTCGTACAGCACATGACTTAACAAGGGTGTTGAATAATGTTGCTATTGTTACAATGATACAGACCGGCTAAACAGCTTCCCAAGCAACCTCTGGCCCACTGTGACTCCAGTCTTGAACACTGCTTTGTTGAAGTGTAATATTGAAATGGGTCTGTATCAACATACATATAAAGCACACTCAATACAAACACACTTCCAGTAAATGCAGTCTTTTGAGTTTTAATATTTGATTGAACAGGGATGGAGACTCACCCTGCACACACACGGCCATGCCTTTACCAGGGGAGACTGTCAGAGACCCCTGTGCTGCTTTGACTGTAAGACCCACCCTGCACACACACACCATGCCTTTACCAGGGGAGACTGTCAGAGACCCCTGTGCTGCTTTGACTGTAAGACTCACCCTGCACACACACGGCCATGCCTTTACCAGGGGAGACTGTCAGAGACCCCTGTGCTCCCCTGACTGTAAGACTCACCCTGCACACACACACCATGCCTTTACCAGGGGAGACTGTCAGAGACCCCTGTGCTCCCCTGACTGTAAGACTCACCCTGCACACACACGGCCATGCCTTTACCAGGGGAGACTGTCAGAGACCCCTGTGCTCCCCTGACTGTAAGACTCACCCTGCACACACACACACCATGCCTTTACCAGGGGAGACCATCGGGGACCCCTGCAGTTGTGATTTTTGAGTGCCATGTAAGATGTCTAAACTCTCTGTAATTCTCTGGGACTCTGACCATCTAGAGGGGAGATCTTTTTGAGTCAACATGTGCAGAATTTCTGAGAGGAGGAGGGCAGCATGTAAGCCATTGGTAGAGCCCTTAGTAACTGTGGAAGGCTCTGTTCTAAATGGCTACCTTGCCTCTATGTTGTCTCCACTGCAAGTAGCTCAAACATGTTTAGCCACTCTGGAAGAACCTGAGCCCACAGCTAGGGTTACCAGAGTGACATTTCCACTAGTATTTTTTGTATCAACTCTGAAACAGTTGAAATGATTGTATATTATAACTAGGGCTTCTGATTTTCAGTTTTAACTGATAAAACACCCTGATACAAAAAAATTACATCTGTGTATAGCTCAGCATTCCTTCTAAGGCTAAAATACTAGCATTTTTCACAATAACAGGCAACAGCCTTCAGGTTCAGTTTACTAACTTTCACAAGTTATCATAAATATCAACTGCATTCAAGACTCCAAAATCGAGGTAACCTTGTTATTTTGAGAGCATTCCTGCAAAGCGTCAACATAAGAATATTTGCGTCTGAGAATGCAGGTCACTCCGAGTCCACATGAGCGTAACCTGCAGGGCAACATCATTGCAGGAGTCTAATGACAATACTAGCGATGCTGCACCTGCTAGCCAATAATGTTTTAAGCATTTGTGGAACCCTCCTTCCACAAATATCAGTCCAGCTACAGGGTTAAAATCCAGCAAAGAGGTAAACAACCTGTAAAGAGTGCTGTGGGGTACTTTTCTGGATACAGTCTGATCCAAGCCTTTCAGAGCTGTCATTCAACCACGAACAAAGCAAATGCATCTGTCAGTAAGAATTGCGCTCTCATTATTATTGTTATTATTGTTATTATTATTATTACTTTAAATGTTGTTCATATTTTAATAGGGCATCTCTAAAGCCACATGTAGTAGCATTAATTATTATTTATTTATTTTTTAGCAGACGCCCTTATCCAGGGCGACTTACAGTTGTTACAAGATATCACTTACATACCCATTATACAGTTGGGTTTTTACTGGAGCAATCTAGGTAAAGTACCTTGTTCAAGGGTACATCAGCAATGTCCCCCACCTGGGATTGAACCCACGACCCTCCGGTCAAGAGTCCAGAGCCCTAACCACTACTCCACACTGCTGCCCTAATTAAACACTTGTTCCTTGTGTGAAAACTGTATCTGCCTTTTTTCTGTAAGGCTAATGGAAAGGCTTGAGGTATCAATGGGTGCAGATCATATAAGGAAAAACTTCACCTGGCAGTTTGTGGCTGTGCTAAATGAACCAGTTGAGTCAGAAACTGTTAATGCTTTGCCAGAGTCGAGGTTCCGTACTTCGATTTTAGACGAAAGCACAGCCATAGCAACAGAGAAGCAGCTGCTGCTTTTCATAAAATATCTGTCAAGTTAGTTTACATTTAACTTGTACTCCTTGACCTACATTATTTATTACAGCACACCCTCGCTATAACGACTCTGCTGGGGTCCAAGCCTTTTGTTCGTTGTATAGAGGGGTTTGTTATAGTGAAAGGACAATCAAAACGAACGATAAACTGTTGGAGTAAGTTAATGAGATGAGATTGTGAATAAAAGTAGAATTACATACAATGCTGAAGTTGGCTTCTTATTTGCCAGCTTCTTATTTGCAGTCCAGCTTCTTATTCGCAACCTGGAAATGTAACACAAATTGAATAAGTAACTGGGGTATTTCAGGGGTTAAATCGCTTTGGGCCACTTCTTGCAAAGTTAATTCACGGAGGGGGAACCTCTCCACATCCCCCATGTGTATTTATCCCGTCCCAAAACCGATTTTAATGCACTACTACTACTTAAAGTTACCAACTTTCTGAAGCCTAAATCCGGGATGTCATCATTTGCAAAGACTGTAACTCTGCAGTACCGAGGCGTGAACTCCAAACATGTCATATAGTAAGCAAACAACCTCAAGAGTACTTCTATTATTATGTAAGGCATTCGAAATACAATGACCGCTTTCTTTCAATGAAAACTTCTCTTCACCTCGTTTTAGTAATACTTTGTGCGTGGAGTGTCTATATGAGCCACTGTGAGCTGACTGGCAGGAAACAGATTTTTTTAAATTTTTTTTTTTAAGTTGCAGTAAGTGCAGTCGATCTCCGCTGTGTGCTGAAGTCAACTCGTCTATAGTCTCTCTATTTGTGGTTCTGCATTTTATTCTATATAGCTCGGCTCCCGTATACAAAACTAATGCATTCAAAAGATTCAATGTGCATTTTACTATTGGATTGTCATGCTGGCTCGCAGTAATTAATAACACTGTCAATGTAGAACGGTTTAACACTTCATTACAGATTCATTTCTTTCAGTTTAGAGTCAGTTCTACAAACTTGTCCTGTCTTAGTGTCTCGGGGATTATGGGACCAGCTGGCTTTAGATTTACCTCTGTCCGTCAGGGTGCTGCTTAATAACAGTTGAGCCTCTGGCCAAACACAGACATTCATGGAAAATGGTACAACTAGCCAAAAGCGGGACAAAAATAAGATTTGACTAAACTTGTGGGGACACCGGAACATGCTACCTAAAAAGAGGGTGGTCCTGGGAAAACCAGGAGGGCTGGTAGCATTACTGCTACTACTACTACTACTACTAATAATAATAATACTAATAATAATAATAATCATATATTATAATAATAATGACTTTTGAATATTTGTGAAAAGTCAACAAGGTCTGCTATCTGATGGTGAAGAGTGCGCAGAATACCTAGTCTAAGGAAGAATGTAGTGAACAGTTACCAAGACAGGTAGATTTCAATGTGAAACTGAAGCTGAGGGAGGGACTGTGGCTTTATTGTCTGCATTGGCTCATCTGCAGAATGACAGTAGTTACTGTCTTGGTATGATGATGATTGAGTGGGAGGAATGTGACTGCAAATCAATTTCCAATCAGTCAATCATCCAGCCTGCTGTTTAAAAAAGAGGTGATCCTCAATAACAAAAGGCAGCAGGTAGGAACGAGGTACACATGAAACGCTCAGTGTGTTTGGACAGACTTGCAGAAAATAACTTGATTATGGGATTTCGCAAACCCAAACTTAGAAAATACTGTCTTGATCAAGAGAATCATTCTTAATCACAGCTCAGCTCTAATACTGATTGTGGCTTTTAGAGAGCTGTTTAAAGCAGTGAAAGCTTACTGAGACTGTTTGACAGATCCTCCGTTTTATGCATGAGAACCTGCATCATAGTAGTACTTTATAACTAGGGCCACGGAAAATTCACGATTTCACAAATTTCATGGAAATCGTGTATTTGACTGCCTACCATGAAACTTTTTTTTTTATATATATATATATACATTACTCGTCACCAGCTTTTATCATGTAGAAACCATAGACAACTACATAGAAATGTCTGCAACAATAATAAAACTACGACTAATAATAGATCTTATATTTATCATGGTGTCAGTCTTGGATGTCACATCTTTGCCACTAGATGCACAACACGCTACATGGATAAAAAGTCGCATACGATTTCTTCTTGTTTTCCCTGTTTTGTTCTTCACATTATTTTGTATAGGTTGACTCTCTCAAGTAGCGCAATGTTATGTGGTTTAAAACGTTATATATAATTTAGTGTGTGTAAAGAAAAACACAAAGTTTCGGTTTTGTCACTTGCACTTAACCCTGTTTTTAACATTTTGTTTTTCAAAGTCTGCACAACACAGTCTGTTTAATTACTGTATGAACATAGCCTAACTTTTAAACATTTACAAAACTCGACAATGTTGCTGAATATATCATTTTGTTTTGTTTTAATCAGTTTTGTCTGCTTGTTACTTTTTTCAGCCAACACATTTAAATGACCCTTGTTTGTTGCATTTTAAAAGATTGTTTTAAACGTTACAATATAAATGTTGACTCAGTAGCTACCATTAGATGTTAAAATGTTTCAACCTCGGTGACTTTCTTAGGCAACTTAATAGAAACTTTTTTTTTTTTTTTTAATAAAATGGCTCTTCCGTGAAATGTATTGTGTTTTTTTTATTGTCATTCGTGAATTTCTTGAAAAAGTACCGTGAATTTTCTGTGACCCTAATTATAACACAGCAGTAACGTGCAGGGGTTCATTGAAAAAAAAGGTCACTTTTCAAGCATCACAATATTTTTGGACTGAGAAACAGGGCACTTTTGGGGCATAAGTGTAACAGGGTCAATAATGCCCCTTTTATCTTTCACATATGTCACTTGTATGTTTTATTTTTTACATTTAGATTTGATTAGTGCACGTTTTTTATATTATTGATTTAACACTTTAATTGATTTATCACTTTTTTAGTAGCTTCTCCAACCCGTTCACCTTTTATTCGTGCTGGGACGAACACAGGATTTTCATGTTCGGATATTTGCTCATAATTTAAATATTCGTTCAAATATTTGTTTGTTTTTCAAAAAGTAATAAAAGCCATTATATAGCTCTGAACGCAGGCAGAGAGCATAGCAGCAGGGAGAGGGGGCCATGGCCCCGTGTGTGTGTGTGTGCCTTTATTTTACAGCAAGACCTTACACTATGTAACACGTTAAAATATCCCAGAAGTAAAGAATACGTTGTGTAGGGCTTACTTTACCCCAGTGAAGTAACTACAAAACACAGGATACCAAATAGCAGATCAAGTTAAATGTTGTTTTGTTTATTCCCAAAATAAATAGTAAGTTGACACCTCGTTTTATTGATTTTTTTTTCCTTTTTTTCATTCCTTGCCATTGCCGTTTCTTCACAGTAAACAGTGGCCATAGACACACTTTCATAAAGTAATAACATGAGGTTTACGTGTGCCTTTTTGTAGCTGAACAAGCAAATGAAAACTGAAATTCAACTTTATCACTTCAAATAAAACAAACGTGGAAAAGGCGCTGAAAGTGAAGGGGAAAAAACTCACCGTTTTGGTTCTCGTTTATTACATTCCATGTAACAGTCGCTGTATAAAAATCAAAAAAATAAACACCTACCTACTGTTTGAACTAGACTGAGTAAACCAAGCTGTCACAGTAGACCTATATTTAAATCAGAAAATATTTATTGAAACCACCTTGTGCTCAGCTAAGTAATGGAACTAATGCAATTCCTTTAAAAGTATTTTGTTTTATTCTTAAGTTCTACTAGAATGCAACCATATCTGTCATCTAAGCATTTGATATGCCATCAGTACGGTTAACCAGGTTATGTTTTATCAGTGCAAATGAAGTGGTACGAAGTGATCCTCTTCTGTCTTCAGTTGTTGACTGAGATTTCGAATCCTGCATTGTACATCTTTAATGTGCTGTTTTATAAACGCACACGTAGAGATCATCTTTAATGTGCTGTTTTATAAACGCACACGTAGAGATCATCTTTAATGTGCTGTTTTATAAACGCACACGTAGAGATCATCTTTAATGTGCTGTTTTATAAACGCACACGTAGAGATCATCTTTAATGTGCTGTTTTATAAACACACACTTAGAGATCATCTTTAATGTGCTGTTTTATAAACACACACTTAGAGATCATCTTTAATGTGCTGTTTTATAAACGCACACTTAGAGATCATCTTTTTTTTCTCTCACACGACCTCTGCTTCCCAAAGAGATTGAGAGCTCCCCTTATTTAGGTACAGTCTTGCATTATTGACATGACCAGGTGCAGTCAGCCCCCTGCTAAATGTACTCTGAACTGATCACAGTTATCCCAGCATGAACGGGTTTTCCCTGACAATGTAGTTATTAGGAGTTTGTGCAGCAGTAGGGGGTGTGGCGCGGTACATCCGGTCCCTGTGCCTATTTTGTTTGATCAGCTTCTCCTCCTCTTTTTTGCAGCTGTGCCTGGGCTCGATTGCTTGTTAATCGTTCAATTGTGCCCCAGCACAGTCTGCACGTGAGCTGCTTTGGCAGGGAAGGCAATCAATCCTTCCCTAAAATACCTGTGCACAAATACATACATTTGAAATCATAACACACAACACAAATTAGTGCTCTGTGATACCTCATTTAGGGAGCCTCGATCGATACCATCGATACGATACCATGCACAGTGTTAGAGAGCATCGATACGATACCGTGCACAGTGTTAGGGAGGATCGATCGATACCATGCACAGCGTTAGGGAGCATCGATACGATACCATGCACAGTGTCAGGGAGCATCGATACGATACCATGCACAGTGTCAGGGAGCATCGATACGATACCATGCACAGTGTCAGGGAGCATCGATACGATACCATGCACAGTGTTAGGGAGCATCGATACGATACCATGCACAGTGTCAGGGAGCATCGATACGATACCATGCACAGTGTTAGGGAGGATCGATATGATACCATGCACAGTGTTAGGGAGCATCGATCGATACCATGCATAGTGTTAGGGAGCATCGATACGATACCATGCACAGTGTTAGGGAGGATCGATACGATACCATGCACAGTGTTAGGGAGCATCGATAAGATACCATGCACAGTGTTAGGGAGCATCGATACGATACCATGCACAGTGTTAGGGAGGATCGATACGATACCATGCACAGTGTTAGGGAGCATCGATAAGATACCATGCACAGTGTTAGGGAGGATCGATACGATACCATGCACAGTGTTAGGGAGCATCGATACGATACCATGCACAGTGTTAGAGAGCATCGATACGATACCATGCACAGTGTTAGGGAGCATCGATACGATACCATGCACAGTGTTAGGGAGCATCGATACGATACCATGCACAGTGTTAGAGAGCATCGATACGATACCATGCACAGTGTTAGGGAGCATCGATACGATACCATGCACAGTGTTAGGGAGCATCGATACGATACCATGCACAGTGTTAGGGAGCATCGATACAATACCATGCACAGTGTTAGGGAGGATCGATCGATACCATGCACAGCGTTAGGGAGCATCGATACGATACCATGCACAGTGTTAGGGAGGATCGATCGATACCATGCACAGCGTTAGGGAGCATCGATACGATACCATGCACAGTGTTAGGGAGCATCGATACGATACCATGCACAGTGTTAGGGAGAATCGATACGATACCATCGATACGATACCATCGATACTATACCATGCACAGTGTTAGGGAGAATCGATATGATACCATCGATCGATACCATGAACAGTGTTAGGGAGCATCGATACGATACCATGCACAGTGTTAGGGAGCCTCGATACAATACCATGCACAGTATTAGGGAGCATCGATTACAGTTGCTCAGTACTGTCCTCCGAAGCGTGTGCCATCAGCCGACCGCTTTTTTTTCACACTGCGGACTCACCATGCAGCCACCCAAGAGCTACAGCGTCTGAGGACAACGCAGCTCTCGGGCAGCTTACAGGCAAGCCCGCAGGCACCTGGCCAGACTACAGGGGTCGCTGGTGTGCGGTGAGCCGAGGACACCCTGGCCAACCTAACCCTCCCTCCTCGGGCGGCTCTGCCAATTGAGCGCAGTCCCCTGGAAGCTCCCGTCCTCGTCGGCAAAGGAATAGCCTGGACTCGAACTCACGACGTCCAGGCTATAGGGCACATCCTGCACTCCACACGGAGCGCCTTTACTGGATGCGCCACTCGGGAGCCCAAACACTCAGAGTCTTAAATTAAAAGCATCAGAATAATATTCTACTCGCAGTTCATCGTTGGATTTCACGTAGCATCAAGTCTGTTGTGGGAGGATCGATCGATACCATGCCCAGTGTTAGGGAGGATCGATACGATACCATGCACAGTGTTAGGGAGGATCGATACAATACCATGCACAGTGTTAGAGAGCATCGATACGATACCATGCACAGTGTTAGGGAGCCTCGATACGATACCATGCACAGTGTTAGGGAGGATCGATACGATACCATTGATACGATACCATGCACAGTGTTAGGGAGCATCGATACGATACCATGCACAGTGTCAGGGAGGATCGATCGATACCATGCACAGTGTTAGGGAGCATCGATACGATACCATGCACAGTGTCAGGGAGGATCGATCGATACCATGCACAGTTTAGGGAGGATCGATACGATACCATGCACAGTGTTAGGGAGCCTCGATACGATACCATGCACAGTGTTAGGGAGGATCGATACGATACCATTGATACGATACCATGCACAGTGTTAGGGAGCATCGATACGATACTATGCACAGTGTCAGGGAGGATCGATCGATACCATGCACAGCGTTAGGGAGCATCGATACGATACCATGCACAGTGTTACGGGGGATCGATCGATACCATGCACAGTGTTAGGGAGCATCGATACGATACCGTTAATACGATACCATGCACAGTGTTAGGGAGCATCGATACGATACCATGCACAGTGTCAGGGAGGATCGATCGATACCATGCACAGCGTTAGGGAGCCTCGATACGATACCATGCACAGTGTCAGGGAGGATCGATCGATACCATGCACAGTGTTAGGGAGCATCGATACGATACCATGCACAGTTTAGGGAGGATCGATACGATACCATGCACAGTGTTAGGGAGCCTCGATACGATACCATGCACATTGTTAGAGAGCATCAATACGATACCATGCACAGTGTTAGGGAGCCTCGATACGATACCATGCACAGTGTTAGGGAGGATCGATACGATACCATTGATACGATACCATGCACAGTGTTAGGGAGCATCGATACGATACCATGCACAGTGTCAGGGAGGATCGATCGATACCATGCACAGTGTTACGGGGGATCGATCGATACCATGCACAGTGTTTGGGAGGATCGATACGATACCATTGATACGATACCATGCACAGTGTTAGGGAGCATCGATACGATACCATGCACAGTGTCAGGGAGGATCGATCGATACCATGCACAGTGTTACGGGGGATCGATCGATACCATGCACAGTATTAGGGAGCATCGATACGATACCATGTACAGTGTTAGGGAGGATCGATACGATACCATCGATACAATACCATGCACAGTGTTAGGGAGGATCGATACGATACCATGCACAGTGTTAGGGAGCATCGATACGATACCATGCACAGTGTTAGGGAGCATCGATACGATACCATGCACAGTGTTAGGGAGGATCGATCGATACCATGCACAGTGTTAGGGAGGATCGATACGATACCATCGATACGATACCATTGATACGATACCATGCACAGTGTTAGGGAGGATCGATACGATACCATGCACAGTGTTAGGGAGCATCGATACGATACCATGCACAGTGTTAGGGAGGATCGATACGATACCATCGATACGATACCATTGATACGATACCATGCACAGTGTTAGGGAGGATCGATCGATACCATGCACAGTGTTAGGGAGGATCGATCGATACCATCGATACGATACCGTTGATACGATACCATGCACAGTGTTAGGGAGCATCGATACGATACCATGCACTGTGTTAGGGAGCATCGATACGATACCATGCACAGTGTTAGGGAGCATCGATACGATACCATGCACAGTGTTAGGGAGGATCGATACGATACCGTTGATACGATACCATGCACAGTGTTAGGGAGCATCGATACGATACCATGCACAGTGTTAGGGAGGATCGATACGATACCATCGATACGATACCATTGATACGATACCATGCACAGTATTAGGGAGGATCGATACGATACCATCGATACGATACCATGCACAGTGTTAGGGAGGATCGATCGATACCATGCACAGTGTTAGGGAGGATCGATCGATACCATCGATACGATACCGTTGATACGATACCATGCACAGTGTTAGGGAGCATCGATACGATACCATGCACAGTGTTAGGGAGCCTCGATACGATACCGTTGATACGATACCATGCACTGTGTTAGGGAGCCTCGATACGATACCGTTGATACGATACCATGCACTGTGTTAGGGAGCATCGATACGATACCATCGATACGATACCATTGATACGATACCATGCACAGTGTTAGGGAGCATCGATACGATACCATGCACAGTGTTAGGGAGCCTCGATACGATGCCATGCACAGTGTTAGGGAGCATCGATACGATACAATGCACAGTGTTAGGGAGGATCGATACGATACCATTGATACGATACCATGCACAGTTTAGGGAGGATCGATACGATACCATGCACAGTGTCAGGGAGGATCGATCGATACCATGCACAGTATTAGGGAGCATCGATACGATACCATGCACAGTGTTAGGGAGGATCGATCGATACCATGCACAGTGTTAGGGAGGATCGATCGATACCATGCACAGTATTAGGGAGCATCGATACGATACCATGCACAGTGTTAGGGAGGATCGATACGATACCATTGATACGATACCATGCACAGTTTAGGGAGGATCGATCGATACCATGCACAGTGTCAGGGAGGATCGATCGATACCATGCACAGTATTAGGGAGCATCGATACGATACCATGCACAGTGTTAGGGAGCATCGATACGATACCATGCACAGTGTTAGGGAGAATCGATACGATACCATGCACAGTGTTAGGGAGGATCGATCGATACCATGCACAGTGTTAGGGAGCCTCGATACAGTACCATGCACAGTATTAGGGAGCATCGATTACAGTTGCTCAGTACTGTCCTCCGAAGCGTGTGCCATCAGCCGACCGCTTTTTTTTCACACTGCGGACTCACCATGCTGCCACCCAAGAGCTACAGCGTCTGAGGACAACGCAGCTCTCGGGCAGCTTACAGGCAAGCCCGCATGCACCTGGCCAGACTACAGGGGTCGCTGGTGTGCGGTGAGCCGAGGACACCCTGGCCGACCTAACCCTCCCTCCCCCTCGGGCGGCGCTCTGCCAATTGAGCGCAGTCCCCTGGAAGCTCCCGTCCTCGTCGGCAAAGGAATAGCCTGGACTCGAACTCGCGACGTCCAGGCTATAGGGCACATCCTGCACTCCACACGGAGCGCCTTTACTGGATGCGCCACTCAGGAGCCCAAACACTCAGAGTCTTAAATTAAAAGCATCAGAATAATATTCTACTCGCAGTTCATCGTTGGATTTCATGTAGCATCAAGTCTGTTGTGCTGCACACAACTCGCTATGCTATTGTTGTCTTCAGATATTTAAAATAAATCCAACCACCGCTCTTTTGAGACATTTTTACTGCAGGTTGATCTCACAGCACTGGGAAATGACTGTCTCAGTGTTCTTGCGTCATTAGTATAGTAAGCGCGCCTGACCAAACATTAAATTCTGTGCTGGAAGAAATTCAAGCATGAATATCGGTGTATATTACCGGCTAAAATAACAAAAACTGCCAATTTGTGTTTTTTTTTTTTTACCTATATGGGTGCCGTGCCGAAAGGCTACAGATTATCGGTGTACCCCTAACAGAAATACTTTCCTTGAAGCAGACTTTTGATAATTAGGCCAGATGTTTTACATACGGGTATCTTAGAAGTGCTCTAAAATTGTGAGCAAGGAATGAAAACCTGAAGCACTGTTGGGGAAGCTGATTCACATGGTACTGCAAGAAATGGCTTGAGGTTCTTTCTTGGATCAATAAACAACCAAATGAGCAAGATGGGCCAAATGAACCTCCTCTGTTTGTAGCATTTCTTATGTTCTTAAAGTCACTACAACATAACAGCTCCATGAATCTGTACTGTTCAAATCTTTTAGAAAGCAGAACAAGTAATCAGAGTATAAATGCTGGACTAGACTAGCCTGATTGATTCATGTACACTGTAAAACATTTTATTTAAATGAATGTGTTTCATTAGGGAATGCACACTAACGTTGTGTTCCTTAATTTTAAACACAATGCGTTAATTTTACAATTTTATAGTGTTAGATATTTAGAAAATCACCACTTCCAAATAATTTAATAAAATTAGTTTAACGGATAAAAAAAGAACTGCTTCTGATAGTACTTCAAACGCTGCTAACATAAGCAAAGCAATAGTGAAAAATTCAAAGAACTGCTTCTGATAGTACTTCAAACGCTGCTAACATAAGCAAAGCAATAGTAAAAAATTCAAAGAACTGCTTCTGATAGTACTTCAAACGCTGCTAACATAAGCAAAGCAATAGTGAAAAATTCAAAGAACTGCTTCTGATAGTACTTCAAACGCTGCTAACATAAGCAAAGCAGTAGTGAAAAATTCAAAGAACTGCTTCTGATAGTACTTCAAACGCTGCTAACATAAGCAAAGCAATAGTGAAAAATTCAAAGAACTGCTTCTGATAGTACTTCAAACGCTGCTAACATAAGCAAAGCAGTAGTGAAAAATTCAAAGAACTGCTTCTGATAGTACTTCAAACGCTGCTAACATAAGCAAAGCAATAGTGAAAAATTCAAAGAACTGCTTCTGATAGTACTTCAAACACTGCTAACGTAAGCAAAGCAATAGTGAAAAATTCAAAGAACTGCTTCTGATAGTACTTCAAACGCTGCTAACATAAGCAAAGCAGTAGTGAAAAATTCAAAGAACTGCTTCTGATAGTACTTCAAACGCTGCTAACATAAGCAAAGCAATAGTGAAAAATTCAAAGAACTGCTTCTGATAGTACTTCAAACGCTGCTAACGTAAGCAAAGCAATAGTGAAAAATTCAAAGTTAAACATTATATTTAGGCTTGCCACTTTTCAATTGTAATCGGTAAAGCTCGTTAAACATCGAATTCCCCAAAAATATGAGTTTGACTGAAATTTATATAGGATAAACGTCGGTAAAACCACTCACTTTTTTTTCTTACCAAAAATAATAATTTAAGAAATCATCTCTAGTCTGTGTAGTTTTTATACTTGCTGTCTGTCCAGTCTGCCATTCTGCTCTGAATGGCTGGGGATCGCTGTCAGTCAAAAAAGTGATTCCTTAATAGGCTAGTGTAGTTTCACCGTCAGTCATTTCATCCTGTCCTGACAGATCTCATTGGCTGAAGCAGCGCTAGAATGCTCTCATTCGTTTAAATGACTGTCAATCATCAGACAGATTGTGCACTTTCATTTGCCAGCTACAGAGGCTGTCATTCAAAGCGCCTGCTTTGAAATTAGCAGGTTAAGATGTAGGTAAGCTTTTGATAGTAGTAGTAGATAAGTATATATACGATGACAGTTACTTTTTGATTTGAAAATGGGGCGCAAGAGGAAAACACTTAATGAGTATTGTGCACAATACCCTGATCAACGGCTGAAGTCTCTGCGGCAGGACGAAGCGGCCCGTCTGCCTTGCCTCCAGTGAGTCCAGCTGTGCTGAAGAGGAGGGGCGGAGCTCGGAATAAGTGCAAGTTAGTTCTGTTCAGCTGTCTAATGTTTTGTTCTGTCTGTGCATATTGTTTTTACTTGTAAATGTGTGCTGTAAAAGTCTGTGTAATACACTTTATATGCTGCCTTTTCTACGGTTTATTTGAGACATTGTTTTAATTTGTGTAGGATCTATATCTATACAAGGTATAGCTTCACTGTGACCAAACCTTTTTTCAATTAGAATGTTGGTAACCATGGTTTTGTTGCATGTAGAATACGATAAAGGGGTTTCTCTAAATGAGAAGTTTCTCAGTGGCATAAAGTATTTTTTTTTTTTTAAAGCATAAAGGTCGATTTCACCCGTGCTCTGCTTGAATTGAAAAATAAAGAACGAAAAAAACGGTAAATCCTTTAAAAAATAAACGTCAATATTAATCGTCGATTTGGCAAAAAAATAAAAATTGAATAGTAGCAAGCCTAATTATATTAATGTTACATTTCTAAAACGGGCTACTAACGTAGATGCCTTCCTCTTCCGTGCTGTTAGAACAGAATTCTGTTTAAGCGTATTCAAGCCAAATGTCACCTTCAGAGCAACGCCCCAGTGCACCTTAAATAAGAAAAGAACAAGCCAAATGTCTCCTTCAGAGCAACGCCCCAGTGCACCTTTAAATAAGAACAGAACAAGCCAAATGTCTCCTTCAGAACAGCACCCCAGTGCACCTTTAAATAAGAACAGAACAAGCCAAATGTCTCCTTCAGAACAGCGCCCTAGTGCACCTTAAATAAGAACAGAACAAGCCAAATGTCTCCTTCAGAACAGCGCCCCAGTGCACCTTAAATAAGAACAGAACAAGCCAAATGTCTCCTTCAGAACAGCGCCCCAGTGCACCTTAAATAAGAACAGAACAAGCCAAATGTCTCCTTCAGAGCAACGCCCCAGTGCACCTTAAATAAGATATTTTACTAGCGAGGGGAGGCCATTTGGCCCATCATGCTCGTCTGTTTGGTAAAAATCTTAGCCCATCTTTCTGCACCTGTGCCAAATAAGCTTATAACCTTGTATAATGAGCGGGGCTTTGTTGCCCTTTTTTAAAGTCTTTTTGGGTATCTCACCTCATGAATCGGGCTTGATCTTATTTGGTGATCTTTCGTTTCGTGGGCTGTTTAAGATTGCTAGCCTCTACATGTTCTCTGCTTGAGATTGCCGGCCTCTACATGTTCTCTGCTTGAGATTGCCGGCCTCTACATGTTCTCTGCTTGAGATTGCCGGCCTCTACATACATGTTCTCTGCTTGAGATTGCCGGCCTCTACATGTTCTCTGCTTGAGATTGCCGGCCTCTACATGTTCTCTGCTTGAGATTGCTGGCCTCTACATGTTCTCTGCTTGAGTAAAACAAACCTTTTTTCTTTTTTTTTTTCAAAGAAAAATGTATTTGGTACTTAATGGGTTAAATGTATTTGTGGTTGAACCACTTGTCTTAAAGGATTGATAACAATCTGATTTACTATCTGAAGCTGTACTCTAATTACTGCTCAGTGGTACAGCAGCACGATGTTTAGCTTCAGCGTGAAGCGCTATGCATGTAAATCAAAGACGATAGCTCGCCAGAGTGACAGCCTGCAGTCCACGTGAAAAGCATTTATTTTCTATAAAGTCTTCGTGCAGGGTGAGGTGTTTGAAGTTCATGTACTTCACTGATCAATGTACAAGATAAACACTTCTCTTTATTCTATCATGACACTGTTCGTATTGTTCATGTTTTATAGCATTGCTTCACTCTTTCAGTAGTACTGAGTAAACTCCTCCTGGCGGTGGTGTGAATCTGGACTAACACAGTCTGGCATTGTCAGTGTTCGCTGTTCCACAATGCAGGTTTCACTTTGTCCTTGACAGTTTCTAGAGTACTTCTTGTCCTCCCCTTTATTTTCATTACTCTTTGTACAGCAGGTGAAGGGTGTTCATATCTGTCAGTTTGCATGTAATCTGGTCTGACAGCACAGATTACTCCTAGTGCCATTGGGGAGATCTTTCAATCTTTCACTGTTGCTCATGATCTCATACAGTAATTGTTCGGCTCCAGTGATGTGTATTAAATGTGTCTTCGTTGTGACGTCTTTTGGCATCCCTTATGAAATCGCTTGCTGTATTTGCCCATTCACAAAATATCATACACATGTTACGTGGTGTTATTTTTAAACAATAATCTGTGGTTTATTTTTTGTTAGTCCACAGTTGAGGGGAAAATGCTACTTTTTTGTTGGATCCTGAGAGGGTATTTAGATATTTTTTTCATCCTTATTAATGTTTCAAAACAAAATGTACTGTAGCTATCATCTCGTGGCGCGCGTGTAAAAATCTGATGTGTTTGTGTTTGTGTGGGTGTGGGTGTAGGGTGTAGGAGGTGGATTCGATGTAAATGGGGGTTCAGAGCGTTTCTGTGTGTAATTCTGGTTGACTGGGTATGCAAAGATAATATTGCAGCTGAGCTCCAGACAGGAACTGCACACCCCTGCGTACCAATCACCCGACGCCCGCGACAAGAAGATTTGCCATTATACTTCGCCCGTCAGACAAGTAGTTTTTATTTAGTTATTTTTCCTATGTTCGTTCTGCTCCTAGAAAGACACTCCGGGTGTATTTCTACAGAGCCACGCAAATTTCTGAAAACTGAATTGTGGAAGTCTGAGCACCTACACGCAAACATTTTAAAAAGTGTTTGTCCCACCCCTATCACTTCTGATTGGCTAGCTGTGGAAGAAGCTGCTCTTCTGCTGGTTACAAAGAAACCCAGAAATGGCTGTCTGAGTCCGAGAGCCTCTGTCAATGCACAGGCCGATCTTTGAAACATAAGGTATTATTTATGCTTTTTGTAATAAGCAAGTAAGTGCCACTGCTTTCTTAATACAGGAAGCTGCCATTTAAATGCATCGCCTGTCACCCTTCCTTAAATGCGCTTTACTTGCTCTTATCTGCCACCTATTTTTCTACATTTAATCCTGTACTTTAGAGTACTGTAATCTGCCTAGTGTTATTTAATCTGTAGTATTTTGCATTTAATTATATCCTGATGTAACTATCACTGACACTGTTATCTGCTGTATTATTGAATCGTATTTTGTCACACTTGTACTTGCTTGAACCAAAGTCATTATATTTATCTTGCTCTTAATTGTATTATTACTTGTACTGTGATTTCTTGAAATGTATTTGTTTACGACTGTAAGTCGCCCTGGATAAGGGCGTCTGCTAAGAAATAAATCATAATAATAATCTAGTGAAACGCTCTGTTTATAGCACTTCATGGCCAAGCGTCTACTTGTTGGGATGGTTAAAACAATGTAAAGTTTACCGTTTCAAGACAAACTTTCCCTGGCGAAAAATGTAAAGTTTACCGTTTCAAGACAAACTTTCCTGGCTGAAAAATGTAATTTTACCGTTTCAAGAATATGCTGTTTACCATTTTTTTTTTTTTTTTAGATTTAAACGCTAGGCCCTATATTTAAAAAAAAAAAGAAAAAAATTGATTTGAACAGGAAGCGATATTAGTTATTTATTGGACATGCACAATCCATCGATTTGTGAAACTATTAAAACATGAAGAGTGACAAATATGTTTATAATGATATAAATGAAATGCTTATATATGTGATTATCTGTACAATATTTTATTCTTAAAAATGAATATATGTATTTATTTTTCAGGGAGAGCAGTGCAGGGAAAGAATGTTGCCCCCCCCAAAAAACAACCCAGTGTTCCAGTTAGCCATCATGGGTCACGATGTTAGACGAGGGGAAAAACAACTCTAAAATGTTTTCACTGTTTAAAAAAAAAAAAGAAAAGTTTAATAGAAATAAACAAAAGAAAAAACATATTTTGCCTGTGCAGAATTTGATGGAGCCCAGTAAATATTGAGTGCATTTAGGTAGAAAAACCTAAATACGTGGGGGCAGCAGTGTGATAAGGGGGCGCTCGTTGTGACACATAGTTTTATACAAACCTATATTCCTTCAAAATGTTCTCCTCTCCATGCTTGAAAGCTGTTCTTCAAGAGATGCAGTTCTTGTTGCTTCTCATTCCGACATACTGACAGCATGTGGCCGACTCTACAGAGTAAGACTCCGAGGGCTTGACACATGAGCCCATCCTGTATGAGAGATGTGTGGGTGGACTGTTGCCTTTTCCATTCTGCCTCTCACTGCCTGTGCAGCGCGTTGGACTGGTGCCAGCTGGCATCTCTCCTGAATTCTTATTGTTCTCTGCTCTTTCTGAATGTAGCACTGCCAGCAGACTCGGAGCTGCTCTGAATGAGCAGAAACACTGAAAACAAGAGCCCTGGAATCTGTCCGCGAGAGCCGATGGAATGAATCTCCACTCAGGCTCAGTCTAGTGTTCCAAAATATTTGGCATTCCGCAGAGAGCGTCTCGCATTGGCCCTGGCGCTCCTGCATTTAGGGAAGAAAAAATAATGGCACTTAATAGGTGAGTCGAGTAAGTTATCAGCAGGAATGTGCTTTTGGTAAATTTTTATGAACGTTTAAACTCTTTGCAATGTCACCGTTTAAACATTTAAACCATATCCACACACACACTTTATATTGCATGCTGATACTGAAATGTTTATATTTAAGGTTGTAATTAGAGTTGCTAGTGAAGATATAACTTTATACTATATACATATTGAACACATTTTCAGATAGTGTAATGTTTTTAGAATAGTGTGTTTCTTAAAGGTTCATTTAACAACAACAAACTGGAACCCATTATGTGTTTTTGTAGCTTATTTATTTATTTATTTATTATATAAAAGTTTGCCCCAAATAATTATATGGTTTAAAAAATAAAAAAAAACTACAAAAACACGTAAAGGGTTCCAGTTTTGTTGTTGTTAAATGAACCGTTAAGAAACACACTATTCTAAAAACAGACGAACACCACCCACTGTGAGTTGTGCTTACAATTTGGTTGGAAATACTTTCACTTCTGGAAAAGGTCATTAATATTTTGGAATTTTAAAGAGCGCTGTGACTGATATTAAAAAGTCTGCCTCAGAGATTTACAGTTTCCGGTCTTTGATAGATGACATACTGTACTAGTGTACAGAAACCTCCCAAACATTGCCACAAGTCCTATTTTAAATGTCAAATTAACACACAATCAAGTAATATATGAAGTCATTAATATAATGTTTGCCTTCTTGTGCAGTTAATTGTATATGGTCAAGTATTACTAAATAACGTAAAGTATTCAAATTCACGTATCCACACAACTTTACATTCAATTGTAAAAAGAGATGCCAGGCCTACCTGTTTGAACTGTTTGAGTCTCACAGGTCCTTTACTTTAGTGCAGTAGTTCCAACATACAAATAAAAACTGTACTAAACATAAACAGCCGTTTGGTCCAAAAGCTTACAGAACAATTTATGGGTCAGCACAGTAGTGGGATAATCTTGCATCGATTTCAAAACTGCTGCATTCACGATTCACATGCACTGTCCTCATAGGGGATAACGTGATCACGCCCTGTCCGGCCAAATCTCCAGCAAATGTTGTTATGGATGTTTGCTTTTTATTGCCATCAGTAGCTCCATCCACAATAATTCTGAATGTTTTCATTTCAAACTGTGAAGCATTGAACTTGCGTTTTTGTGGTATGGCAGTTTTGTTTGGTATAATTATTTCCAAACCACGGTTTTCTTGTCTGTTCCTCAAAATACTTCCAAACGTGGCTTCCTTTGTTTAGAGATGCCATTTTAAATACAGAACAAACTCAGAAAAAAACCGCTGGTCATTAATGTTATTTAACCCCACCGTGGAATTGATATCGTACCACGCCTACTACAGGCATAAACACACACAGTGCATCAATGAAGCGCCAGATCGACCGAGAATAAAACCTGCCTCAGTGTCAATCTTTCTGTTGTACCAATTAGAAAAGCTACTTGGAGACAATTGCCAAACCCCTTCCTTTTTATAATATCCCCCCTTACTGTGGCACTAGAGCAGTCTCATACGCGACAGACTCTTTAGAGTTTATACGTTTAAAATCCCCATCCCTAGTTATCAGGATGCTGGGCAGTGCCTTGGGAGCTTGTCCACTGAAGCACACCACAAACACTCAGGATAATGTCATCTCATTTAGCTCTGTTGATGATAATGCATGCTTGCCTCTTTACTTACTGTATGCTAATGCTTCAATTGTGAGCAGCAGCAGGCAAATACAGAGTGAAAGCATTTCTGTGCACAAATACAGAGTGAAAGCATTTCTGTGCACAAATACAGAGTGAAAGCAATTCTGTGCACAAATACAGAGTGAAAGCATTTCTGTGCACAAACAGAGTGAAAGCATTTCTATGCACAAATACAGAGTGAAAGCATTTCTGTGCACAAACAGAGCAAAAGCATTTCTATGCAGACCTAACAAGCACAAGTGCTGACGAAAGCAATCCATAAACTTCTTTATTATATTGAGGTTCTTGATACAGGCTTGCATCCCTTCACTAAACTTAATTGGACAGCATTTCCTTTGTGATAGAGGATTTATGAAGAGTTCTGTTTAATTGAACAAGCCCTGGTATGCAATGGATTCTCTGTTTTTCTTTTTTTTTCTGCTCCCTGGCAGGATTCACAGCATGTAAGGCTGGAGATACAAGAGTAACACAAAATGACAATAAAAATTGAGCATGTGTCACTAATTGACCACTTGAGTTGTCAACACATTTTTGATTGGCAGTGGAGTTGCTAGAATAGACCAGTGTTCTATTTTCAGCAATTCAGTTGACAATTTTTCTACGGGCCTGTGTGTGTTCAGCCAATGATAGTGCATTTTCTAATCCCCTGACTTCACATTTTTTTCATGACAGAAAATTTGTGTGTGTGTATTTTATATATATATATATATATATATATATATATATATATATATATATATATATATATATATATATATACACAGTACTGTGCAAAAGTTTTAGGCAGGTGTGAAAAAATGCTGTAAAGTAAGAATACTTTCAAAAATAGACATGTTAATAGATTATATTTATCAATTAACTAAATGCAAAGTGAGTGAACAGAAGAAAAATTAAATCAAATCCATATTTGGTGTGACAACCCTTTGCCTATATAATTGATTGCATAAGTATTCACCCCCTTGAGTCAATATTTGGTAGAGGCACCTTTGGCAGCAATTATAGCCGTGAGTTTATTTGGATGTCTCTACCATCTTTGCACATCTGGACACTGCAATTTTTGCCCATTCTTCTTTGCAAAATTGCTCAATCTCCATCAGGTTGGATGGGGACCTTTGGTGAACAGCAATTTTCAACTCTTTCCACATATTCTCAATTGGATTGAGGTCCGGCCTTTGACTGGGCCACTCCAGGACATTGACCTTTTTGTTTTTAAGCCACTCCAGTGTGGCTTTGGCTGTATGTTTGGGGTCATTGTCCTGCTGGAAGATGAATCTTCTCCCAAGTCCCAGGTCTCTTGCAGACTTCAGCAGGTTTTCCTCCAGGATTTCTCTGTACTTTGCTGCATCCATTTTGCCCTCTATCTTCACGAGCTTTCCAGGCCCTAACGCAGAGAAGCATCCCCATAGCATGATGCTGCCACCACCATGCTTCACGGTAGGGATGGTGTTCTCAGCATGATGTGCGGTGTTAGGCTTGTGCCAAACATAGCACTTAGCATTGAGGCCAAAAAGCTCTTTTTTGGTCTCATCAGACCATAGAATCTTCTTCCACTTGTTCTCAGAGTCTCCCACATGCCTTCTGGCAAACTCTAGCCGAGTTTTTTTCAACAATGGCTTTCTTTTTGCCACTCTCCCATAAAGGCCAGTTTTGTGAAGCACCCGGGCTATTGTTGCCGTATGCACAATGTCTCCCAGCTTAGCCGTGGAAGACTGTAACTCCTTTAGAGTTGCCATAGGCCTCTTGGTGGCCTCCCTGACTAGTGCCTTTCTCTCCCTGATACTCAGTTTTTGAGGACGGCCTGTTCTAGACAGATTCACAGTTGTGCCATATTCTCTCCATTTCTTAATAATGGACTTTACTGTGCTCCGGGGGATATTCAATGATTGGTACTTTATTCCTTATTTGCCTTGAATGTTCCTTCGTCTTCATGATGTAGTTTTTGTTAGGAAATGTACTAACCAACTGTGGGACCTCCCAGAGACAGGTGTATTTAACCTAATTTAGAACAATTTGTAGATTTTATTTTTCACTTTGACATTATGGACTTTTTTTGTGTTGATCAGTGGCAAAAACTCCTAATTAAATCAATTTTGATTCCATGTTGTAACACAAAAAAATGTGGAAAAGTCCAAGGGGGGGTGAATACTTTTGAGAGCCACTGTATGTATATATAATGTATATATGTGTGTGTGTGTGTATGTATGTGATATATATATATATATATATATATATATATATATATATATATATATATATATATATATATATATATATATATATATATACACTACTGTTCAAAAGTTTGGGGTCACTTAGAAATGTCCTTGTTTTTGAAAGAAAAGCAAATTTTTTGTCCATTAAAATAACATCAAATTGATCAGAAATACAGTGTAGACATTGTTAATGTTGTAAATGACTATTGTAGCCGGAAACTGCTGATTTGTAATGGAATATCTACATAGGCATACAGAGGCCCATTATCAGCAACCATCAGTCCTGTGTTCCAATGGCACGTTGTGTTTGCTAATCCAAGTTTATCATTTTAAAAGGCTAATTGATCATTAGAAAAACCTTTTGCAATTATGTTAGCACAGCTGAAAACTGTTGTGCTGATTAAAGAAGCAATAAAACTGGCCTTCTTTAGACTAGTTGAGTATCTGGAGCATCAGCAATTGTGGGTTCGATTACAGGCTCAAAATGGCCAGAAACAAAGAACTTTCTTCTGAAACTCATCAGTCTATTCTTGTTCTGAGAAATGAAGGCTATTCCATGCAGAAATTGCCAAGAAACTGAAGATCTCGCACAACGCTGTGTACTACTCCCTTCACAGAACAGCGCAAACTGGCTCTAACCAGAATAGAAAGAGGAGTGGGAGGCCCCGTGCACAACTGAGCAAGAGGACAAATACATTAGAGTGTCTAGTTTGAGAAACAGACGCCTCACAGGTCCTCAACTGGCAGCTTCATTAAATAGTACCCATAAAACACCAGTCTCAACGTCAACAGTGAAGAGGCGACTCGGGATGCTGGCCTTCTAGGCAGAGTTGCAAAGAAAAGCAATATCTCAGACTGGCCAATAAAAAGAAAAGATTAAGATGGGCAAAAGAACACAGACACTGGACAGAGGAAGATTGGAAAAAAGTGTTATGGACAGACGAATCTAAGTTTGAGGTGTTCGGATCACAAAGAAGAACATTCGTGAGACGAGACCAAATGAAAAGATGCTGGAGGAGTGCTTGGCGCCATCTGTCAAGCATGGTGGAGGCAATGTGATGGTCTGGGGGTGCTTTGGTGGTGGTAAAGTGGGAGATTTGTACAGGGTAAAAGGGATCTTGAAGAAGGAAGGCTATCACTCCATTTTGCAATGCCATGCCATACCCTGTGGACGACGCTTGATTGGAGCCAATTTCCTCCTACAACAGGACAATGACCCAAAGCACAGCTCCAAACTATGCAAGAACTATTTAGGGAAGAAGCAGTCAGCTGGTATTCTGTCTATAATGGAGTGGCCAGCACAGTCACGGATCTCAACCCTATTGAGCTGTTGTGGGAGCAGCTTGACCGTATGGTACGTAAGAAGTGCCCATCAAGCCAATCCAACTTGTGGGAGGTGCTTCAGGAAGCATGGGGTGAAATCTTTTCAGATTACCTCAACAAATTGACAACTAGAATGCCAAAGGTCTGCAAGGCTGTAATTGCTGCAAATGGAGGATTCTTTGACAAAAGCAAAGTTTGAAGGACACAATTATTATTTCAATTAAAAATCATTATTTCTAACCTTGTCAATGACTATATTTCCTATGCATTTTGCTATATTTCCTATTCAAACTCATTTCATGTATGTTTTCATGGAAAACAAGGAAATTTCTATATATATATATATATATATATATACAGTACTGTGCAAAAGTTTTAGGCAGGTGTGAAAAAATGCTGTAAAGTAAGAATGCTTTCAAAAATAGACATGTTAATAGATTATATTTATCAATTAACTAAATGCAAAGTGAGTGAACAGAAGAAAAATCTAAATCAAATCCATATTTGGTGTGACAACCCTTTGCCTTCAAAACAGCATCAATTCTTCTAGGTACACTTGCACAAAGTCAGGGGTTTTGTAGGCATATAGTCAGGTGTATGATTAAACAATTATACCAAACAGGTGCTAATGATCATCAATTCAATATGTAGGTTGAAACACAATCATTAACTGAAACAGAAACAGCTGTGTAGGAGGAATAAAACTGGGTGAGGAACAGCCAAACTCAGCTAACAAGGTCATACACCATGGCAAGACTGAGCACAGCAACAAGACACAAGGTAGTTATACTGCATCAGCAAGGTCTCTCCCAGGCAGAAATTTCAAGGCAGACAGGGGTTTCCAGATGTGCTGTCCAAGCTCTTTTGAAGAAGCACAAAGTAACGGGCAACGTTGAGGACCATAGACGCAGTGGTCGGCCAAAGAAACTTACTGCAGCAGATGAAAGACACATCATGCTTACTTCCCTTCGCAATCGGAAGATGTCCAGCAGTGCCATCAGCTCAGAACTGGCAGAAAACAGTGGGACCTGGTACACCCATCTACTGTCCGGAGAAGTCTGGTCAGAAGTGGCCTTCATGAAAGACTTGCGGCCAAAAAGCCATACCTCCGACGTGGAAACAAGGCCAAGCGACTCAACTATGCATGAAAACACAGGAAATGGGGTGCAGAAAATTGGCAGCAGGTGCTCTGGACTGATGAGTCAAAATTTGAAATATTTGGCTGTAGCAGAAGGCAGTTTGTTCGCCGAAGGGCTGGAGAGCATACACGAATGAGTGTCTGCAGGCAACAGTGAAGCATGGTGGAGGATCCTTGCAAGTTTGGGGCTGCATTTCTGCAAATGGAGTTGGGGATTTGGTCAGAATTAATGGTCTCCTCAATGCTAAGAAGTACAGGCAGATACTTATCCATCATGCAATACCATCAGGGAGGCATCTGATTGGCCCCAAATTTATTCTGCAGCATGACAACGACCCCAAAAATACAGTGAAAGTCATTAAGAACAATCTTCATCGTAAAGAAGAACAAGAAGTCCTGTAAGCGATGGTATGGCCCCCACAGAGCCCTGATCTCAACATCATCGAGTCTGTCTGGGATTACATGAAGAGAGAGAAGCAACTGAGGCTGCCTAAATCCACAGAAGAACTGTGGTTAGTTCTCCAAGATGTTTGGGCCAACCTACCTGCCGAGTTCCTTCAAAAACTGTGTGCAAGTGTACCTAGAAGAATTGATGCTTGATGCTGTTTTGAAGGCAAAGGGTGGTCACTCCAAATATGGATTTGATTTAGATTTTTCTTCTGTTCACTCACTTTGCATTTAGTTAATTGATAAATATAATCTATTAACATGTCTATTTTTGAAAGCATTCTTACTTTACAGCATTTTTTCACACCTGCCTAAAACTTTTGCACAGTACTGTATATATATATATATATATATATATTAAACATAGTACAAGAGATTAAAGTCTCGCGTCATTTCATATATCCCTCACTACTTAGAATAGTGTGTCAGTTTAAATTAGGCATTCTAAATTGGCTGAAACACATAGGGGGAGTGGGAAGAATACAGGAGCATCTTTTCAAATATCTCTGCGGGATTCTCCCGCACTGAAAGTTGGAAACTTGGAAAATGTGTGATTCCCACGATCCCACGCTGAAATTCAAGCCCTGATTGAATACATTCTGCTCTGCATCCTACAGGATATGACTGTAGCAATGTAGTAAACATGAGTATCCCATCTCTGTTTGGGTTGAATTGCATATAAAGGCTGTACCAAATGCAGAGATGGCAGTAGGACTCCTATTGCATAACAGTTTCACCCATTCCAGTTTTTACCACAAACTTGATTATCTCAAGTGTGTCTTACTAAACTCCAGGAATGGATCAAATTGCTATGCAATGGGAGTCTTATTGCCATCCCTACAAACAACTGTTTGTTAGATTCACCACACCTGTTTTTTGTATTTATTTCAGTGATATAAAGTCAATAATATCAACACCGCGAGCAGTTAAAGCCTGACATGGCTAAAAGGAGCTAAAACCGCTACAGATTTAGCCCCTTAAATACATTTGAGAGGGACTCAAGCATCACAAGGAGGAAACTGGCAATTTGGACGACCAGATCCAACCTGTCAGTTCATTTTAAACCCTGTTTCGTGCACCTCAATGCAAAAACAAGAAAATGAGCAAAACTATTCGTGAGACGCATGGAGGCTGTGTGGTCCAGTAGTTAAAGAAAAGAGCTTGTAACCAGGAGGTCAGCCACTGACTCACTGTGTGACCCTGAGCAAGTCACTTAACCTCCTTGTGCTCCGTCTTTCGGGTGAGACGTAATTGTAAGTGACTGCAGCTGATGCATAGTTCACATACCCTAGTCTCTGTAATTCGCCTTGGATAAAGGCGTCTGCTAAATAAACAAATAATAATGTCCCTTGTACCTTAAAGGGTTGCATAGGTGCGCATTAAGCTAAAAAGAGACGTTCTTGAGAAGTGTAAGAAAGTGTGGTGCTTTGTGTGTTCCTTTCTGTATATTTTACAGATCTGTGCGTATTTGTATAGGTACTGTAACTGGTAAATGTTACATTGTGAGAGATACAGTGTATAACACGACAGACAGAGCGGTCACTCTGTTAACCTTGATGCACTTCTTATTGACAAAGAAAACCTGTTTGTGGAGCGTGTTGCTGTCACTGTTTCACACCGTTGGGGGATATCTGCTGTTTTTGTCAGGGTTCAAGAGAATTGCTGACCAGTCAGGAGGAAAGGACTCTAGAATGAATTCAGTGAAGCAGAACATTGCTTTTATCCCTGAAGCTGTAGAGTCAATAAACTACAGGTACGTGTTTTAATACCACCACGTCTTCAAATGCTCATCTCGTAAGCCGTTTTAGTGCATGAGTGCCATGTACAGTAAACATGTAAAGCACATACCTAACAGTGCCCTTCACTTTGATCTATTGTGAACATAAGAACATAAGAAAGTTTACAAACAAGAGGAAGCCATTCAGCCCATCTTGCTCGTTTGGTTGATACGGTATGATTTTCAGAGAGTTTGGCTTCATAATTGGAACGCAGCCCTATTCCATGTGTCTCCAGGTGAAGTGTGAGCTGTGTGTTAGTGACTTTGACATTCACCTCCTGTCTCGCATGGATGCCTATTGAGGTCATGTGTTCACTCAGGAGGGGTGACAGGATAGGACACTCACATCATCGCCAGACCTGCAGTGTTTGTGTTTAAAGTGCTTTTACAATGCAGGAGCTGTCCATTCAAAAGAAACTTAGCACTTTATATTTGAGCATCAAAAGAAACACATCACTTATATTTGAGCATCAAAAGAAACACATCACTTATATTTGGATAAAATCCACTAGATGTGATTGAAAAATGACAAACTCTGTTTTAGAGCAGGTGCAGTTACTTTTTATTGTGCTGATTAACAATTGACATCACGAAGATACTAAAGAATGATCTGTCGATCTTGGGCAGGTGTTGTGACTCTTGGTCTCCCAGTTTGTGGCCACTTATTGACAGAGTGTGTCTGATTTATGCTGTCTCGCCAGGTTTGAAATTGCTGGCTGTGAGCACCCAAGATGGCGAGCCACTGTGCGCTGCCCTAGTCCAGCTTCAAACATGCTGATCACACGAAGGCGCTGCTCTCTTGACAGACGTGGCATATTCTTTTTTTTTTTTCTGTGATTTTCTTTATTGCTTTTATTCAAGCTAGCAATTCAACAGCTGAAATCACTCCATATCCAGTGTCCAGTCAGCTGTCTCACTAATTAGGTGATGACGTGCATATGCTTCAGCCATAGTCACTCAAGCATCTTATGGTCAAGGATGAATGATTTCTTCAATGTCCATCATTTAAATACCTTTTTTTTATATATAAATGTGTTATAATAGTGATAAGTTTCTTTTGGTGCTCGGTATATAATGATGTGGCGGCTGTGACAGTGATGGACAGTGATATAATACAGAGGTCCCCGCGTATGAACACTTCGGCTACAACCTTGTGCTGAAACACATTTTTCACCCATTGTAAAATAAAGGAACCGAAACTTCTTAAAAGAACACCTTTTTGGCACCGCTAGCGATTCGTTCACAACTGATACAGTATTGTTTTGTAACCTGATCACTCATCATCATCATCAAACTTCAATTCAAATGGTTTCTGACTTGAGGAACACTGATTGGTTTATTCCGTGTTTCCAGAACTTTATCATTGCCTCGTTTTGTATTCTGATTTCCACGAGTGCACCTGTGTGACTCTGTCTCTATCCTTTGAATCTTGAATGTTTCAGGTCTAGTTGATGCGCTGATGTTTTAAAGGTCAGCTTTGTTATCCTCTGTGCTGTGTTGCATGCAGACGTTGTTGTGGAATGCAATTTACATCCTATAGCCTATAGTTAGAAGGCTGGTAACACATCCACGATCCATAATCGATACAGGAGCCTCTCTGGTGAGTCATAAGGAGCTTCCGACTGCATTGTCGGTGCCATTAGTGATTGTAGAGGAATATATTATATGCACTGAATGAGCCCATTCATTTCAAACAGTGAATAAATGATTCTCAAAGCCTGTGGTTGAAAAGGGAATTCTTTTGCCTCTCTGTTGTGTGGTGAATGACTAACCTGCATTTCAAAAGATGGAACCTCTGCAGAGTTGCTTTTAAATGCAGTTTTAAAGATACACAGCACATAACTTAAAATAAAGCTTCAGGGATGGAAATAAGACTCCTGAGCTTGTTACCTATACACTGTGGCTATTCAAGCTCATAGTAAAACCTGGAATGGGTGAAATTGCTATGCAGTAGTAGTCTTCTTTCCCTCCCTGTAATGGCATCCCTCAATAGAATGACTTTATGGGCCATTCTGGAGAATTGACTTGTTGCAGACAGCAATCCTTGAGGAAGGAATGCCCACAATGTGCTTACAGCTTGAGGGTCTATGGCAGGCTTTTTAAATTATTATACTGTGCTTTTTTTATATATTTAAAGGACGTGCCTATATGCAATACAGGGAATTGGTTTAAAAAAAAAAAAAGAGTGCAGGGCAGGTTAGTAATGCTTCGTCTGCTTTGCAAACTGCATGGTTTAATTACTGATTCCCTAAACAGTGGATCTTACTGTGAGCACGCACTCCCGCAGTTAACCCTTAAGGTTTGTGCTGGCTGTGCGTTGTGTGCCACCAGTGTGCTCTGCAGTGGAGTAAGAATTGTCATGAGGTCTTGTTTGATACTAACATAAAGAGAGCGATGTTGAGTGTCATGGTCTCTGGCTGTTCCTACAGTATACACACACACGCAGCTGACAGTGCCATTCAATACAGTAGTAATCAGTATACACACACGCAGCTGACAGTGCCATTCAATGCAGTAGTAATCAGTATACACACACGAGGCTGACAGTGCCATTCAATACAGTAGTAATCAGTATACACACACGCAGCTGACAGTGCCATTCAATACAGTAGTAATCAGTATACACACATGCAGCTGACAGTGCCATTCAATACAGTAGTAATCAGTGTTCGCACCAGGCCACGCCATTGTGCCAGTGGCCCCTTGAAATAAAAAATGTCCCGCTGAATTTCTCTTAATGCGCCCATGTGTCCCTCTCCCCAGACGCAATACCAATAAACAGTATTATAAATCACACACTTAAGGATTAGACACACAAATATTTTTACAGTGAAAATAACTTATTTTCAACCCCCACTTCTCCCGTCTAAAACTGGTTTGGTCCAGGATCGACCATAACTGACCTTAATGTGACAAAACTGTTTATTAAAATCAAATGTACATCCTGTAAAGCTTGCAGCATAGCATGTAAGTGTCCTGAAGCGTGGTGAGTAACTGAAGAGTTGAAACAGTTGCTCTGATTTGCTGTAGGAAAGGTATTACTAGCATCGCTGTCACAGCAGGGGGGACTTGTTCCTGAAGACTTGCGTGAAGAAATATATTTCCCTTTTTTGCTTTGCATCCGTGTTTGTCGCGTAATGCGTTAGACTGAGTTCACTGTTGTATCCAGAAACTGATATAATGTGCCTGTCTTCAACTCCAGCACCACTTTACATGGAATCTGAAAAAGCCTTGGCTGTTCTGGGTGAAGTTTGGAAACGAACAGCTGAAAGCTTTTTACAGGACACATTTTCGAAATGTGGCTGCGAGTACATTCATCTATTAGGTATTGGGACTGTCATAAGACCACCTTGGTGATTTTTTGTTCTGTAATGCTGATGTTTGAGTGACATATTCACGGCCAGTGCCATCAGTAAGTACAACAAAATTATTTTTACAGAGATTAGCGGTGTTTTCGTTTTCTCGTCTACGAAAGAAAAACTGTACTCGAACCATACTTTAAGTTAGTAGCTGTTTTTTCACTCAGTTCTAGACGTATACAGTTTCTTCAGATCTGTTCTTGAAATCGGCTTTTTATGATTTACATAATTTAAGCCACGACAAGCTGCATGTTTAGCTTGTAGGTTTCGGTGTTTCAAACGTATTAACTAAATAAAAGGTCTTCGTGAATTTATATAACAAACGTGCACATACTGTACAGTGCCAGTGTACATACTGTAACGGTTACAGCCCTGCGTTTTTATGTATTTATTGTTAATAAATACAGTATTGTAGTACACGTGTGGAAATGTAACTTACCTGTCAGTTGTTTTTAGGCTTCTGGTTAATGACAGAAAAGTTGCTTTAAAATAAGCTGCTTTCAGGAGACCTGCAGCTGTTCATTATTGTGACACAGAGCACTCTCCATTGCTTTCTCCATTGCTTTCTCCATTGCCTGACGTGAAGTTTTTGCAGCAGAAGAAAAAGGTGCTTTTCTTTTTATCCAGCGCTCCATTTCTTTCTTTCTTTTTTTTTTTTTTAACTCTTTACACTCAGCCCTATTTTCGCCTGTTTTTCACTGTTTTCATTTATGTATGTTTAACTACTGAATAGTTTGAACTGCGTGCATGTAACATATCAAATGAAAGGCCACAAAATGTCCTTTCATATTATGTAAGTTGCAACAGGATCAGCCATACTATATGTGGTAGAGATGAGAATATATGCGTTATATATATAATATATTGTTTGAGTGCAGAAGGCTTGTTTGTTGAGGAGCTGCTGGAATGGAATGTGGTGCACACACAAGCGGAGTGCGGTTTCCTGACTCTCTCACCCCCTTGTCCAGCCTGAACATGGAGGGGTGCAGAGGGGACTGGACTCTTTAAACACACAAGGGGAGGAAGCACCATATACACTAATTCTATCTTACAGTAGCTCCCACATATTATAAATATACTGGAAATTACAGTATATCCTTCAGCTGTTGTATTTAGCCCACCCCTGAAGTCCCAGGTAGATATTGTGGGTAGGTTTAGCACAGTTTAATTAGCCCATCAGTCATGCTGAACTGCAGTCTGGTAATGTAAACATGTAATTTAATTTAATGCAGTACCTTTTTAGAAATGAAAACACTACCCGTTTAACAAATTATTGTTCATCCAAAGTAATGTCTGCTTATGTAGAGCAGATCTACTGTAATAATGTGGCTTGATTTAAAAACAAACACTCATATGAGTGATTCAGGGCCGTGCTGTAGGTATATTTTAAGGAGGTACTGTTCTTTGCAAGCTTACAACAGTGTGGGACTGCAGCCCGGCTGCAAAGGATTACAAGCTGTACATTTCTCTCACTTATTCAAAGCTTTTTTTCATTTCAATCCCCAGATTTTTGAGTAATTGGATCAGCGCCCTTGCCGTAAAGCCCTTTGGAAAGCAGCTTCTCAAAACTGTTCCCCTATACTGGTAGTCCTGTGCCAACACTGACTGAACTTCTGCACAAACACAACCTTGATAGAACTGCCAAAGATTTGTATTATTTGTGCACAAAAAGTACTTGAGCAGTCTGAGCAGTCTGAACAGTTCTGAGTGTAATCCTGAAGTCATGTTATTGACAGTAGCCCAGGTAATAGACTTTACAGTATTTAAACCTGGCCAGTTATGTTAATGGAACATATGAAACAAACTCCTGTTGATTTTAAAACACTGGCTAACACTTCTTCAGGCTGAAATGTGTTACACTTCTTCTGGCGGCTCTTAAACAGATCTGCAGTGGGAAAGCAGGGATGGAAATAAGACTCCCCCTGCATAGCAGTTTAATAAGGCACATCTGAGCTTGTTACCTGTACACTGTGGATAGTCAGGCTTGTAGCAAAATTAGGAATGGGTTAAACTACCATGCAGTAGGAGTTGTACCTAGTGATTCTGTGAAGTGTGTGTGTGTGTGTGTGTGTGTGTGTGTGTGTGTGTGTGTGTGTGTGTGTGTGTGTGTGTGTGTGTGTGTGTGTGTGTGTGTGTGTGTGTGTGTGTGTGTGTGTGTGTGTGTGTGTGTGTGTGTGTGTGTGTGTGTGTGTGTGTGTGTGTGTGTGTGTGTGTGTGTGTGCTTTTTAAAATATCATTTGGAGGCTGTGTGGTCCAGTGGTTAAAGAAATGGGCTTGTAACCAGGAGGTCCCCGGTTCAAATCCCACCTCAGCCATTGACTCACTGTGTGACCCTGAGCAAGTCACTTAACCTCCTTGTGCTCTGTCTTTCGGGTGAGACCTAATTGTAAGTGACTCTGCAGCTGATGCACAGTTCACACACCCTAGTCTCTGTAAGTCGCCTTGGATAAAGGCGTCTGCTAAATAAACAAATAATAATAATAATCATTTGTTACAGCTCTTAAACTTCTGCATGATTTACTTGGTTTCAGAATTTGTTAACAGTATTTCAAATGTTACAGTTTTGAAATCCAGTGTAGATGTATCCTTAAACAGTACCTGCAACAGTGCATGTACTGTATGCCTTACATACAGTACAGTACTGTACCCTGGTAAATGAAACCACTACATTATTAAAGGGGAATTGTCAAGTGAAAACACAAAACAGATTCCATCCTCACTGCAGGTTTGGATTAGTGGTACGATTCCTCCTCCTCACTGCAGGACTGGTTAAAGAGATCCGATTCCTCCTCGCTGCAGGACTGGTTAAAGAGATCCGATTCCTCCTCCTCACTGCAGGACTGGTTAAAGAGATCCGATTCCTCCTCCTCACTGCAGGACTAGAGTTAGATACGATTCCGTCTCCTCCTCCTCACTGCAGGGCTGGTTAAAGAGATCAGATTCCTCCTCCTCCTCACTGCAGGACTGGTTAAAGAGATCCTATTCCTCCTCCTCACTGCAGGACTGGTTAAAGAGATCCGATTCCTCCTCCTCACTGCAGGACTAGAGTTAGATACGATTCCGTCTCCTCCTCCTCACTGCAGGGCTGGTTAAAGAGATCAGATTCCTCCTCCTCCTCCTCACTGCAGGACTGGAGTTAGAGATCAGATTCGTCCTCCTCCTCACTGCAGGACTGGAGTTAGAGATCAGATTCCTCCTCCTCCTCACTGCAGGACTGGAGTTAGAGATCAGATTCGTCCTCCTCCTCACTACAGGACTGGAGTTAGAGATCAGATTCGTCCTCCTCCTCACTGCAGGACTGGAGTTAGAGATCAGATTCCACCTCCTCCTCCTCACTGCAGGGCTGGTTAAAGAGATCCGATTTCTCCTCACTGCAGGGCTGGTTAAAGAGATGAGGAGTGGATTGCAGGCTGCCAGGGCTGGATCACAGGCAGAAAACCCCTGTGTGAACTTTAAACAGCCTGAGAAACGCCTGAGCAATGACATGATGAACAAGCCCCAATGACTTTATTTATCCAAAGCCTCTTAAAATACAATTCTCTTTTAAAACATTTATTGCCAGGTTATTTTCCTGTTTCTAGTTTACAGTCCTGTTAGATACTTTGTGCATCGGCAGGTAGAAATAAAGACCATTTGCCCTTTGAACGGCAGGTTGTTTTTATAGTGTTTACAGTAACATTGCATGGCTGGTTTGTAGATTGAGATGAATACAGAGCTGCAGTGGTGCAGATTACACGCTCATGGCTGGTTTGTAGACTGCGATGAATACAGTGCTGCAGTGGTGCAGATTACACGCTCATGGCTGGTTTGTAGATTGAGATGAATACAGTGCTGCAGTACATAAGAACATAAGAAATTCAAGAACAAGAAAAGTCTATTCGGCCCACCTATGCTCACTCGCTTTGATGCCAACGTGGTCCATTGGCACTCAAGAGAGGAAAAACAAAACCCCCTAACCAAGTTATAGGGGAAATGAAACCTCTGAGAATCCGTGGCTAAACAGACCGCCCTTCCTCCAGGTGGTCAGCTAAAGGTCTATTATGGTCACAGAGAGGGTTATACAGTGTTGTTCATGACAGCATCCAATCTACTCTTGAAGGTCTGTGCTTCAACAACTCTGTCCGGCAGCCTGTTCCAATGGTTCATCACCCTTTCTGTGAAGAAGCTCCTTCTCGTTTCTGAATATGCCCTTCAGCTTCCACCTGTGGCCCCTGGTTATGCTCTCTGTGACCTGTGAAAATAATTTTCAGCAGTTACTTTAAGCCCTGTGACAATTTGAAATACCTCTATTAAGTCGCTTCTGGCTCTCCTTCTTTCTAGGCTATGCAGATTCATCTCTTTCAGTCTATCTCCATATGACATATCCTTCAATTCTGGAATTAATTGTGTTGCTCACCTCTGTACTCTCTCAGGTGCCTCAATGTCTTTCTTATGATATGGGGACCAGAACTGGACACAGTATTCTAGGTGTGGTCGTACCAGTGCGTTTTATAATTTTAATGTAATGTATCTTGATTTGAGTTCAACTGTCTTGGCTATATGAACTAACATTTCTATTTGCCTTTTTTTTATAGCTTCTCCGCACTGTCTAGTTGGCTTAAGAGATTCATCCGCTACGACCCCCAAGTCCTTTTCATACCTAGCCACCTCAATTTTGTTACTATTCACACAGTACTTGCCTGTTATGTTTTTGCGCAAGACTTTGCGTTTATTCACATGTGCCAGACTTTGCGTTTATTCACATGTGCCAGACTTTGCATTTATTCACATGTGCCAGACTTTGCATTTATTCACATGTGCCAGACTTTGCATTTATTCACATGTGCCAGACTTTGCATTTATTCACATGTGCCATGTGTCAGCACTAGCTTGAATCTTGTCTAAATCTCTTTGTATTATTAAAGTTGCTGATTGGACGTTGGCTACACTCGAATAGGTGGTTTCACACACACCCTGATTAGCACAATTACAGATTTTTATTACAAACCCAAGCCTCTCCCTTGATCCTTCAGTGATCACAAATCCACTACTGTTTCAGCAGCGTTATCTGTATCTCAGATCCCCGTGCACTGACAGGTGGTGTGCAGAGTTTTCTGACAGTGCGAATTACTAGAACTCAAAGTCTGTATTCCTTTTAGCCCTGTAATGCCCAAGCATTTTTTAAACTACAAAAGCATTTTTTTTTCCATGTCTGGAAACACTTAATGTCCTGCATGTGAAAAAATCTGGCTTGTGAGGCTGGATTTACAAAATAATAATATTGAGGGGTGGCTGAGCATCGTATCAGAGGAGGTACAGGAATGAGCATTACAGAGTTCAATAATAATATTGAGGGGTGGCTAAGCTTCGTATCAGAGGAGGTACAGGAATGAGCTTTACAGAGTTCAATAATGATATTGAGGGGTGGCTAAGCATCGTATCAGAGGAGGTACAGGAATGAGCTTTACAGAGTTCAATAATAATATATATAGGGTTAATTTGCTGTATATGTAAAAAAACGATCCTGTTGCACTGCATCCCACACCGGGGCCTTGCTGAAATAAAGGAGGAAATGGTTTTAAATGTAATTTGCAGAGCTTGTTTTAGTTGTTTTAAATGTAATTTGCAGAGCTTGTTTTAGTTGTTTTTAAATGTAATTTGCAGAGCTTGTTTTAGTTGTTTTTAAATGTAATTTGCAGAGCTTGTTTTAGTTGTTTTTAAATGTAATTTGCAGAGCTTGTTTTAGTTGTTTTAAATGTAATTTGCAGAGCTTGTTTTAGTTGTTTTAAATGTAATTTGCAGAACCTGTTTTAGTTGTGGGTGTGAAGGTATTGATATTTGTGTTTTGTTTTCCTTGTGCAGTTTCCCAGTCGAACAGCTGCTTAAAGAAGCAGCGCAGTAGAAGCATCTTCAGCACCTTGCTCTGCTGCTTCCGGAACTACAATGCAGAGCCGCCCTCCTGCAACAACAGCAGCAGCAGCTCCCTCCCTGCGCCCGCGGAGGAGAACGGGACACTTCCCAAGGTAGGACTGTGCGGCTCCCAGTGCGAGACAGTACTGTACTAGTGTACCAAGACCACACTCTCCAATGTGTTCAGAACCCTGAAGACACACGGTGTACAGTATTGTTTTAAAGGGGGTTCAGTGTGTTCGGAACCCTGAAGACACACGGTGTAAAGTATTGGTTTAAAGGAGGTTCAGTGTGTTCAGAACCCTGAACACACGGTGTACAGTATTGTTTTAAAGGGGGTTCAGTGTGTTCAGAACCCTGAAGACACACGGTGTACAGTATTGGTTTAAAGGGGGTTCAGTGTGTTCAGAACCCTGAAGACACACAGTGTACAGTATTGTTTTAAAGGGGGTTCAGTGTGTTCAGAACCCTGAAGACACACAGTGTACAGTATTGTTTTAAAGGGGGTTCAGTGTGTTCGGAACCCTGAAGACACACGGTGTACAGTATTGGTTTAAAGGGGGTTCAGTGTGTTCAGAACCCTGAAGACACACAGTGTACAGTATTGTTTTAAAGGGGGTTCAGTGTGTTCAGAACCCTGAAGACACACAGTGTACAGTATTGTTTTAAAGGGGGTTCAGTGTGTTCAGAACCCTGAAGACACACGGTGTACAGTATTGTTTTAAAGGGGGTTCAGTGTGTTCGGAACCCTGAAGACACACATATTTAACAAAGGTATCTGTTTTAAAAGAATTTCAAGTAGCAATTCGCTGTGTCTTAGACAGTGCTGTCCAACAGGTAGTGTAGAGCAGGTGCGCAGATCACCAATAGTTTATAAATTATAGACATGCACTTGATCTGAATAGTTTATAAATCAGTGACATGCACTAGATCTGAATAGTTTATAAATTTATAGACATGCACTAGATCTGAATAATATATAAATCAGTGACATGCACTAGATCTGAATAGTATATAGATTATAGACATGCACTAGATCTGAGTAGCTGTTGTATGGAATAGTGTTCAGTGTGTGGATCTAGTGCATGTCTACAGTGCATAAATAAGGCACTGAAGAGGAAGACCTGCCACTGCACTGGAAGATGAGCACGATTATCTCTAGCTACAGCAGCAACACATCCAGCTAGATATAGATCAACACAACATGAAAATGAGGAGCTGTATCAGTGCCAGGCTGTCAGATATTAACATGAAGCAGAACAGTTGAGAAGAGCTCTCACAGTAATAACTGAGTGGATTCATTATCTTCTGTGATCATGTCTCAAGAAGCAAGAGGAAGCTGAAATCTCCTGCTGCTGTACTATATCGCTAGTACTGTTTGATCTTTGTAGTCCTGAAATCTCATTGGCATGTACGTTTTATCTCCTCAAACAAGTGCATCTGAACATTGCCTCCTTTTCCAGTGCAATACATGGTGTTTACTCTAAAACAGGCAGCGGTGTGCAACAAAGACCCTCACAAAATGTGCACACAGTTAATACACCTGTTATTTCACACAAAACAGCACCCAACTACAGTAGCATTTGCTCAAATGAAATTTAGGTAATTTGCACAATTTGAAATTAATAATAATAATAATTATAATAATAATAATAATAATAATAATGCTGCCGTGCTGGGTATTGGAGGTGTGTGGTCTTGAAGAAAGTGACTCATTACTTAGTTTAGCAAAAGCATAGCCTGGGTGAAACACTGACAGAATCCCCCAGGGATGCACAGCAATAAACAGTATAGTAGATACTGGAGACATCTGTTCTTTTTATTTGTGTGTGTGTGTCTATATATATATATATATATATATATATATATATATATATATATATATATATATATATATATACAGTACTGTGCAAAAGTTTTAGGCAGGTGTGAAAAAATGCTGTAAAGTAAGAATGCTTTCAAAAATAGACATGTTAATAGATTATATTTATCAATTAACTAAATGCAAAGTGAGTGAACAGAAGAAAAATCTAAATCAAATCCATATTTGGTGTGACCACCCTTTGCCTGCAAAACAGCATCAAGCATCAATTCTACTAGGTACACTTGCACACAGTTTTTGATGGAACTCGGCAGGTAGGTTGGCCCAAACATCTTGGAGAACTAACCACAGTTCTTCTGTGGATTTAGGCAGCCTCGGTTGCTTCTCTCTCTTCATGTAATCCCAGACAGACTCGATGATGTTGAGATCAGGGCTCTGTGGGGGCCATACCATCACTTCCAGGACTCCTTGTTCTTCTTTACGCTGAAGATAGTTCTTAATGACTTTCGCTGTATGTTTGGGGTCGTTGTCATGCTGCAGAATAAATTTGGGGCCAATCAGATCGTCCCTGATGGTATTGCATGATGGATAAGTATCTGCCTGTACTTCTCAGCATTGAGGAGACCATTAATTCTGACCAAATCCCCAACTCCATTTGCAGAAATGCAGCCCCAAACTTGCAAGGAACCTCCACCATGCTTCACTGTTGCCTGCAGACACTCATTTGTGTATCGCTCTCCAGCCCTTCGCGAACAAACTGCCTTCTGCTACAGCCAAATATTTCAAATTTTGACTCATCAGTCCAGAGCACCTGCTGCCATTTTTCTGCACCCCAGTTCCTGTGTTTTCATGCATAGTTGAGTCGCTTGGCCTTGTTTCCACGCCGGAGGTATGGCTTTTGGCCGCAAGTCTTCCATGAAGGCCACTTCTGACCAGACTTCTCCGGACAGTAGATGGGTGTACCAAGGTCCCACTGTTTTCTGCCAGTTCTGAGCTGATGGCACTGCTGGACATCTTCCGATTGCGAAGGGAAGTAAGCATGATGTGTCTTTCATCTGCTGCAGTAAGTTTCCTTGGCCGACCACTGCGTCTACGGTCCTCAATGTTGCCCGTTTCTTTGTGCTTCTTCAAAAGAACTTGGACAGCACATCTGGAAACCCCTGTCTGCCTTGAAATTTCTGCCTGGGAGAGACCTTGCTGATGCAGTATAACTACCTTGTGTCTTGTTGCTGTGCTCAGTCTTGCCATGGTGTATGACTTTTGACAGTAAACTGTCTTCAGCAACCTCACCTTGTTAGCTGAGTTTGGCTGTTTCTCACCCAGTTTTATTCCTCCTACACAGCTGTTTCTGTTTCAGTTAATGATTGTGTTTCAACCTACATATTGAATTGATGATCATTAGCACCTGTTTGGTATAATTGTTTAATCATACACCTGACTATATGCCTACAAAATCCCTGACTTTGTGCAAGTGAACCTAGAAGAATTGATGCTGTTTTGAAGGCAAAGGGTTGTCACACCAAATATGGATTTGATTTAGATTTTTCTTCTGTTCACTCACTTTGCATTTAGTTAATTGATAAATATAATCTATTAACATCTCTTTTTTAAAGTATTCTTACTTTACAGCATTTTTTCACACCTGCCTAAAACTTTTGCACAGTACTGTATATATAATGTACATTATTTGTGTTCCCTGATTGTTGTTGTTTTGTCTGTTTTTCTCTCTGTTTCCATTCCCCAGTGTGAGCAGGTGCAGGTCATTGCAGCCCCCAGTGTATGTACAGTATTATCCTTTTCATCATTGCCCTTTTGCATGCTGCCTTTGCTGATTGCCTGTTGTGTCCATCGATCGATTTTTCTGTTTTTTTGTTATTTATTTTGTTATTAAAGCTGCAGTGTCCCATCAAACTCCCATGTTACTAGCAGTGGTGTCGTCCTGAATCTGAAGGCACCGGAACGCCACTCAAATATAGATTCTTAAACGAGTTATTCTACGAATTCCCATCATCTTTTGAAGAGTTATCTTGGTGGTTCACTGTCACCACAGCAGCCGCTTCACTGCATGCCATTCCGGGAAGAGCTTTGCTTGTGTTTGGATCCACAGTCCCGAGTCGATGCACTGCAAAGACGTAGTTCATAACAGAAGTTCCCAATGCTCTTTTCATTGCATCAAGAGGACTACAGTAAAGATTGAATCAGACAGCTGTGCTCGAGATGTGAGTCATGTCACTTAGCTTGCCTATTAAGTTTCGACTGGACTACACTACTACTGCCTTATTCAGTAGCAACCTGTCTATTACAGAATAGATTGTATATTTCTACAGTATGGGGCACTACACCTTTAGCTTAATGTTATGAAACAGCTTTAACAAAGAACAGAAACACTAAATAAATGACTAACTGATTACTAAGTATGCGCTTGAGCTTGAGGTACTCCTTCCATCACCTGTCAAGCTGTCACTTAGCAGGTGATCGTAGCAGAGGTGATCATTGTGAGTGTTTGGTACTGAAATGCGCAATACACTGTATGACTAACTTTAACAAAACGTTGCTTTAAGTTGTGAATGCTTTCCTAGAAGGAGTGGCATTTATCAGAAGTTTTAAAGGGAGGGAGCGAGGCTACATTACAAGCCTGTCAGGGTTAAACATGAAGAGAAACATGGAATTAAAGAGCGTCCTCTACCTCCCTTCACTGTCAGGGTGAAACATGGAATTCACTACATTGTAACGCAATGATGAGACCAGACCATGTGTCAAATCTGAACATTTATTAGTTCCAAATACCAAGCATTACATTCAACATTGAACATTATTGTTTAGATAGCAGAGGGCCATTGGGGGGGTATTGGGAGCTTCTCCCCCAAGGGAAGGTAATTTGTCCTATCTCTGGTAACACTAGGGGCATGTATTGTATCTACACAATAATGTTCAATAAAGAATGTAATGTGGGTATTTGGGACTGATAAACATTCTCATTGCGTAACAATGTAGTTAATTTCATGTTTGCCTTCACTTTTAAACATCACATGCATCACTATACATTTTCAAAACTGAAATGATTCCACTCTTTTCACACAAGCTCCACTCTGTGCTTTCTGTATTGTTGCTGCTATCGGTTACTGGGGAGCAGCGTTTCTCACATTTCTTCAACTTTACATTGACTTCCAGCCTCCAGAGAAATTCCTCCTCCCTGAGATCAACACATCAGATTATGGCAGGAAGTGCGTGGTGATCGACTTGGATGAAACTTTGGTGCACAGTTCTTTTAAGGTAGCATTTAATGTCTCCTTCATAAAAATGTGGTTTTGTTTTATTTTTCTCAAAAACGCAGGCAGATCTGATAATGGATATAGCAGTATTACCTTAACATGATATCCAAGTTTGTTTAATAAACCACCTTATAAAAGTGTCCCACAGTAAAAGCACAGCAAAGTGTAATAAAGCACAGTGACAGCATGGTAAAGCATAGATAAGCATTGTAAAGAATAGTGAGGTTCTGGCTCCCGAGTGGCGCATCCGGTAAAGGAACTCCACGTGGAGTGCAGGATGAGCCCTATAGCCTGGATGTCGCTGGTTCGAATCAAGGCTATTCCATTGCCGACTGTGGACGGGAGCTCCCAGAGGGTGGCACACAATTGGCCGAGCTCCCCCGATTGGTTGGGGCTTAGGTCGTCCAGGGTGTCCTCGGCTCACCGCGCACCAGCAACCCCTGAGGTCTGGCCAGGCGCCTGTGGGCTTGCCTGTAAGCTACCCAGAGCTGCGTTGTCCTCCGACGCTATAGCTCTGTGGCTGCATGGTGAGTCGGCAGTGTGAACATAAGCGGTTGGCTGACGGCACACGCTTCAGAGGGCAGCGTGTGTTCGTCTTAGCCACTCCCAAGTCAGCGCAGGGGTGGTAGTGGTGAGCTGAGCCTAAAAATAATTGAATGTTCCTATTGGGAGAGAATACAAAAAATTTGGCGACTACTAAATAATAAAAAAATAAAAAAAAGAATAGAGAGGTATGGTAAAGCATGGATATGCATTATAAAGAATAGAGAGGTATGGTAAAGCATGGACAAGCATTGTAAAGAATAGAGAGGTATGGTAAAGCATGGATAAGCATTGTAAAGAATAGAGAGGTATGGTAAAGCATGGATAAGCATTGTAAAGAATAGAGAGGTATGGTAAACCATGGATAAGCATTGTAAAGAATAGAGAGGTATGGTAAAGCATGGATAAGCATTATAAAGAATAGAGAGGTATGGTAAAGCATGGATAAGCATTATAAAGAATAGAGAGGCATGGTAAAGCATGGATAAGCATTATAAAGAATAGAGAGGTATGGTAAAGCATGGATAAGCATTATAAAGAATAGAGAGGTATGGTAAAGCATGGATAAGCATTGTAAAGAATAGAGAGGTATGGTAAAGCATGGATAAGCATTGTAAAGAATAGAGAGGTATGGTAACGCATAGATAAGCATTATAAAGAATAGAGAGGTATGGTAAAGCATGGATAAGCATTGTAAAGAATAGAGAGGCATGGTAAAGCATGGATAAGCATCATAAAGAATAGAGAGGTATGGTAAAGCATGGATAAGCATTGTAAAGAATAGAGAGGTATGGTAAAGCATATTCAAAAACATGTCAAACCCATATAAACTGGGGGAAATCTGTACATGTGTTTTTTTCTTACTTTGCCAAGAACTTTTAGGAAAGCCATCTCAATGTGCAGACCCCCCCTGATTATTAAAATGTAGTAATAACACTTAGAAGTGACTTTTGAATACCACAAAGTAAAATATCTGACCACATCTGCTGTTTGGGCATGCTATTCTTTTTCTGCAAGTCTTAGGATCCTACACATATTTGTATACATTGCTATAGACTTAAAAGCACCTTTTCTACTATAGGGGTAAGAAATGTGATGGTTTCAATTTGGCATATGGGATAGTTGTAATCAGGAATATGTCTGAAATGGCAGAAAATCTGGGGTCCACCAAAAAAAAACAACACACAACTTGCAAAAGTAATCATTTTGTGGAGTGCTTCTGTATCCTGAATCATTCAGGGGGTCCTAATGGAGAACCGTACCAAGTTTCACCCAAAAATGTCACGCATCCACTGGACTGTATGTTCTGGCATCCACTTCAGGATTTTCTCGACTAAAGTTTTCAAGTGAAGCTGTATCCATGGAAACGTTCAGCTGTGGTAGACTAGATGCAGCTGTGCAGGCACGCCAGTGCAGTGCCTGGTGTTATTGCCTCTATTGCACAGAGAGGCTCGGCTTGCCCTGTACTGCATGTGGTTTTCATTTAGTTCACATGCAAATTCACAACTACATAACAATGCAGACATCTTTTTTTGTTTGTTTTGTTAGATTTTTAGGGTCCCCGTTCAGAGTGTGTCTTTCTCTCACATTATACAGTCACTGATACCCATTGTATTTAACCGATGGATTGATGTCTGTGATTGTGGAGACCTCTCTATATGTCTTTCTCACACTATACAGTCACTGATATCCATTGTATTTAACCGATGGAGAGAATATTCTTAAGCAAGGCATCCAAGTGAAGCCGGATCTTTGCATTGTGTCGACTGTGACATTGGCCTTGGGCATGGAACTTGCTGTCTGTGTTCCATCCACAGTAGAGTTTGTGTACTGTACTGTAGGAGCAGTGATATAGAAACGGGTTAGCTCTAAACATGGCCTGAGCTGCAGCAGTTCAATTCAGAATCTAGACTGTTTGTGAAGTGCACTGGCACCCCCTCCTGGCATGCCATATTTATTTCTACCAACTTGAAGTGTTCCTGAACAGGCTATAGCTTTTAAAACATAATGCATTACTTTCCCTAGCTTTCTGCTTTGTCGTATGTATTCCTGGAATATTTCTTTCAACATAATCACAATTGTTTTGATATTTTATGTTAACATATCCCTGGTCATAAATCAGTTTTTCAAAATGCTGAAATTTGGGAGAGGAGGGAGAGGATCAATGAAATGTCCATCCCACGGAGTGCTGTACAAGCCCACGGAGTGCTGTACAAGCCCGCGGAGTGCTGTACAAGCCCGCGGAGTGCTGTACAAGCCCACGGAGTGCTGTACAAGCCCACTGGAGACATATTTTCCTTTCATCCAGGACGCTGACATTTTTACTGCTGTATCGTGGCCATAAACAATGTTATGTGTTGTATGAAAATATGTTGCAAAACTAGCAAATGCAACTGATAATCACGTAAATATGACCTTTCACTGAACCTAACTCGAGCTACCGCTGTGGAAACCCGGATATGTAGTTCTTTGTCAAGTTTAATACAAGATAACACGTTGCCCAGGACTACAATCCCACAATTCACTGCAGAGATTACGCCTTTAAGGAAAGTGGGGGGATGATTTCGTATCAGAAGGATAGAAGAATGGGTAAGAGAAATAATTGCTTATGAAATGAAAGTGAGTTTTAGTTCAGTAACATGTCAGATTGGTAGTGATTGATGCTTAATGATTCTGTAAGCGAGGGAACGCATTGTTCTCTGAGTAATTAACACATTTCATTCCATTTAATTAACACCTAACAACTTCACATTTCTGAAAGGTAATTCCTGAGAAAATGTGAGTTTCGGCACAGCCCCACTGTAATCCCACCTTCTGCAACTCCGCCTGTTTTACACCAAAGTGACATTTCATTCATACTTCATGTCCCCAAAAACGCTTCTTAACTTAAATAAATGTCCATTTTAACACAGCTTAATAAGGGGAATTGGAAAATGTAGCCCACTGAATCATGACATCTGAAAACCGTGTCCGATCTGAACCGAGCCACTGCCCTACACGTTTACTGCACTGTATCATGACATCTGAAAACCGTGTCGATCTGAACCGAGCCACTGCCCTACGCGTTTACTGCACTGTATCATGACATCTGAAAACCGCGTCCGATCTGAACCGAGCCACTGCCCTACCGTTTACTGCACTGTATCATGACATCTGAAAACCGCGTCCGATCTGAACCGAGCCACTGCCCTACCGTTTACTGCACTGTATCATGACATCTGAAAACCGTGTCCGATCTGAACCGAGCCACTGCCCTACCGTTTACTGCACTGTATCATGACATCTGAAAACCGTGTCCGATCTGAACCGAGCCACTGCCCTACACGTTTACTGCACTGTATCATGACATCTGAAAACCGTGTCCGATCTGAACCGAGCCACTGCCCTACACGTTTACTGCACTGTATCATGACATCTGAAAACCGTGTCCGATCTGAACCGAGCCACTGCCCTACACGTTTACTGCACTGTATCATGACATCTGAAAACCGTGTCCGATCTGAACCGAGCCACTGCCCTACACGTTTACTGCACTGTATCATGACATCTGAAAACCGTGTCCGATCTGAACCGAGCCACTGCCCTACACGTTTACTGCACTGTATCATGACATCTGAAAACCGTGTCCGATCTGAACCGAGCCACTGCCCTACATGTTTACTGCATACAGTAAGAACTGCAGTAGAGTGCAAACTCATCTGAGTGAAGTCAAATCACTGGAACTGAACATCTTGGGAAAATGTCAAAATCGGCAAATTAGTGCCACACATACAATTCATTTAAAATATTAAGGGAAAAGGAACACAGCCACAAATGGTAAAGTGCATGTGACTTTTTAGAAGTTGTTTTTAAGATGCCTAATTTAAGCACAAAGTGGTCTAACATTTTCACATGAGTGCCTATTGTTTGTATATCACCAATTTCATGCAGGTAGGTATATAAAGGATATAAATGACAAATCTTGAGGTGTTCTTATACATCTGCACACGACTGTATTTAACTGATAAATTTCAAACAGCAATCCAAGCAAATGAGAGGAAGAAGCACAGGAGTTTGAAGCCTAGGCCCCCCAGTGCGGCCTTGTTTAAACGCACCTTTGTTGCTGAGAGCAGAGGCTCAAGTACGAGTCCTCCTAATAATGATCTGCAATCAGACTGGTTTAGTTCAGTCTTGGTTCGAGCACGGTGATCCTAATAATGATCTGCAATCAGACTGGTTTAGTTCAGTCTTGGTTCGAGCACAGTGATCCTAATAATGATCTGCAATCAGACTGGTTTAGTACAGTCTTGGTTCGAGCACAGTGATCCTAATAATGATCTGCAATCAGACTGGTTTAGTTCAGCCTTCGTTCGAGCACAGTGATCCTAATAATGATCTGCAATCAGACTGGTTTAGTTCAGTCTTGGTTCGAGCACAGTGATCCTAATAATGATCTGCAATCAGACTGGTTTAGTTCAGTCTTGGTTCGAGCACAGTGATCCTAATAATGATCTGCAATCAGACTGGTTTAGTTCAGTCTTGGTTCGAGCACAGTGATCCTAATAATGATCTGCAATCAGACTGGTTTAGTTCAGTCTTGGTTCGAGCACAGTGATCCTAATAATGATCTGCAATCAGACTGGTTTAGTTCAGCCTTGGTTCGAGCACAGTGATCCTAATAATGATCTGCAATCAGACTGGTTTAGTTCAGCCTTGGTTCGAGCACAGTGATCCTAATAATGATCTGCAATCAGACTGGTGTAGTTCAGTCTTGGTTCGAGCACAGTGATCCTAATAATGATCTGCAATCAGACCTGGTTTAGTTCAGTCTTGGTTCGAGCACAGTGATCCTAATAATGATCTGCAATCAGACTGGTTTAGTTCAGTCTTGGTTCGAGCACAGTGATCCTAATAATGATCTGCAATCAGACTGGTTTAGTTCAGTCTTGGTTCGAGCACAGTGATCCTAATAATGATCTGCAATCAGACTGGTTTAGTTCAGTCTTGGTTCGAGCACAGTGATCCTAATAATGATCTGCAATCAGACTGGTTTAGTTCAGTCTTGGTTCGAGCACAGTGATCCTAATAATGATCTGCAATCAGACTGGTTTAGTTCAGTCTTGGTTCGAGCACAGTGATCCTAATAATGATCTGCAATCAGACTGGTTTAGTTCAGTCTTGGTTCGAGCACAGTGAATACATAAACCCGGTGCTTCTAAGCCACGTATAATCGGAAGGGTGCAGACCGTTTACTTTTGATGGACAAGTTCACAATTACTGATTTCAACTCTAATTTAAAGTGGCTGTAGTAGCTAATTCTTTTTAAATTGTATTTGTTTGCTACATCCATTTTTAAAAGCCTGTCTGCATCCTCTTATCATTTCGAACTCAGTCTTTCGCCAGCATTAGAAAGTAATCAAAACAAATTGAAATGGGATGTGCTGCAGCCTTGTCTGTATTTGCATTATCTGCCAATCATTCCTGGCACCTCCTTTTGAAAGCAAAGTGCTGTATCTTGGAGACACGTCAGATATTGGGTACATAGAAGGCTGAAGGGGACACTAATGCGTGATACTGGAGGTACTGTACTTAACACTGGTGCATTGCTCACTTCTCGGTGCTAAATAAAAACATGCAGGGCAGGCACTTGCTGTGTGATTTAAATATGTACATGCAGAATAACATTGCATTGGGATTTCCTGCCTGGCATTCTTTGAGATCAATTCTTTCTATTTCATGAACTCGTTTTTCTTTCTTGACAGCCTATTAGCAATGCTGATTTCATCGTTCCTGTAGAGATTGATGGCACAGTCCACCAGGTGAGAGCTCTCTTTAAACCATGTATACATCACTGCAAGCCATTTATCAAACACTTTCAGAATGGAACATTGCGCAGGTTTCAAATCGCTGGGTTATTAATGATGATGATGATGATGATGATGATGATGATGATGATAATAATAATGGCACTGTGGCGTATCATACATTCGGGGACACTTGGCATCCGTCCCGTTTCAGTGCTGAATTGCATTGCAGTTCTGTTGCCAGAAGTTAAATCCATAATAAAACTGCGCTTTTCTGCTTCGCATTGTCTTCAGGGTCTGATGAAGGCAATGCTAAGCCAACACAAAGCGTTTTTTTAACCAGTGAAGTAATGTTTTATATGCGAGTTGCAGGGTTTCCTTATTCTTACTTTGATATTGTTTCTAACCCTACGCACCACAGCGGATGTTTGTTGAGGCACCAGTTCTGATCTGTTTTGAGTATTCTAAAAATAAAAAATTAATTAAAAAAAACACCACTTACAGCACAGGCTTCTCCCAGGGAGTAAACAGAAGCGCTGTTTTGAGTATTCTAAAAATAAAAAATGAATTAAAAAAACAAAAAAAAACACCACTTACAGCACAGGCTCCTCCCAGGAAGTAAACAGAAGCGCTGTTTTATGTACAAATCTGAATTAATAAACTAAAATGAATGTCTGAGGGCTGTTTTAGGCCAGTTCAATCCCTGCTGATTGTATCTCCTTTTAACTTTGCACTGCAAGTGCCCAGGGTCAGCAAAAGAAAAGAAAGCAGATGAGTGGGAGCAAGAAAGAACAACACCTCAAACACATGTAAGGGGATCAATCAGGTTTCCCACAATCCCATGCAGAGGACAGTTGTCCTCTCCAGCGACCTGATAGGAGGTTATCTGTGGGTGGAGCCTTGAGACACAGTACACACTGGCTAGGATACAAACAAGGTGCTGCCCTGCTGTAGACCTGTGCTGCTGACTCCCTTGTCAGGGCACTGTCCCTTCTTAACCCAGCTGAGGACAGCATGTAGACTCTTCAGGACCCCTGCAGTGTATGTGGTTTGTTTAGGTTACCCTGACGCTGGAGAAGCTGTGACCTGGTTCAAGTAATCCAGGATAGGCTGTGTGCTTCCAGATTGGCCTGTTCTCCATTACTTGCACTGGGGGTCAGCTGTGACACTCGGAAGAGAGACGAGAAGACTGTGCGGAATGCTGGCAGACGATTCATTCATTTGCAAATGTCTTCATGGTTATTTTTTTTAGTACATCAAAGATACTTTATCAGGAACAGTGGCTTGAAACCTGGTTCCAGGAGACCGGGAGATCTAGTTTGAGGCAACTGTATCAAACCCCATGTCTCCCCTGGTGTGCCGTGCAGTGGCTTTGTGTTTCCTCAGTTTAAGACTGTTCGACGGTAATAAAGAAGGTGTTTTGAGAAGTATTTTATTTTTTTTATTTGAAGTCAGTCATTCCAGTACTTGATACATTTTTTTTTAACTGAGACAAATTATTCATAATTATAAGCTAACCAGCTCTCGGTCTGACCTTGCATGGGTTATTATTCCACATGAAACTTGAGTTCTGTATACTGTTTAATCCACAATGCTGACAAGACTTTGATGGCTGAAGAAGACATGTACTTGCAACAAGGCCTTCATTTACTATGACCGTGCAGTTACACAAGATGGAGACAGGGCTGACCTGCAAAAGAAAGTCACAATCACATGTCCCTCGCACTTGCCTCGTGTATTAACAGGATTGATCTTGGTTGCAGGTTTACGTATTGAAACGGCCGCATGTTGACACGTTTCTGCAGAAGATGGGGGAACTCTTTGAATGTGTTCTCTTCACAGCTAGCCTAGCCAAGGTTAGTCACTTCTTTATTAGAATGAATTATATATATATATATATATATATATATATATATATATATATAATGTTGTTTGTTTGTTTGTTTGTTTTCTTAAACGACAACAAGAACAAAACCTTTTTTCCTTTTGGTTTAATAATCAATAGGACAAACAGCACCTTCTCATTGTTCTACTGAAGACCACAACTATATTGAGATGCAGCACTGGTACTGGAAACAGCACATGATGACAGCAACACTAGGGGTGGGGATTGGATTGCCCATTATTCCTCACTGAGAGCCCTTATTACTAAACACCCGGGTATCTCTAAATAGATAATCGTCTCCTCTTTTTGAAATATGCTAAATATTTTCACGAGTAAGACATCTCACAAGTAGAATGGCCCCTTGAAATGTTCTCCTTTTTCTAGGAAAGCAGTACAACTGGGGATATGGGGAGTTTGTTGCTGGATAACTTCACACAGACTACTAGCTCACTAAATATCTCTGTATCCCTTAATAGAAAACCGTCTTCTCTTTAAAAACATGCAAGAGATTGTAATGAGCACTCTCCCACAGGGGCAGTGGTACCAGTGTGTATAACTCTAGAGATTGTAATGAGCAGTCTCTCCTACAGGAGCAGTGGTACCCGTGTGTATAACTCAAGAGATTGTAATGAGCAGTCTCTCCTACAGGAGCAGTGGTACCCGTGTGTATAACTCAAGAGATTGTAATGAGCACTCTCCCACAGGAGCAGTGGTACCAGTGTGTATAACTCAAGAGATTGTAATGAGCAGTCTCTCCCACAGGAGCAGTGGTACCCGTGTGTATAACTCAAGAGATTGTAATGAGCAGTCTCTCCTACAGGGGCAGTGGTACCTGTGTGTATAACTCAAGAGATTGTAATGAGCAGTCTCTCCCACAGGGGCAGTGGTACCCGTGTGTATAACTCAAGAGATTGTAATGAGCAGTCTCTCCTACAGGGGCAGTGGTACCTGTGTGTATAACTCAAGAGATTGTAATGAGCAGTCTCTCCTACAGGAGCAGTGGTACCCATGTGTATAACTCAAGAGATTGTAATGAGCAGTCTCTCCTACAGGGGCAGTGGTACCCGTGTGTATAACTCAAGAGATTGTAATGAGCAGTCTCTCCCACAGGGGCAGTGGTACCCGTGTGTATAACTCAAGAGATTGTAATGAGCAGTCTCTCCCACAGGGGCAGTGGTACCCGTGTGTATAACTCAAGAGATTGTAATGAGCAGTCTCTTCCACAAGGGCAGTGGTAGCCTTGTGTATAACTCAAGAGATTGTTATACACTGGCAGAACTGCATTGCAATCTTCTTCCTTTCTTGTTTAATATTCAAATAATTAGTATGATTGATTTACATGCAATAATTTGTTGCAAGCCTAAACTCGCAGACAAACAGTTTAAAGTAGGATAAAAAAGGAACTTTATGGACAATGTGTATTATTTTTTTTTCAAAGCCCTAAAGTAACAGCATATTTCTTATGTATTTATTTATTTTATTCATGATCATTGAATAACTATTGAGGAATACAAGCAGCTGTTGAGGGCGGTTTTCTGCTTTGAGTCCTGTCGATTGGTTTGAAGAGATTCCATTGTGCTTAAGCATCATTAGATACTGGACTGTTTTTACTTGTGTAACTTGTAGTTTCATTCCACAGTGCTCGTGGTCTCTTGCTTAACTTGTAGTTTCATTGCACAGTGCTCATGGTCTCTTGTGTAACTTGTAGTTTTATTGCACAGTGCTCATGGTCTCTTGTGCTCTTGTTTTTAAGTATGCAGACCCAGTGGCAGACCTGCTGGATCAATGGGGTGTGTTCAGAGCCAGGCTGTTCAGAGAATCCTGCGTTTTCCACAGAGGGAACTACGTCAAAGACCTGAGTCGATTAGGAAGAGAGCTCAGCAAAGTTATTATAGTGGACAATTCACCAGCATCCTACATCTTCCATCCAGAAAATGCAGTAAGTGTGTGTGTGTGTCTGCGTATGCATGTGTCTCTGTGTGTCTGTGTGTCTGTGTGTGTGCATGTGTGTCTGTGCGCGTGTCTGTGTGTGTCTGTGCGTGTGTCTGTGCGTGTGCTGTACACATGTACTTGTAGTATCAGCTTTCCAAGTGTTTATGACTATTTACTAACCAGTACTGCGTAAGTGAAATCACCCAGTAAATGAGCAAAGGGACGTTCATTTCATTAAGACTTCAAAGGCACTGCACAACTCGATATATTCAACATTCAGTACTGAAATGTTAGACTGTATCCTCCTGCAGGGAGTAGGGGTGTGAAGTTAGAATATGGTACATTGTCAGATTTTGGTACAGGGACCAAACAATGACATAAACATGAGAATCTGGACTACGCGCTGATGATATTGCAGCACACTTCGAAAGTACCAACCCGTGTTTCAATCCATGACCGTGATTTCCGATTTGCTTTTTAGCCTTTTGAAGAACTGTCTAATGATCGGTCTCTTCTGGTTCATTGAGTAACGATGATAAACTAGACAGTTTCTCTTGAGATAAGCTTGTTATTTCTTATATATTAATAACAATTCAATACAAATATTTAAATACAAAAATAATTCTCCCTTTGCTTCCTCCACCTGCCCGTCGCCAGGTTCCTGTGCAGTCGTGGTTTGATGACATCACAGACACAGAGCTGATAGATCTGATCCCTTTCTTTGAAGGACTGAGCAAAGAGGAGGACGTGTACAGTGTGCTTCAGAACATCCGAAGCAGGTAGCGCAGTCTGAGACCCTCCCATCGCCTCGAGGGTTCCAGAACCAGCCCTCCTCCACCGCCCCCCCCAGCCCAGCCCCGACCTTGAAGGCTCCAGAACCACCGACCCTCCCGCCCCAACCCAGACACTCTTCCACCGCCCCCCAGCCCAGCCCAGCCCAGCCCCATCCCCAGCCCAGCTGCCTCCTTGAAGGCTCCAGAACCACTGACTCCCCGGAACCTAGCCCTCCTCCACTCGCCTCAAGGACTCCACAACCACCAACACCAGCTCGGCCCCTCCTCCACCCCCACACACCGAGCCCAGCCCCTCCAACCCAGCCCAGCCCTCTCCTCCACCGACCCCCAGCCCACCACCCTCCTCCACCAGCCCAGCCCAGACTCCTCCTCCACCCACCCCTGCCCAGCCCAGCACCCTCCTCCACCAGCCCAGCCCAGCACCCTCTGCCCCAGCCCAGCCCCTCCTCCACCAGCCCAGCCCAGCCCTCCTCCACCAGCCCAGCCCAGCCCCTCCTCCACCAGCCCAGCCCAGCACCCTCCTCCACCAGCCAGCCCAGCACCCTCTGCCACCAGCCCAGCCCCTTCCACCAGCCCTGCCCCCTCCTCTGACCCCCAGCCCAGCCCCTTCCCCAGTAGGACTCCAGAACCACGAGGGCCTCGCATCGTATCCAGCACAGAGCTCAAGAGGACTGCTGTTGGTTTGTCACAGAGAAGCAGCTCTGTTGCAGATCTTCCTGTTCAACCCGAGGTGACTGCATTGTGTGCTCAGTTCTAAAAGGGAGACACACATCCTGAAGTCGTAATGGACACAATGAGTACGGACATCAAATTTTACAATCCTTATAATAACTTCTTTATATTTACCCAAAAAGAAGAAAAGGAAAAAAAATAGTGTTTTGGATAGTTCTCTGACAGTTTCATTTAGATTTTTGTTGTCCTCTTTTCTTGCTGTTGCAGTTTCTACTTGATCTATAGTTGTTTACCTGACCCTTTTCTTTCTTTTTCTCTTACTGAATGAAGTGCCTTTTTCAAATGCTGATTTTAATGGGGAAAAAAAAAGTTACGTTTTGTACACAGCATATTTCCAGAGGACTTTTAATGACTGTGTGCTTTAAAAGAAATGACAATGGATCTTTATAAAGCAATGTTATTTATGCTAAAGAGTTTTTTTTTTAACTGCGGATGCTGGGTATATGTCACCACACAGTCTTGTGAATGGTGTTTCTTTTAAACTGGCTTCAAGTTCACACCGTTCTGTGGAGCTGCTTTTATTTCTTCTGCAGTTTATTTTCCGTAGAGCTGTGTTAGTGTCACTATAGCCTTCAAGGACTTTGAAAGACAAGAATGCATTTGCAATTGCTGTTGTTACTCCTTTTCATTAACATTATTTTAACAGAAAACACTGATTAAAAATTTGAAAATAATAATAATAAAAATCCCTGAATCCAGGACAGTATTGGGAATGAATTAGGGTGCAAATGGTTTTGTTTTTAAATTGGTGCCATTTTACAGGAAAGCACCCAGTGAGTGTAAAGTGCCACAACGTCCGACTGAGTCCAGGTGCTGGAGCTCACATCCATATCCTTAGATAGAGGTTATAGGAGCATCATTAGAAATACACAGAGCGCACTCCCATATCCTTATATGGAGGTTATAGGAGCATCATTAGAAATACACAGAGCGCACTCCCATATCCTTATATGGAGGTTATAGGAGCATCATTAGAAATACACAGAGCGCACTCCCATATCCTTATATGGAGGTTATAGGAGCATCATTAGAAATACACAGAGCGCACTCCCATATCCTTATATGGAGGTTATAGGAGCATCATTAGAAATACACAGAGCGCACTCCCATATCCTTATATGGAGGTTATAGGAGCATCATTAGAAATACACAGAGCGCACTCCCATATCCTTATATGGAGGTTATAGGAGCATCATTAGAAATACACAGAGCGCACTCCCATATCCTTATATGGAGGTTATAGGAGCATCATTAGAAATACACAGAGCGCACTCCCATATCCTTATATGGAGGTTATAGGAGCATCATTAGAAATACACAGAGCGCACTCCCATATCCTTAGATAGAGGTTATAGGAGCATCATTAGAAATACACAGAGCGCACTCCCATATCCTTAGATAGAGGTTATAGGAGCATCATTAGAAATACACAGAGCGCACTCCCATATCCTTATATGGAGGTTATAGGAGCGTCATTAGAAATACACAGAGCGCACTCCCATATCCTTATATGGAGGTTATAGGAGCGTCATTAGAAATACACAGAGCGCACTCCCATATCCTTATATGGAGGTTATAGGAGCGTCATTAGAAATACACAGAGCGCACTCCCATATCCTTATATGGAGGTTATAGGAGCGTCATTAGAAATACACAGAGCGCACTCCCATATCCTTATATGGAGGTTATAGGAGCATCATTAGAAATACACAGAGCGCACTCCCATATCCTTAGATAGAGGTTATAGGAGCATCATTAGAAATACACAGAGCGCACTCCCATATCCTTATATGGAGGTTATAGGAGCATCATTAGAAATACACAGAGCGCACTCCCATATCCTTATATGGAGGTTATAGGAGCGTCATTAGAAATACACAGAGCGCACTCCCATATCCTTAGATAGAGGTTATAGGAGTGTCATTAGAAATACAGCAGCAAATAGCAAATGCCCGTTTAGTTCTTGGAGCTTTCTGAAGAAGCTGGTAAATAGTGAGGATTGCTTTGCATAAGCAAGGGTCCACGATGGCACACAGATTATGTTTTGTTCTGCTGTTGCTCAGCAGGATATGATGTTTTTTGTTTTTTTTCTTTGTAAAGAGAGGATGTGAAAGTGTACCTCCCTAGAGTTTCTAAGCATTGGTACACAATTGCAAATGGATCCTTTCATTATTTAAAATGAGCCTCTTTTTTCTTGTGCATCCGTTCATTCATCTTCAGTTTTTTGGAGATTCATAAAGAAGCCATCTTGGGGGCAAGCTGGTGAAGTTGGATTTTGTATTTTTGTTCATGCTGCTGTGAGCGTACAGTCACCAAGTGGAGTCGACCAGCGGCTAATGAAACTGTTCCTCACCACTGTGCCTACGCCTGGACATACATCACCACTGCGTGCAATAAAGTCGAAAGACAGACTGCTTGAGGCACTCCTGGTTCCTGCACACTTCAGCTTTCTTGTGTTGTGTTTTTTTTATATAAAGGTTTTATACCCATGTTGTCAGATACTGTAGGTGTATCTTCTTCAGTGTGCACAGTAAAGCTCTCCTTACAGCAGACAGTGTTACCAACCTTCAGTATAAAAACAATAAACAGTATATATTTATATGATAAGATATTTGGAGGTAAGTCTATTTTGCAGATATTTTCCAACGTATTGCTGTGAATCCAGTAGGATCCAGATGCGATGGTGGTATTGTCAGTTCTTCAGTAACTTTGGTTAACATGCGTATGCTATGTGCAAGTTGCGTGCTTTATCTTTGTACACTATCATGCTCCGTATGCACTCAGCCCAGTCTCTCCAGAACAACTCCTATTTCTCACAACATATACTAACTGCAGCGTTCATAATGACACGCAATACCTTTTTAGCAACTTTAAATATTTTTTTATTGTATTTTTTATTCTGTTTTGGGTATAAAATGACTAGTGCTGGTACTTTTTTATTGTGGAATGGCTTGTACATACTTCTGCTGTATAAAATCCAGAGGTGCCCCAGGAGTCTGAATGTTTTATGAAATGAAAAATAATATAATAATAATTGTTGTTTCTGGCACTGCTGTTGCAGAACAAGTTGCAGTATGATGTGTGCTGGAGATTCCCTGCCTAGACAACGTGGCTCATTGATAACCCAGGAAATAGGAATACAAATATCTACAAAGTTCAAAATGAGTGTGCAACAGGAGGCCATCGCAGTAAGTCGTGAGAATGTTTGTAGAAGTCGAGGAGTTTTTGCAGTTTGTAAACTCCTCACACGATTGATAGCCATTGTAGATTGTAATGGGGTTTTCAGAAACTCCGTTACACGTCTATAGTGTGGAAACCACTGCATCAGCAGATTTGGGAAAGGACTTCACTTTGTGAACGTTAACGAGAAGGCACTTTGCTTTGCAATACCCACAACAGAGATGTCATTTATTTGTATTCTATTTTATTTTGTATTTGCATGTGTGAATGTAGCGGTCGAGCACTTGACTAAACGAAGTGTAGTTGTATTATTATTATTATTATTATTATTATTATTATTATTATTATTATTATTATTATTCCGTGTTTGGATCCGCTGCTGCAGAGTGCAGGGTTTTAACTGTAGAAGAGCTTTACTGGGCCTCATGTTTTCAGTGACGTGTTACACAGGTTTGTGTCCTATATCCTTCAGACAATGACATGTCTCATTAAAGCACCTTTTTAAAAACACAATTTTTATGACATATCATTTTACTGTACCATACATATTCCTGAAATAAACACTAAGCTAGCCCTTTGGTTTGGAAATGTCGAGACACAAATATTGCTTTTGTTTTTAATTGCTTTCATTGAAATTGGACTGGCTTTTTTGTTTACTTTTTGGTTTCCATGGAACGTTAAAATTGCCTGCATTTTTTTCTGTTTTTGAATTAAAAATAAATAAATCAAATAAACCATTTACACAAAACTGTTGAACAGAATCTAAGGATATTCACAATATTTGTTCTACTCTTAAGACCAGCTTCTGCAGTGCTGCTCTTTTTAAAGACATAATGTCAATGTAACATGTTGCAAAGAATTACTAGGCTTGTTTTGTCCCAGGGGTCGTTCTCCAAGTGTCTCAAATTCTTACCTATGTACTTTGGCCCTTCCCAACTGGTCCCACAGTTAAACTTAGAACAGCAACCAATCCGAAAAAAGGTATTCATGCATGTTTGCCTATTTCGGAGACTAGAGGGTACGGAAGTGTTTTCTTTCCCTCATCGAACAGAGCTCTGATTAAGCTTGTTTTTATACCTACCTCGGTTACATCTGTGTTCAACAATCCTCTCCATTGTCACTGCTCTGGTTACATCAGTGTTCAACAATCCTCTCCATTGTCACTGCTCTGGTTACATCATTCCTCAATGAATCCTCCTTCATTATCACTGCTGTGGTTACATCATTCCTCAATGAATCCTCCTTCATTATCACTGCTCTGGTTACATCATTCCTCAATGAATCCTCCTTCATTATCACTGCTGTGGTTACATCATTCCTCAATGAATCCTCCTTCATTATCACTGCTCTGGTTACATCATTCCTCAATGAATCCTCCTTCATTATCACTGCTCTGGTTACATCATTCCTCAATGAATCCTCCTTCATTATAGCTGCTCTTCAGATACAGCTTGACCCTGTGCCTCCCTGTACTCTCTCCTCTGGTTACATCCAAATTCCTACGTGTTTATAATTATACAATGTTCTATATCTGTTAATTAACAATACACAGGTTGTGTGAATTCAACTTTCACACAGTTCCTTCATTAAACAGCTACACATTGCTGTGGCTTGAGTAACGAGCAAACCCTAATGTGTTTACCCTACACATCACACATTCAGGAGGACACACATTGTGTTTACCCTACACATCACACATTCAGGAGGACACACATTGTGTTTACCCTACACATCACACATTCAGGAGGACACACGTTGTGTTTACCCTACACATCACACATTCAGGAGGACATACATTGTGTTTACCCTACACATCACACATTCAGGAGGACACACATTATCTGTGGCAGCTGTATACAGTGCATGCACATGATTGCTTACAGACTCTTCATGATCTAAACAAGAGTAATTTAGGAGAACCATTAATGTTGATTTTATTTCAGGAAAGAAAAGAAGATGCTTTGCTCAGAGCGAAGGGAGACTACTTGGTAATCATCTTTGTGCCACATTACAGGTACATGGGTATAATGATTTGGAATTCCAAAATATTGAATTGCAGAAACAGTCATGTGCACATGTATTAGAACACCCCATTGCTTCTGTAGTTCAGCAGTGTGCACATATATTAGAACACCCCATTGCTTCTGTAGTTCAGCAGTGTGCGCATGTATTAGAACACCCCATTGCTTCTGTAGTTCAGCAGTGTGCACATGTATTAGAACACCCCATTGCTTCTGTAGTTCAGCAGTGTGCACATGTATTAGAACACCCCATTGCTTCTGTAGTTTTGATTTGTTGTGCATATGAAATCAAACCACTGAAAATCTTGGGAAATTGTCAATAAGGTAAATTAGTGATTGTCTAATTTAACTGATGACTTCATAGGCTACGCATGCAAGCAATTTAAAATAGTAAGAGAAAAGGAACACACAGCCACAAATGGTGAAATGCAGGAGACTTTTCAGAACTTTAAGATGCCTAATTAAAGCACAAAGTGGTCTAACATTTTCACACATGAATGCCTATTGTTTCTATATCACTGATTACTGACCAAAAATGTAAATTGTTACCCCCAGAGGTTTTCATGCAGGTAGGTATATAAAATATATAAATGACAAGTCTTGAGGCAGTGTAATAAATGTGCACATTCCTGTATATCTAAACATGTACAGTGAGTGTGAGCTGCAGACAGACTCCTCCACACACACCAGGTTATTCTGCACTAATCATATACGCCAAACGTGTTTTTGGTTTTTTAGCAAGTTTCATCTCAATTGGACAAGTGGTTCTCTATATATAACCTGTATGTTAAAATGTAAGTATGGCATACTGTGCACGGAGAGAACCTCCATATCTACTGTATATGTACTTTACCCCTGGATTATGATATGAATGAGGTCCTGAGCAAGGTTGAGCAGAACTGAGTTTGATAGATGTGCAAAAATACCCTTCACAGGGATGCGTGTTCCTAATCTTTCACTTCTTACCTGCTGAATATGTTACCTGGTTAATGAAGAACTTTCTTCATCAATCTCTGTCTAAGCAGCGTGTTGAAAACGCAGGTAAAATAAATACATGTTTTACAAAGTTAGCTGTGACAACGTGATGCTGTTTGTGTTTTAGTTTGTTTTTTAGTCTTGGTTAATTACACGCTACATTCTATCATCTTTGTCTTTAATGTGATTTATGTAATGACAAAAACAAAACGCTAGCTATTAGTTCAGTGCACTCAAGCTGCGTCGAAGCGTGCCAAGTTCGGACAGAGAGTTCAGTGTCCCTGCTTTTGATGTGGGTGAGTAAACTTCTCTCCTTCTCGATATTCTTCAAATACTATTACGAATGTGCTTTTTTTGTTTGTTTGTTTGTTTGTATTGTAAGTAAGTTTAGCCATTTTTGTCAAATCAGTGGTAATTAGTGGATTAATAAAAACCAAAATGTAGAGGACCTCAAAAGGTGTCGGTTATTAATGCAAGTCACAGTGAGAACACTGCAGGGCTGCCCCTTGTCTTTCTGAGCAGTGTTACGTTGTTGTGAATGCTGTGAACACTGCCAGGCTGCCCCGTCTTTCTGAGCAGTGTTACGTTGTTGTGAATGCTGTGAACACTGCCAGGCTGCCCCTTGTCTTTCTGAGCAGTGTTACGTTGTTGTGAATGCTGTGAACACTGCCAGGCTGCCCCGTCTTTCTGAGCAGTGTTACGTTGTTGTGAATGCTGTGAACACTGCCAGGCTGCCCCTTGTCTTTCTGAGCAGTGTTACGTTGTTGTGAATGCTGTGAACACTGCCAGGCTGCCCTGCCTTTCTGAGCAGTGTTACGTTGTTGTGAATGCTGTGAACACTGCCAGGCTGCCCTTGTCTTTCTGAGCAGTGTTACGTTGTTGTGAATGCTGTGAACACTGCAGGGCTGCCCCTTGTCTTTCTGAGCAGTGTTACGTTGTTGTGAATGCTGTGAACACTGCCAGGCTGCCCCGTCTTTCTGAGCAGTGTTACGTTGTTGTGAATGCTGTGAACACTGCCAGGCTGCCCCTTGTCTTTCTGAGCAGTGTTACGTTGTTGTGAATGCTGTGAACACTGCAGGGCTGCCCCTTGTCTTTCTGAGCAGTGTTACGTTGTTGTGAATGCTGTGAACACTGCAGGGCTGCCCCTTGTCTTTCTGAGCAGTGTTACGTTGTTGTGAATGCTGTGAACACTGCCAGGCTGCCCCTTGTCTTTCTGAGCAGTGTTACGTTGTTGTGAATGCTGTGAACACTGCCAGGCTGCCCCGTCTTTTTGAGCAGTGTTACATTGTTGTGAATGCTGTGAACACTGCAGGGCTGCCCCTTGTCTTTCTGAGCAGTGTTACGTTGTTGTGAATGCTGTGCTCTTGTAGAAGCGGCTGGCTGTTGGTAGAAACATTGAGTCGTCTGTGAAGATCACTGGAAATGGGACTGCATCGCATCAGGTCGGTATCCAGGCTGAGGTACAGTTCCACACGAGTGCAGGCAGACCATCGTCACAGGATTATTTTAAACGAAGGGCATACTGTTCAAAATCAATGGACATAAAATGTAGGGTTTTCACAAAACAGAGTTTAAACTAGCCATTATTGACTCTCTTTATACAGACATTTAGTTTCCTCTGTATATTTGTTGAGATTAAAACTTCTTACAAGTTGAGCATGGTTTTTAATACATGCATTGTCTGTCTCTGCACACTTTGCAATATGTTTTAACTGAAGCACGTTTGGTTTGTAATACATGCATTGTCTGTCTCTTTGCAATGTTTTTGTTTTCCAAAAGGAACTTAAGTAGTGTTGCTACAGAGTTTTATTGGAATTCATGACATCCATCAAGCAATATATATATATATATATATATATATATATATATATATATATATATATATATATATATATATATATATATATATATATATATATATATAATTTACATTATGACCCTGAACTGTTTTGCATAAGGGGTTCATATGCAATGTGGTATTACTGATGTATCGCGTGTATCAAGGATTTGACTTGGCTATTTAGGTTTTGACCAGGCTATGAAAAGCAAGTACTCTCAAGAATAATATCAACATTTTTGTTCTTCCTCCTCCTCTTTAATGTGTTGTCTGTACAGTCCCAGCGTTTGCACAAAACAGGGTTTTAAGGCTGTAGTTCTGGTATCTGGAAACAGGTGGTAGTATTGAGTGCCTCAAATAAATGAAATGTGGTTCTTGTGGCTGAGATGCTTTATAGTACTATATTTGCATAGTAAAGGAGACTGGTACCCATTTAACCTGAGCAATCCTGCCTGCCCCCAGTTTACTTTGAAATATTCATTTGGTATGATGGTTAAACACCGTGAGGGATGCAATCAAATTGAATGTAGCCAATGGAGTTTGCAGAAAAGAGAAGCGTCTTTGATGTGATCAGTCAGATCAGCGGTGATTGCATCAGGTTGTCTTTGCCATCTTAATCCTTTAAGATACAAGGGACACGTGTGGCCCTTAAATGAAAATCATGCGAACTTGAATAATTTAAAGCACGGTTTCCAATGTACTGACAGATTGGGTCTGGTCATTTGTCAGTTTCCTCTTGAGTCGCTCTCAGATGTGTTTTAAAAAGAAACCATTTGCACAGCTGCTCAGTTCTTTGTGTACCTGAAGGGTTTACACAGTGAGGACGCCCTAATGAAAATGTGATTGTTTTGTACAAAAGGGCAGGGAGACTGTCGTGGAAACAGAGAAGCTTGAAACAGGACAGCCCTTATACAGTACGTGCTGTGCTGCAGAATAGCACAAGGGGGCGCTGTGTTTATAGTTTTGTTTCTACATTGCGTTTTATTTTACAAGTGATTTCTTGCATATTGTATTGTTGATTGTATTGCCTATTCTGTAAGGTTTGCATAATGCAGTCAGTATAAACTGACATCAGGATTCCTTATCAAAAGTGGAATATCCTGCAAATTACATTAAGAGGTTTTTACATTAAAAGACCACCCTGAAACTAAAATAAAGAAATGCTGATTTATTTAGAGCAGGGCTGTTGAATTACGGTCCTGAGGGCCATTATTCCACTCCACGTTAAACAGGTACAGTTACATAATGAACTACTTCAAAATCAGATCCTGATTTAGAGATAGTCTGATACCTGGATCACAGGCTGACAGGGACTCTGCAGATCCTGATTTAGAGATAGTCCGACACCTGGATCACAGGCTGACAGGGACTCTGCAGATCCTGATTTAGAGATAGTCCGATACCTGGAATTCAATCCCTAACACCTGCCTGGGGGTTGTCCTGACAGCTGTGGTTGATTTAGGGGGGGTGTGATCATTTTGTTTTCTGAGGGTATGGAGCACAGGAGGCTAAACTTTTTAAGAATGCTCTAAACAGACACTCGGTGCATTTGGTGTGAGTGTAAATTTTTACACGATTGTGGGTAGCAAAAGTCAGTATTGTTTAATATGGGGTAGTGAACCCTATCAGAGGGGAAGTGCACATTCACAGCTTCGGAGTCGAGTTCTTTTAAAAGCCGTCTCTTTATGTTCCACTGCATACAGCATACACTGCACACTGCTGTCAGTACAGTGCATGCACACACACACACACACACACACACACACACACACACACACATACACTGCACACTGCTGTCAGTACAGTGCATGCACACACACACACACACTGCTGTCAGTACAGTGCATGCACACACACACACACACACACACACACACACACACACACACACACTGCACACTGCTGTCAGTACAGTGCATGCACACACACACACACAGACATACACTGCACACTGCTGTCAGTACAGTGCATGCACACACACACACACACACTGCTCTCAGTACAGTGCATGCACACACACACACACTGCTCTCAGTACAGTGCATGCACACACACACACACACTGCTCTCAGTACAGTGCATGCACACACACATACACGCTGCACACTGCTCTCAGTACAGTGCATGCACACACACACACACACTGCTCTCAGTACAGTGCATGCACACACACACACACTGCTCTCAGTACAGTGCATGCACACACACACACACACTGCTCTCAGTACAGTGCATGCACACACACATACACACTGCTCTCAGTACAGTGCATGCACACACACATACACGCTGCACACTGCTCTCAGTACAGTGCATGCACACACACACACACTGCTCTCAGTACAGTGCATGCACACACACACACACTGCTCTCAGTACAGTGCATGCACACACACACACACTGCACACTGCTCTCAGTACAGTGCATGCACACACACACACTGCTGTCAGTACAGTGCATGCACACACACACACACTGCTCTCAGTACAGTGCATGCACACACACATACACGCTGCACACTGCTCTCAGTACAGTGCATGCACACACACACACGCTGCACACTGCTCTCAGTACAGTGCATGCACACACACACACACGCTGCACACTGCTGTCAGTACAGTGCATGCACACACACACACACACTGCTCTCAGTACAGTGCATGCACACACACACACACTGCACACTGCTCTCAGTACAGTGCATGCACACACACACACACTGCTCTCAGTACAGTGCATGCACACACACACACACTGCTCTCAGTACAGTGCATGCACACACACACACACACTGCTCTCAGTACAGTGCAGTGCACACACACTGCTCTCAGTACAGTAAGTGCACACACTGCTCTCAGTACAGTGCAGTGCACACACACACACACTGCTCTCAGTACAGTGCATGCACACACACACACACACTGCTCTCAGTACAGTGCAGTGCACACACACACACACACTGCTCTCAGTACAGTGCATGTGCACACACACACCCACACACACACTGCTCTCAGTACAGTGCAGTGCACACACACACACTGCTCTCAGTACAGTACAGTGCACACCCACACACACTGCTCTCAGTACAGTACAGTGCACACACACACACACACACACTGCTCTCAGTACAGTGCAGTGCACACACACACACACTGCTCTCAGTACAGTGCATGCACACACACACACACACACTGCTCTCAGTACAGTGCATGCACACACACACACACTGCTCTCAGTACAGTGCATGCATGCACACACACTGCTCTCAGTACAGTGCAGTGCACACACACACACACTGCTCTCAGTACAGTACAGTGCACACACACACACACACTGCTCTCAGTACAGTGCAGTGCACACACACACACACACTGCTCTCAGTACAGTACAGTGCACACACACACACTGCTCTCAGTACAGTGCATGTGCACACACACACCCACACACACACTGCTCTCAGTACAGTAAGTGCACACACTGCTCTCAGTACAGTAAGTGCACACCCACACACACTGCTCTCAGTACAGTAAGTGTACGCACACACACACACACACACTGCTCTCAGTACAGTAAGTGCACACACACACACTGCTCTCAGTACAGTGCATGTGCACACACACACCCACACACACACTGCTCTCAGTACAGTAAGTGCACACACTGCTCTCAGTACAGTAAGTGCACACCCACACACACTGCTCTCAGTACAGTAAGTGTGCACACACACACACCCACACACACACTGCTCTCAGTACAGTAAGTGTGCACACACACACACCCACACACACACTGCTCTCAGTACAGTGCAGTGCACACACACACACACACACACTGCTCTCAGTACAGTGCATGCACACACACACACACACTGCTCTCAGTACAGTAAGTGCACACACTGCTCTCAGTACAGTAAGTGCACACCCACACACACTGCTCTCAGTACAGTAAGTGCACACACACACACACTGCTCTCAGTACAGTGCATGTGCACACACACACACACACACTGCTCTCAGTACAGTAAGTGCACACACACACACTGCTGTCAGTACAGTGCATGCACACACACACACACACTGCTCTCAGTACAGTAAGTGCACACACTGCTCTCAGTACAGTAAGTGCACACCCACACACACTGCTCTCAGTACAGTAAGTGTGCACACACACACACACATTGCTCTCAGTACAGTAAGTGCGCACACACACACTGCTCTCAGTACAGTGCATGTGCACACACACACCCACACACACACTGCTCTCAGTACAGTAAGTGCACACACTGCTCTCAGTACAGTAAGTGCACACACACACACACCACACACACACTGCTCTCAGTACAGTAAGTGCACACACACACACACTGCTCTCAGTACAGTAAGTGTGCACACACACCCACACACACACTGCTCTCAGTACAGTAAGTGTGCACACACACACACCCACACACACACTGCTCTCAGTACAGTAAGTGTGCACACACACACACCCACACACACACTGCTCTCAGTACAGTAAGTGTGCACACACACACACCCACACACACACTGCTCTCAGTACAGTGCATGTGCACACACACACACCCACACACACACTGCTCTCAGTACAGTAGTTTCATTTCTTTAACACTGGAACCTGACTGCTTGGAAGCCAGGTTTGTTATCCGAGATGCTGGATCTGTCGAGATTATCTCTGGAAGGAGAATGACTTGTTATAAGAATGCTGCTGCCGACGCCCCTGGAAGCAAACCCAACCTGGAAGCAGCAGGTTTAATTGACACACAGGCCCACAACTAGAACAATGGCATTCACACCAAAGTCAACAGACGGTACCAGGACATTTTTGTGTGCTGCATTCAGCATGGGGCACAGCTTCAAGAAATCAAATCCGGCTTCAGTTTACTGAACCGTCTCTAGTGTATGTGTGGTCCTTCACCAAGACAAAAAACACGACCTGCAAGCGAGGCCGTCGATTACGATCTTACATTTTAAACTTTAAAGTAACTTTTATTCAATGTATTCTTCTGCCGTAAAAAAACAAACAAAAAAAAACTATACTTTGGCTGTAAGTCCATCTCTATACAAAGAGAATGTTCTCCCTCTCCCACTGCATGAGAGAGCTGGCTGTCATTCCCTATACAAAGAGAATGTTCTCCCTCTCCCACTGCATGAGAGAGCTGGCTGTCATTATTATTATTATTTATTTCTTAACAGACGCCCTTATCCAGGGCGACTTACAATTGTTACAAGATATCACATTATACATTATTCAGATATCACATTATTTTTACATACAATTACCCATTTATACAGTTGGGTTTTTACTGGAGCAATCTAGGTAAAGTACCTTGCTCAAGGGTACAACAGCAGTGTCCCCCACTGGGGATTGAACCCACAACCCTCCGGTCAAGAGTCCAGATCCCTAACCACTACTCCACACTGCTGCGCTGTACAAAGAGAATGTTCTCCCTCTGCATGAGAGAGCTGGCTGTCATTCCCTATACAAAGAGAATGTTCTCCCTCTGCATGAGAGAGCTGGCTGTCATTCCCTATACAAAGAGAATGTTCTCCCACTGCATGAGAGAGCTGGCTGTTAGTCCCTATACAAAGAGAATGTTCTCCCTATCCCACTGCATGAGAGAGCTGGCTGTGCTTGCTGTCCATGCCTGCCTAATCCTTCCTAGTTGGCAGTGCTTGCTGTCCATGCCAGCCTAATACGTCCCTAGTTGGCAGTGCTTGCTGTCCATGCCAGCCTAATACGTCCCTAGTTGGCAGTGTTTGCTGTCCATGCCTGCCTAATACTTCCCTAGTTGGCAGTGTTTGCTGTCCATGCCTGCCTAATCCTTCCCTGAAGACTGGCTATACCTCCTGTACGTTCCCCTGCATCCTGAGCCCGCTCCTTCTCCACCGTCACCCCGCAGTGGAGGAGCGAACTGCCTAATCGTTCCCTGATGTTGTATTACTGTACTGCACATTGTGGCTTTTTATTAAAGGTTTTAACCTCATGGTCTTAATTGTCATGCAAGCAGGATGGAAGGGACATGTGCAGCGAAGAAGACCTCAGTCCACTGCAGCAGTACCTGGCTTGTGCTGCTAGTAACTATGTTCTGTCTGTGTGGGGCCCTACACCTGCTGCACTGGCAGGGTAGTCATGAATGCTGTGTATTAACAGGACAGCAGTTAACAGCACTGGCAGGGTAGTCATGAATGTTGTGTATTAACAGGACAGCAGTTAACAGCACTGGCAGGGTGGTCATGAATGCTGTGTATTAACAGGACAGCAGTTAACAGCACTGGATTTTAGTAACAACAACTAAGATAACATAACTTTTAAGACATGGAAAGAGAGAAACATGAAACCCTTTTAACTGTTGCTATTCTTTCTTTGAGCCTTCAGCAGCAGTTCCATTAAAAAGAAAATGGGATGGAATTTTTTCTGTTAGTTTGTTTTTTCAAGGAAAGTTGGATTCCTGAATGCTGTCCAGCTCCAGCTGGTCTCCCAGGATTCTAAAGCAAGGGCGGCTGCTCCTCCCAAAGTAACTAGCGTTGTGTTGTGTTGTGTTGTGTTGTGTTGTGTTGTAAGAGGCCAGCCTTCCTGGTGTGTGTTTCTGAGTGTTCAGTGGCTGCCTCCAATCCAGTTCAAAGTGCATTCCTCATTGTGAGAGGCCAGCCCTCCTGGTGTGTGTTTCTGAGTGTTCAGTGGCTGCCTCCAATCCAGTTCAAAGTGCATTCCTCATTGTGAGAGGCCAGCCCTCCTGGTGTGTATTTCTGAGTGTTCAGTGGCTGGCTCCAATCCAGTTCAAAGTGTATTCCTCATTGTGAGAGGCCAGCCCTCCTGGTGTGTGTTTCTGAGTGTTCAGTGGCTGCCTCCAATCCAGTTCAGAGTGTATTCCTCATTGTGAGAGGCCAGCCCTCCTGGTGTGTGTTTCTGAGTGTTCAGTGGCTGCCTCCAATCCAGTTCAAAGTGTATTCCTCATTGTGAGAGGCCAGCCCTCCTGGTGTGTGTTTCTGAGTGTTCAGTGGCTGCCTCCAATCCAGTTCAAAGTGCATTCCTCATTGTGAGAGGCCAGCCCTCCTGGTGTGTGTTTCTGAGTGTTCAGTGGCTGCCTCCAATCCAGTTTAGAGTGTATTTTTCATTGTGAGAGGCCAGCCCTCCTGGTGTGTGTTTCTGAGTGTTCAGTGGCTGCCTCCAATCCAGTTCAGAGTGTATTCCTTGCTCCCTCATCGCTGCATCAGGCCCACAAGCGAAGCACTCTCAGCTTGATTAGAGGAAGCCACCAAACAATTAAACATACCTTAAATATAAGTAACAAACAGATGAACCCCTGAGAGCAACACGCTTAGTCTGTTTGTATAGAAGCTGCTGTTGTGGTTAAACATTTCAAATACTTTGTCATTGACGTTCTGAGTGCAAGATCTACGCTCTCAACGATGTTCCTGAAGTCAATACAAACTGAAATGCTATCGATAGTTAACCCGAGTCACGGCAGTGTTTTGAACGGGGCTCAGAGAGGAGGATGAGGGGGCACACAGGGAAGCTGTGTAATGGGCTGCGGTGCAGGCTGTGCAATGGGCTGCGGTGCAGGCTGTGTAATGGGGTGCGGTGCAGACTGTGTAATGGGCTGCGGTGCAGGCTGTGTAATGGGCTGCGGTGCAGGCTGTGCAATGGGCTGCGGTGCAGGCTGTGCAATGGGCTGCGGTGCAGGCTGTGTAATGGGGTGCGGTGCAGGCAGTGTAATGGGCTGCGGTGCAGGCTGTGTACTGGGCTGCGGTGCAGGCTGTGTACTGGGCTGCGGTGCAGGCTGTGTAATGGGCTGCGCTGTTGTCTTTGTAATTATTATTATTTATTTCTTAGCAGATGCCCTTATCCAGGGCGACCTTACAGTCGTAAACAAAAATACATTTCAAGACTCACAGTACAAGTATTAATACAATTAAGAGCAAGATAAAATACAATCACTTCGGTTCTGGCAAGTACAAGTATATGACAAAATACGATTCAATAACGGAGCAGATAACAATGTCAGTTAGTTACATCAGGATATAATTAAATACAAAATACTACAGATTAAATAACACTTGTGACAGATTACAGTACTCTAAAGTACATGATTAAATGCAGTAAAATAGGGGGCAGATAAGAGCAAGTAAAGTGCATTTAAGGAAAAGTGATGTGTTCCGATGGAAAAGAGGAGTTTCTACAGGTGATGTCTGAAGAGGTGAGTCTTGAGGAAACGCCAGAAGGTGGTCAGGGACTGGGCAGTCCTGCCATCTGTAGGAAGGTCATTCCACCACTGTGGGGCGAGGGTGGATAAGGAGCGGGCTCTGGAGGCAGGAGAGCGTAGAGGAGGTAGAGCCAGTCTTCTAGTGCAGGAGGAGCGGAGAGGTCGAGTGGGGGTGTAATGAGGTGTGGCGTTGTCTGTGTAATGGAAGTGCATGGTAAACTAGATTAAACAGAAACCTGATCTGTAGCTTTAACTCTGGGAGCCAGGCCGAGTCCCCAGATCTTCATCACACTGGCTGGTTAAGGCAGTATATCCGCCAGCGCTGCAGTGATAATGAACAAACTGAGAGCGTGTTATATGTCTGTTTCAGCACCTGTCCAGCTGTGAGAAGTGTTCACATAGACTGGAACTGGTAGCTTCTCAAAACAGCAATTCAACAGGATTAGGGGTCATTAAACAGCTGGTAAACAACATTGTTTGAAGAGCATGTTTGTATTCTGATAGTGCTATTTTAGTTTGCATGCTTGAGCAGTACTGTGTTTTGTAAATCCAGCAGATGTTAAGTGATTGAGTGTGACGGGGTGACCTCTCCTTGTGGATATTTATATGTGTATTTTATTTGTGGTGGTGTTGGTGTTGTTGTTATATTGTGTCTGTGTGCAGACGGACGGACGAAAGCCGTCATTATTATTTATTACGGTCTCATAAAGTGTAGCTGGCAAGGATGGGGTTAAATCCCCATCCCAATAAAGCCTGTGGGAATGGGACTGGAGCCTTAATAAGGTCATTGTTTTAATAGGTAATGAAAGCTCCAGCCACAGTATAAAAACCCACTCTGGGCTCAGAGCAAGAGGAGAGTTAAGGAGAGTAAGAGCGAGCGCGAATGCTACCAGCCAGCGAATAAGGTACTCGTTTTTCTAAAAGGAATTCTAGTGTGTTCTTATTACTTTGGCCCATGTGCCCTTTCGTTTATTTTGTGTTTGTTTATTTTGTTGTTTAATGATTTGTTGTAACATGGAAAAGAGAAATAACAGCAGATATTATTGTGCTTGGTTTAAATGATCTGTCTGTTTACAGCACACATTCCATACACCTGAGTGACTAAATTCACAAATCACAGGAAGTGGGAGCGAGTGGTAAGGTCATCTCAAGTTGCATATTCTTGAAGATGGTTAAATTAGCCAACGGCACCTTCTCCAATGAACAACCGCTGGCAGCTGGAAAAACTGATACACCCAAGATAATAAACACAACAATAGCTGGTTAACATAAATGGTAATTTCTTGCTGGCAAGCCATTTTCCAGGCTACCTCAGCACATGACATATAGTCACATCTTTTGGACACATCTCAATTGGGGTACACATACACTGCTTTCATTTCTGTGTATGTTTGTGCATTAAGAAACCTGAACGTTCCTGTTCCTTCATGTTTAAGTATCTCACTCAGATCATGCAACATGAGCGGGCATTCTTACAATTCTCTTGTTATAGTAAGAAGGAATAAATCCTTAACTATCTCTCCCCTGTAATCTCACACACCTCCAACGCCCTGTCTGTCTGGGGACACAGGATAAGATCTGGTTACTTTGAATTTGAAAGGACCCTTTGAAATTCAGGCTTCGGCTGGGTGGGGGGGCACATAAAAATACCAACACCCAGTAACAGGTCACTTTACCATTGGCAAAGTGCCAGAGACAGGATATGGGGGTGGGGGCACATAAAAATACCAACACCCAGTAACAGGTCACTTTACCATTGGCAAAGTGCCAGAGACAGGATATGGGGGTGGGGGCACGTAAAAATACCAACACCCAGTAACAGGTCACTTTACCATTGGCGAACTGCCAGAGACAGGATATGGGAAGCGCCCTGTGTTAAGGGGTATTTAACATCTTGGAAAGTCGTAAGAATTTGAATCTGTCTGTTCTGTGCTTGGGATGTGATTCCCTGCATGTATTAATATAAACCTATTATTAATTGAATAAAAGGACTTTGCGTATTTTCTTAAACATCGGAACTCGCTTTTAAATCAACATGAAATAAGAAGCTGAGCACCACTGCACCTCAGTTTACCTCGTACCTTTTGTGTTTTCTGTTTCATTTCCTGGTCTGACAGCACCACTCAAGCCATCTGTGACACTGAGGTAGTGAAACCTCCTCTGACAGCAGCGCCCGCACCCTTCTACAAACTGTGGCACCCCATCAGCACCAGGCAAGGAAAAGGTACAAACCCTCTTCAAACTGTTGATTGAATCAATGAAAGCTGCATCCAGACCCTGAATCCGTTCATTACATCACAGTACCTGTTAAACCTGGAGTGGAATACTGACCCTCCAGGACTGGATTGGACGCCCCTTTCTTACAGGATAAGAATCTCAACCGGATTGGACGCATTTTTCTTACAGGATAAGAATCTCAACCGGATTGGACGCCTCTTTCTTACAGGATAAGAATCTCAACCGGATTGGACGCCTCTTTCTTACAGGATAAGAATCTCAACCGGATTGGACGGCCCTTTCTTAAAGGATAAGAATCTCAACTGGATTGGACGGCCCTTTCTTAAAGGATAAGAATCTCAACCAGATTGGACGCCCCTTTCTTACAGGATAAGAATCTCAACTGGATTGGACGGCCCTTTCTTAAAGGATAAGAATCTCAACCAGATTGGACACCTCTTTCTTAAAGGATAAGAATCTCAACCGGATTCGATGCCCCTTTCTTAAAGGATAAGAATCTCAACCAGATTGGACGCCCCTTTCTTAAAGGAGAAGAATTTCAAGGTTTAGAAAAACAATCAGTGTGCTTTTTAATTTTTAAAGAAGGTGATTGTTGGAGGCTCTTTGACCACACCCCTGCAGTTTTTAAAGAAGGTGATTGTTGGAGGCTCTTTGACCACACCCCTGCAGTTTTTAAAGAAGGTGATTGTTGGAGGCTCTTTGACCACACCCCTGCAGTTTTTAAAGAAAGGTGATTGTTGGAGGCTCTTTGACCACACCCCTGCAGTTTTTTTGTTTCTTCCATAGTTACACAATACCCTTCAGATGGTCCAGTTTAATTGGCCTGCACTGTTGGGGGCTATGGCTTTTACATAATGACTCATGATGTTTCTAGTGTAACCCTGTAACAGATACAATAACATTACAGTGCATCTTATAGAAGCCTCTCTTTGGAGACTGTGTTCCAGTTTATGGTGTGGAAGTGCCCAGGTTTAGTTCTCCCAGTCTCTCTCTGATAATGATGGACGTGCCCAGGTTTAGTTCTCCCAGTCTCCCTGTGATAATGATGGACGTGCCCAGGTTTAGTTCTCTCAGTCTCCCTGTGATAATGATGGACGTGCCCAGGTTTAGTTCTCTCAATCTCCCTGTGATAATGATGGACGTGCCCAGGTTTAGTTCTCTCAGTCTCCCTGTGATAATGATGGACGTGCCCAGGTTTAGTTCTCCCAGTCTCCCTGTGATAATGATGGACGTGCCCAGGTTTAGTTCTCTCAATCTCCCTGTGATAATGATGGACGTGCCCAGGTTTAGTTCTCTCAATCTCCCTGTGATAATGATGGACGTGCCCAGGTTTAGTTCTCCCAGTCTCTCTGATAATGATGGACGTGCCCAGGTTTAGTTCTCTCAGTCTCTCTCTGATAATGATGGACGTGCCCAGGTTTAGTTCTCTCAGTCTCCCTGTGATAATGATGGACGTGCCCAGGTTTAGTTTCCCCAGTCTCCCTGTGATAATGATGGACGTGCCCAGGTTTAGTTCTCCCAGTCTCCCTCTGATAATGATGGACGTGCCCAGGTTTAGTTCTCCCAGTCTCTCTGATAATGATGGACGTGCCCAGGTTTAGTTTCCCCAGTCTCCCTCTGATAATGATGGACGTGCCCAGGTTTAGTTTTCCCAGTCTCCCTGTGATAATGATGGACGTGCCCAGGTTTAGTTTTCCCAGTCTCTCTGATAATGATGGACGTGCCCAGGTTTAGTTCTCTCAGTCTCCCTGTGATAATGATGGACGTGCCCAGGTTTAGTTCTCCCAGTCTCCCTGTGATAATGATGGACGTGCCCAGGTTTAGTTCTCCCAGTCTCCCTCTGATAATGATGGACGTGCCCAGGTTTAGTTTTCCCAGTCTCCCTGTGATAATGATGGACGTGCCCAGGTTTAGTTTTCCCAGTCTCTCTGATAATGATGGACATGCCCAGGTTTAGTTCTCCCAGTCTCTCTCTGATAATGATGGACGTGCCCAGGTTTAGTTCTCCCAGTCTCTCTGATAATGATGGACGTGCCCAGGTTTAGTTCTCCCAGTCTCTCTGATAATGATGGACATGCCCAGGTTTAGTTCTCCCAGTCTCTCTCTGATAATGATGGACGTGCCCAGGTTTAGTTCTCTCAGTCTCCCTGTGATAATGATGGACAGTGAGGAAGCTTCTCAGGAATGCGCTGAGGCGTTACCAGAGGATGATGTTTCTGGAAGGAGTTAATGCTGTTCAATGCGATGTGGCTTTCACCCTCCCAGGGAATATTCAATACAATTATTAGCCGAGGGGAGGTTACATTCATTTTAATGTTAGCACTTCCAGGGCTGGGATCATCAGCGGCTGTCTGGGGTTCCCTAGTATTGAAGCTTCTTATAGTTTGATTGGATATTTCCATTAAAGCATGTATTTTATGGTTATGAGTGACTAATATAAAGGAACCACTATTCATGCAAAGAAAATAATTGTATTTAATTTGAGGTGTGGTATTCAAGGTCATTAGGTGGCATTTTAATATATATACACCAGCCAGCAGCCACCCATTATTTATGAATTGTATTGTGTTGTTGTAATGGATTTGAGATGCCCAGTATGAAGATCTCTCCAGGCACCCTCTGTTCCAATGTGAAGCCCAGTGGCTCTTTTCAGACAAGAAATAAACAAATCGCTTTCAAAATTCAGAAAGCCATCTTAAAAGACCAGCAGACCATATTGTTACATTCCTGTTAAAAAGGGAACCAGGTCATTTTATATGAACAAGAATTGTTGTAAAAGTAAACAGTCCTGGCCGCTTCAAGGTGACAGATGCGGTTCTAGTCTGAATTTTTGCATTGCATTATTGTTTTTCACTGCTCAGTAGATGGTGGGGGCCCCCTATGGCCCTGGTTGCTGGCCTCTCAAAGCGACTCTGCTCGCTGTGTCCTTGTATACAGAGGGTTATTATTGTTCTATCTGTTTGTTTGTGCTCTGTCTCCTAGCTACAGTAGTCTAGAGCCTGTTATGCATGAAGAGATTTTCCATCAATGTCCAGTTTTTCATTGTCTTTCTTCAGTTGAGCAGATTGAGGCTGGCTTTTCAAACACACTCAGCCATTGAGGGTTAAAAGGAAGGACTTCATTGTTTGGTGCCATGTGGAGAAGGGGTGGTTCAATAACTCCCTGCTCCCTGCACTCGCACTGTAATACTGGAGGTCCTGACGCACCCTGCCAGCCTGTTCAATAACTCCCTGCTCCCTGCACTCGCACTGTAATACTGGAGGTCCTGACGCACCCTGCCAGCCTGTTCAATAACTCCCTGCTCCCTGCACTCGCACTGTAATACTGGAGGTCCTGACGCACCCTGCCAGCCTGTTCAATAACTCCCTGCTCCCTGCACTCGCACTGTAATACTGGAGGTCCTGACGCACCCTGCCAGCCTGTTCAATAACTCCCTGCTCCCTGCACTCACACTGTAATACTGGAGGTCCTGACGCACCCTGCCAGCCTGTTCAATAACTCCCTGCTCCCTGCACTCACACTGTAATACTGGAGGTCCTGACGCACCCTGCCAGCCTGTTCAATAACTCCCTGCTCCCTGCACTCACACTGTAATACTGGAGGTCCTGACGCACCCTGCCAGCCTGTTCAATAACTCCCTGCTCCCTGCACTCACACTGTAATACTGGAGGTCCTGACGCACCCTGCCAGCCTGTTCAATAACTCCCTGCTCCCTGCACTCACACTGTAATACTGGAGGTCCTGACGCACCCTGCCAGCCTGTTCAATAACTCCCTGCTCCCTGCACTCACACTGTAATACTGGAGGTCCTGACACACCCTGCCAGCCTGTTCAATAACTCCCTGCTCCCTGCACTCACACTGTAATACTGGAGGTCCTGACACACCCTGCCAGCCTGTTCAATAACTCCCTGCTCCCTGCACTCACACTGTAATACTGGAGGTCCTGACACACCCTGCCAGCCTGTTCAATAACTCCCTGCTCCCTGCACTCACACTGTAATACTGGAGGTCCTGACACACCCTGCCAGCCTGTTCAATAACTCCCTGCTCCCTGCACTCACACTGTAATACTGGAGGTCCTGACACACCCTGCCAGCCTGTTCAATAACTCCCTGCTCCCTGCACTCACACTGTAATACTGGAGGTCCTGACACACCCTGCCAGCCTGTTCAATAACTCCCTGCTCCCTGCACTCACACTGTAATACTGGAGGTCCTGACACACCCTGCCAGCCTGTTCAATAACTCCCTGCTCCCTGCACTCACACTGTAATACTGGAGGTCCTGACACACCCTGCCAGCCTGTTCAATAACTCCCTGCTCCCTGCACTCACACTGTAATACTGGAGGTCCTGACACACCCTGCCAGCCTGTTCAATAACTCCCTGCTCCCTGCACTCACACTGTAATACTGGAGGTCCTGACGCACCCTGCCAGCCTGTTCAATAACTCCCTGCTCCCTGCACTCACACTGTAATACTGGAGGTCCTGACACACCCTGCCAGCCTGTTCAATAACTCCCTGCTCCCTGCACTCACACTGTAATACTGGAGGTCCTGACGCACCCTGCCAGCCTGTTCAATAACTCCCTGCTCCCTGCACTCACACTGTAATACTGGAGGTCCTGACGCACCCTGCCAGCCTGTTCAATAACTCCCTGCTCCCTGCACTCACACTGTAATACTGGAGGTCCTGACGCACCCTGCCAGCCTGTTCAATAACTCCCTGCTCCCTGCACTCACACTGTAATACTGGAGGTCCTGACGCACCCTGCCAGCCTGTTCAATAACTCCCTGCTCCCTGCACTCACACTGTAATACTGGAGGTCCTGACGCACCCTGCCAGCCTGTTCAATAACTCCCTGCTCCCTGCACTCACACTGTAATACTGGAGGTCCTGACGCACCCTGCCAGCCTGTTCAATAACTCCCTGCTCCCTGCACTCACACTGTAATACTGGAGGTCCTGACGCACCCTGCCAGCCTGTTCAATAACTCCCTGCTCCCTGCACTCACACTGTAATACTGGAGGTCCTGACGCACCCTGCCAGCCTGTTCAATAACTCCCTGCTCCCTGCACTCACACTGTAATACTGGAGGTCCTGACGCACCCTGCCAGCCTGTTCAATAACTCCCTGCTCCCTGCACTCACACTGTAATACTGGAGGTCCTGACGCACCCTGCCAGCCTGTTCAATAACTCCCTGCTCCCTGCACTCACACTGTAATACTGGAGGTCCTGACGCACCCTGCCAGCCTGTTCAATAACTCCCTGCTCCCTGCACTCACACTGTAATACTGGAGGTCCTGACGCACCCTGCCAGCCTGTTCAATAACTCCCTGCTCCCTGCACTCACACTGTAATACTGGAGGTCCTGACGCACCCTGCCAGCCTGTTCAATAACTCCCTGCTCCCTGCACTCACACTGTAATACTGGAGGTCCTGACGCACCCTGCCAGCCTGTTCAATAACTCCCTGCTCCCTGCACTCACACTGTAATACTGGAGGTCCTGACGCACCCTGCCAGCCTGTTCAATAACTCCCTGCTCCCTGCACTCACACTGTAATACTGGAGGTCCTGACGCACCCTGCCAGCCTGTTCAATAACTCCCTGCTCCCTGCACTCACACTGTAATACTGGAGGTCCTGACACACCCTGCCAGCCTGTTCAATAACTCCCTGCTCCCTGCACTCACACTGTAATACTGGAGGTCCTGACACACCCTGCCAGCCTGTTCAATAACTCCCTGCTCCCTGCACTCACACTGTAATACTGGAGGTCCTGACACACCCTGCCAGCCTGTTCAATAACTCCCTGCTCCCTGCACTCACACTGTAATACTGGAGGTCCTGACACACCCTGCCAGCCTGTTCAATAACTCCCTGCTCCCTGCACTCACACTGTAATACTGGAGGTCCTGACGCACCCTGCCAGCCTGTTCAATAACTCCCTGCTCCCTGCACTCACACTGTAATACTGGAGGTCCTGACGCACCCTGCCAGCCTGTTCAATAACTCCCTGCTCCCTGCACTCACACTGTAATACTGGAGGTCCTGACGCACCCTGCCAGCCTGTTCAATAACTCCCTGCTCCCTGCACTCACACTGTAATACTGGAGGTCCTGACGCACCCTGCCAGCCTGTTCAATAACTCCCTGCTCCCTGCACTCACACTGTAATACTGGAGGTCCTGACGCACCCTGCCAGCCTGTTCAATAACTCCCTGCTCCCTGCACTCACACTGTAATACTGGAGGTCCTGACACACCCTGCCAGCCTGTTCAATAACTCCCTGCTCCCTGCACTCACACTGTAATACTGGAGGTCCTGACACACCCTGCCAGCCTGTTCAATAACTCCCTGCTCCCTGCACTCACACTGTAATACTGGAGGTCCTGACACACCCTGCCAGCCTGTTCAATAACTCCCTGCTCCCTGCACTCACACTGTAATACTGGAGGTCCTGACACACCCTGCCAGCCTGTTCAATAACTCCCTGCTCCCTGCACTCACACTGTAATACTGGAGGTCCTGACACACCCTGCCAGCCTGTTCAATAACTCCCTGCTCCCTGCACTCACACTGTAATACTGGAGGTCCTGACACACCCTGCCAGCCTGTTCAATAACTCCCTGCTCCCTGCACTCACACTGTAATACTGGAGGTCCTGACGCACCCTGCCAGCCTGTTCAATAACTCCCTGCTCCCTGCACTCACACTGTAATACTGGAGGTCCTGACACACCCTGCCAGCCTGTTCAATAACTCCCTGCTCCCTGCACTCACACTGTAATACTGGAGGTCCTGACACACCCTGCCAGCCTGTTCAATAACTCCCTGCTCCCTGCACTCACACTGTAATACTGGAGGTCCTGACACACCCTGCCAGCCTGTTCAATAACTCCCTGCTCCCTGCACTCACACTGTAATACTGGAGGTCCTGACACACCCTGCCAGCCTGTTCAATAACTCCCTGCTCCCTGCACTCACACTGTAATACTGGAGGTCCTGACACACCCTGCCAGCCTGTTCAATAACTCCCTGCTCCCTGCACTCACACTGTAATACTGGAGGTCCTGACGCACCCTGCCAGCCTGTTCAATAACTCCCTGCTCCCTGCACTCACACTGTAATACTGGAGGTCCTGACGCACCCTGCCAGCCTGTTCAATAACTCCCTGCTCCCTGCACTCACACTGTAATACTGGAGGTCCTGACGCACCCTGCCAGCCTGTTCACAACTCCCTGCTCCCTGCACTCACACTGTAATACTGGAGGTCCTGACGCACCCTGCCAGCCTGTTCACAACTCCCTGCTCCCTGCACTCACACTGTAATACTGGAGGTCCTGACGCACCCTGCCAGCCTGTTCACAACTCCCTGCTCCCTGCACTCACACTGTAATACTGGAGGTCCTGACGCACCCTGCCAGCCTGTTCAATAACTCCCTGCTCCCTGCACTCACACTGTAATACTGGAGGTCCTGACGCACCCTGTCAGCCTGTTCAATAACTCCCTGCTCCCTGCACTCACACTGTAATACTGGAGGTCCTGACGCACCCTGCCAGCCTGTTTGAGTGACATTTCCATTGTGCTCTATTCAATTTGCACAATTCATGCAGCACACTCGACTTGCTGTTCAAGCTCAGTATTTCATTGTATTATTGTGGTTAGTGTTCCTCGCAGCTGTGGTGCTAGAACATCAGGATCGAAACATTTCATGACAATGACAAGCTTCAAACTGCACCCACTTCATGACAATGACAAACTGCACCCACTCCATGACCATGACAAACTGCACCCACTTCATGACAATGACAAACTGCACCCACTTCATGACAATGACAAACTGCACCCACTTCATGACAGAGAAGCTTCAAACTGCACCCACTTCATGACAATGACAAACTGCACCCACTTCATGACAATGACAAACTGCACCCACTTCATGACAATGACAAACTGCACCCACTTCATGACAGAGAAGCTTCAAACTGCACCCACTTCATGACGATGACAAACTGCACCGACTTCATGACAATGACAAACTGCACCCACTTCATGACCATGACAAACTGCACCCACTCCATGACCATGACAAACTGCACCCACTTCATGACAATGAGAAGCTTCAAACTGCACCCACTCCATGACAATGACAAACTGCACCCACTTCATGACAATGACAAACTGCACCCACTTTATGACAATGACAAACTGCACCCACTTTATGACAATGACAAACTGCACCCACTTCATGACAATGACAAACTGCACCCACTTCATGACAATGACAAACTGCACCCACTCCATGACCATGACAAACTGCACCCACTTCATAACCATGACAAACTGCACCGACTTCATGACAATGAGAAGCTTCAAACTGCACCCACTTCATGACAATGACAAACTGCACCCACTTCATGACAATGAGAAGCTTCAAACTGCACCCACTTCATGACAATGACAAACTGCACCCACTTCATGACAATGAGAAGCTTCAAACTGCACCCACTTCATGACAATGACAAACTGCACCCACTTCATGACAATGAGAAGCTTCAAACTGCACCCACTTCATGACAATGACAAACTGCACCCACTTCATGACAATGAGAAGCTTCAAACTGCACCCACTTCATGACAATGACAAACTGCACCCACTTCATGACAATGAGAAGCTTCAAACTGCACCCACTTCATGACAATGACAAACTGCACCCACTTCATGACAATGAGAAGCTTCAAACTGCACCCACTTCATGACAATGACAAACTGCACCCACTTCATGACAATGAGAAGCTTCAAACTGCACCCACTTCATGACAATGACAAACTGCACCCACTTCATGACAATGAGAAGCTTCAAACTGCACCCACTTCATGACAATGAGAAGCTTCAAACTGCACCCACTTCATGACAATGACAAACTGCACCCACTTCATGACAATGACAAACTGAACTCACTTCATGACGATGAGAAGCTTCAAACTGCACCCACTTTCTGTTGTGCCTCAGGGGTGTTGGGTGCCTGATTTGACTCCCCTCAAGCTTTTGTCTTCTGTTTTTAGCAGGGAATGGAAACAATAAGTAGTTATGAATTTATGTGTTTGCTAATTTTATGTGAACCCTCAATTGATTTAATTTCTTAACACAATCTGGCTATACCAGCACTAAATATCAACCCTGTTTTTTGCATTCATAATATCACTTCAAGATTGAATTAGAAATCCAATTGGATTTAGTAAAAATCTGTTTTGCTTCAAAGTGGATTCCTTTTGCATTATATTCCAGTCTTTGATGTATTCCCTTTGTATCATTCATTCAAATAATCCTTTTTGACATCTATTTGGAATTCAATTTAAATTCAAAAATAAATGTAATCCTCTAGTAAATGTGTTCTGAATGAAACCAGACAGGACATACACACATATCCTAATATATATTGTGGATGAGATATGTGTTGCTCGCATTAGAATGGAGAGTCATTAGTTCCAGTGGCTGTGCAGGGTGTTGTGATGGACGACGCCCAGGATAGCCTTCCTGTATTACACTATTAACAGCTGTTACCATGGTGAAGGCAGCAAGGCAGGGCTGTAAACATGGTATCCAAGACCTTCTTTCTTCCAATTGTATTTGAAACGAAGCCTGCACTGATCATTCAGAAGAGATTGGATTAAAGGAATTCAGTCTGGTGGCTCATCTTAACTTGTGATTTCAGTGTTGGATTTTCATTTTAAACTCATTCTGAGAGATCACAGACAGGCAAGGCATACTGTATCAAATGATTAGACCTTTTATTTTATTAGGAGCCGGTTTAGTTTTGTACCACACTGAAAAGGAGGAGAGCTTCAACAGCATACCTATTTTCTTTTTCTGATTTCTAGCCTTCTACCATTTTGCAATATAACACTATAGCCATATATACTTAAAAAAGACATCTTTGTAATATTTCAAATCACTATATGCTCTCCATACACTCACACGCAGTCAGACAATACATACATACACACACAGTCAGACAATACATACACACACACACACACACACAGACATGTGCACACACAGACACGCTCACGCACGCACACGTAGACACAGACACACGCATGCACTCACACGCTCTCGCACGCACACGCTTACACACGCGCACACACACACAGAGGACAAGTTTGACTCATGCCCCTCATTTATCTCAGTACCACGAGCAGCAACACAGAAGAACGATGGCTTTTTAAAAGAAATAAAGTGAAGCAGTGAAAGAGCCCTGCCTGCCTGTGCCAATGCTGTCTCGGGAGCAGGTGTGTTTGAGAACAGTCGTCCCTCAGGTGGGTAGAGTGGGTGTGTCACACAAGGTAGAAGGGGCCAGCTCAGTGCAAACACACACTCAGAGAGAGAGAGAGAGAGAGAGAGAGAGAAAGGCTCTGCATCACACCCACACCCTCACACGCACATACACACAGGCTCAGAGGAGAGGAACTTCAGGACAGCTCAACTCACAGCACCATTTCATCAGCTTGTACCGGGTAAGGCTTCTCTCTCTTTCCTTGCCTGTAGAATCTTTGTGCAGCTCATTATCTGACAGAGATATCTGCAGTAAAGGGAGTTATTTTTTCAGATACTGAAGAGGGGTTAGGGTTAGGGGTATGATTCGAGTCTTGGGGAAGGGAGGGGGTTAGGGGTATGATTCGAGTCTTGGGGAAGGGAGGGGTTAGGGTATGATTCGAGTCTTGGGGAAGGGAGGGGTTAGGGCATGATTCGAGTCTTGGGGAAGGGAGGGGTTAGGGTATGATTCGAGTCTTGGGGAAGGAGGGGTTAGGGCATGATCTCGAGTCTTGGGGAAGGGAGGGGTTAGGGTATGATTCGAGTCTTGGGGAAGGAGGGGTTAGGGGTATGATTCGAGTCTTGGGGAAGGGAGGGGTTAGGGTATGATTCGAGTCTTGGGGAAGGGAGGGGGTTAGGTATGTAGCTACTGTTTTGGGCATGGTAAGCAGTTTTCCAAAGCACATAAGGTTTATTTTTTTTTTCTTGAGCTGTTTTTTATGTTCTAGTGTACTAATTGTTTTTCGTAATTTTGAGATCTGTATACTTTTAAGAGAGGGGTGTCCCACTCCAGGTTTAAATGCAGAGTTTGGATCGAGGTTTACTTTAACAACATAGAGCATGGTTTGCAGCACAGACTAGGACTAGTGGAAGGACCTGCTTTGGGGGCTTTGGACAGCCCTGTTTGAAGATGTGCTGTAAACAGTTTGCTTTAAAGTCTCAGTTTAGCAGTGACTGGTTCACGCGGCACCAGAATGCTTCTTGAGATCTGTGGTAAATGTTTAAAGACCTGAAATAGAAAGGGTGGAGTGAGGCAAAGAGGCTGACTGTGTCTGGGAACAATATTTAAATAGGATATAGAAGTTAATAATTAACTAGGACAGTGAGGAGTCTTCTGACTAGTACTTGAAAAGCACTGATGTTTTAATAATGTAATTCACCCCACATAGTCATTAACAAAAAGAAAAATCACTGTTCTGAGCTATGTTGAAAAGCAAGTATTGTATATAATTACAAAGCAAGTGTACTGATTTCGTGCTGAAACACATACCGCTGTTTGTTTTTACTGTCTTTCAAAGGTGTCAACATGAGAAGTGTGTGTCCTTATGCATTATCATTTCATCTAAATATAATACTGTAGAACTCTTGAAAGAGCGACAGAGGCACTGCCTGCAGTGAGATACAGTTTGTTTAAAGACATGCTAAGGGCAGGGCTGTGGAAACAGTAAAAGACTCTTGAGCAAATATTTTGAGTTCTGAATTTGATCCCAAGGGAGTTTCCTCTTTCTGAAAGATTGTTTTATGTATTCATTTGTTATGTAGCCTGGACGCACACTTCTCTGTGTAGAAATATGATCATATAAAAATGAGTATTGAAGCGTTTTTAAAATATGCTGTTGATGTGAAGCGGACCTTATCCCTGACTGCTGTATAGCAATTGCATGCCCTGTAACTCTCTCTCTCTGTCCTGAGCACTTGGGGTGAGTTTGGCTCATAATGAATTCCATTCCGCTGGCACAGTAAACTCATCACTAGATCTGCCACACATTACCATCCTAGTGATTTTCTCTTGTGTTCCTGGTTGCCTGTTGAGGTCTGTGTGCGCTGGGTTACTGCCTGGAGTGCTGGGAGCTTGTAGCCGCTGTGTTCATACAGAATTGGAATTCCCTGCTCTGCTGCAGCTGGGATGTTTATTCTGTTCACCTTTTTAAAACTCGGCTCAAGACTAGTTGCTTGTTTGACAATGCCTTTGCCCTGCAGTGTCTTTATTTGTGACGGGCTTCCATGTGGTTCTGCATAGTGGTGTAGTGGAGCCGGAACACTGTCCCAGTACTGAATTCCTGCAGAGCTGTCTGATTCAGTCATTAGTCCTTGTGGTGCAATGAAAGAGCATGAAGAACTTCTTCTGTTACGATCTGCTTCTTTAAGAAGCCTAACAATGCTGACGAAGACGAGAGCCACAGTGCATTACCTATTATATGTGTTACTAGAAGTTCAGTATACATATAAAATGTGACTTTGTGTAATGGTTCTTGTTTATGAAAATCAGCATGTTGGTGGCATTTCAGCACCTTTTAGATTCAAGACTACACCAGTGATCTACATGAAGGGTATCAGTAGAAGAATTGATTGTACTTTAGAATTAAGTGTGTCAACGGTTAAAGTTGCTTTACCAGCAAAACCCCGAAAAGCACAAAACAACGTATTTCAAAATAATGTTGCAAGAGGCCGCCTTGCACAGAATGGAGTCTGCGCCCCTACAACCGTGACTAGTGTTAGTGGTGATTCACCTTGCTGGTGAGATCCTGGATTGCTAACCCTTACACCACACTATCACATGCTGAACATCATCTTCAGTATACCGCTGTAGTAAACTTGCTTTAGAGAATTATTCAACCTCCTGCAGCCACTGGTGTTGATTCGAATCTACAAGACTTATCTGCATCATTCACATTGTATTGTACAGTCCAGTATCTGCTTTAATGGATCATTAGTCAGGTGCTGGCCCCAGCCTGTGTATCTGAATCAGCAAACTCTTCCATATGGGCAGTCTGTGGAGGTAAAGATTCAAATCAATCCCCAGCGTGAGTGTAACCAAACAGACCTGCATGTTGTCCTTCTCCTATCATGTTATTCACCTCCACAAGCATAGCAACTGTCATCCAGGCACCCTGGAAATGGGAGTGATCTTCCGCTGAAGCGTGATGCAGTGGTAACAGAGGAGGGGTTAAGTGAAGGTGTCCTTGGCAGTATCGATTGAGATTGATACCATAGATGAGGGCCTCCCTGCTGGTTTACAGGGTCTCCTATGAGCCAGGTGTCCTTGGCAGTATCGATTGAGATTGATATTATAGACGAGGGCCTCCCTGCTGGTTTACAGGGTCTCCTATGAGCCAGGTGTCCTTGGCAGTATCGATTGAGATTGATATTATAGACGAGGGCCTCCCTGCTGGTTTACAGGGTCTCCTATGAGCCAGGTGTCCTTGGCAGTATCGATTGAGATTGATATTATAGTTTGTTTACTAGGCACTCCCTGTTGGTATACATATATTTTGCTGATAACAATGTTCTCTATTTAAACTGGTGGCCACACCCTGAGTAACTGCTCCACACATCACATGATCTGATTATGTTCCTCTCTGCTTTTAGACTCATGAAAGAATTAGAGACGGCCAGTATTAACAATGCCAGACCTACAGGACACCCAGTGTAACAAAGCAGTTATAATCTGGAATAGTACAGCTGTTTACTGGGGCTCAATACAGACAGATATCTGGAATAGTACAGCTGTTTACTGGGGCTCAATACAGACAGATATCTGGAATAGTACAGCTGTTTACTGAATTTAGTTTACTGTTTACTCAATGAGGGCAGTGGAGAAACAATTCTAGAAATAAATATAGGTAAATGGTGTCAGGGTCTAGAAATAATCAATCAGCACCTAACAGAATGAATGATGAACATGAAGCATGAGGCTCAATAATAATCAATCACCACCTAACAGAATGAATGATGAACGTGAAGCAAAAGGCTCAATAATAATCAATCAGCACCTAACAGAATGAATGATGAACGTGAAGCATGAGGCTCAATAATAATCAATCACCACCTAACAGAATGAATGATGAACGTGAAGCAAAAGGCTCAATAATAATCAATCAGCACCTAACAGAATGAATGATGAACGTGAAGCATGAGGCTCAATAATAATCAATCAGCACCTAACAGAATGAATGATGAACGTGAAGCAAGAGGCTCAATAATAATCAATCAGTACCTAACAGAATGAATGATGAACGTGAAGCATGAGGCTCAATAATAATCAATCAGCACCTAACAGAATGAATGATGAACGTGAAGCAAGAGGCTCAATAATAATCAATCAATACCTAACAGAATGAATGATGAACGTGAAGCATGAGGCTCAATAATAATCAATCAGCACCTAACAGAATGAATGATGAACGTGAAGCAAGAGGCTCAATAATAATCAATCAATACCTAACAGAATGAATGATGAACGTGAAGCCATGTGACAGGCGTTCCCTTCAGCACATGATGATGCACATTATTCTGTTTGTCTGAAAAAGGTATACTGTAAATCTCCAGCAGGTTTTAGTTAATAGGCAACATGATTGAGTAATGTGCTGTTATGTAGCAGTAGCTATAATAATGACATTAGTCAGTAGAATGTATCCGTCCCTTCATTTTAATGGGTATCTAATACACCCTGTACACCCTTCCGTTGGGCACAGCCCATACCGCAAACCTCCGGACCCTGTATCACCAGTTTGGTATTAATAACCCCACCCCCTTTACAAATATGTGTCACATTGAGTTAATCATAGGGTTACCAGGTGACTCCGTGTACCCCAGGACAGTTTGGGACAGGCTTTTCAACTCACATCACAGTGTATTCTGGTACATGTTACCTGTGTCAGGTACCTTTCACACCAGAACTACACTTACCAGAATGCATTAGGGTGTGAGCTGAGTACAGCAACCTCTGTGATAGTTGTGTGATAATGTCTTTTTTTTACTAGAGCATAGTTGATCATCCAAATACTCAATGGTAGTATGTGTAGTAACACTAAAAGAAACCTATTTAAAAAAAAACTTTGACAAACGTTTCCACTAGAAGCCTTTCTCAGCATCTCCAGTGGTGCGATTCATTTTATTAGCGGTCCCAGTCTATTGTAGCAGGCTCTTTTGCATTGTGGTAAGACGCTGTCTTGCGGTGCGTGACTTTCAAGCCTTGAATCTGTCTATTTGATGACCTGTAGCTGTTTGTCCTCCAGACCCAACTAACAATCGATGAATGCCATCTGCATGGAGCTCTCCACGCTCTGTACACATTCATACTGGTCTCTGTGACGTGTACAAAGTGCTAATGGACATGGATTACTTCAGAGATTAAAGTGTTTGCAGTTGTAATTAGTGGTCTAATCCAATATGTTATCTTGACATACAGTGTAGTTTTAAAAAGGGCAGTGTGGTCAGTAGTTTCTAACTCTTTTAGTGCTTGCTGATCTTCTGTATGATTAGACCAGGTTTTTAAATGTGCTAAATTGCAACTTTCACTAAACTTTCACAGGACTTGACAGAACTGTATGTTTCAGAGACTATAAACTAAACTATATGAATAAATACATTTTTTAATTAATATGAAACTCTAAGCGCTTTTCCAAATTCACCGCATTAAGTCATGTTTTGGCCAGATTCAAGGGACGCTCGAACGGTGTCTCTACAGATAAGAGGTCCACATCTCAATTTATACATAGCAAAAACCTTGAACTGAGGACAGCTTGACCAGCAAATCCTGCTTCTGAATGCCAGCATTCATTTTTCCTGTCTTTAACACGCCTGGCACCGCTTTGCTATAACCAGGTAAAACAAGGTTACAAATTAAATGAGATTTCTTCAGTAAATCTACTGTATATTAAAGTTATTAAATCCAGTCTGCACTGTATTGTCTTATTTTCATAGAGTTTGTTATTCTTATAGAGGCTCTGTGTTTAGTTTAAAACACAAATGAGATTTTAACTCGTTTCACAGGTATTTATTTCTGGTCAGCACGACCCCAACCCAGCTCCTTCTTTACTCAGACTTACAATGATTTCTATAATAACTACTGTTACACTGGAATAAACAGGACTATAGAATCCTACAATATTCTCATAGACTAATGCAGAGTACATTATAACCTTTTTTTCTTAACAGCATGTTTTAACAATTTGGTTAGTATTTCTGCTGGCATTATATTCTGTTAAAGCACAGAACAGTTATTACAACATTTTAACACACGTGCAGTTTCACAAATGTTCAATTTGTATCCCAAAGGTCAGCCTGCTTCCAGTAGGTGACAGTCTTTAAAAGCCTGATACCTGCAACAAACTTCAATCTTGTTAGCTGGGCTCCCATCTCTACATTCCCATTCCCATCATCAGTGGGATGACTTCAAAGAAATGAAGCTGTTTCTATCAAAGAGCCATGCATCTCTGCCGCATATACCTTTTGCTCTGAAAAGCTGCTGCACCTTGTACAAGGGAAGATGGGTTTTAGGGTCACTTGTGACAAAGAGTTCCAGTAAATCATGTTGTCCCTGAATGACTGCTGCACCTCATAGGAAAGTGTTTCAATGTCATGTACTTGTACACAGATTTGTTTTTAGGTAAATGGGTAGAAAGATTCATTTATAAAATGAATACTGCACAGAGCAAGCACAAGTAACTTGAAGAGAATTATTCGAATGAGTTTTTGGACAGTGTAAATGATTGCAGGACAGGCAGCTTCAATTTGTGACAATGGCTAAAGATTAAGCACCTCATCGCATTGGGGGGAGGTACTGTAGGGAGCAAAACTGCTTCCCACGACGTTCAGCTAGAACACTTTTTTGTTGTTTTTGTTTCAATCGTGTCTTTAATCCCAGATTTAAAGAGCTCCTTGGACAAGGAAACAAAAAATGAATGGGTGCTGTCTTGCTGCGTTTTATTACCTCAGTTCTGGTTGAATCCATTGTATTATTGTATAAAAATGGCATCGGAGTCATGTTCTTTGTTTTCATGATAAGAAAACTTTTCAGTTTACGTGGCAGTGGTTTGTATTTTCAGTTTATGTGGCAGTGGTTTGTATTTTAAGAACTTTAGAAGATAAGAAAGTTTACAAATGAGAGGAGGCCATTCAGCCCATCTTGCTCGTTTGGTTGTTAGTATCTGATTGATCCCAGAATCTCATCAAGCAGCTTCTTGAAGGATCCCAGGGTGTCAGCTTCAACAACATTACTGGGGAGTTGGTTCCAGACCCTCACAATTCTCTGTGTAAAAAAGTGCTTCCAATTTTCTGTTCTGAATGCCCCTTTATTTAATCTCCATTTGTGACCCTTGGTCCTTGTTTCTTTTTTCAGGTCGAAAAAGGCCCCAGGGTCGACACTTTCAATACCTTTTAGAATTTTGAATGCTTGAATCAGATTGCCGCGTAGTCTTCTTTGTTCAAGGCTGAATAAATTCAATTCTTTTAGCCTGTCAGCCTACAACATGCCTTTTAAACCAGTTTACATGGACAGTGGTTTGTATTTTCAGTTTACATGGACAGTGGTTTGTATTTTCAGTTTACATGGACAGTGGTTTGTATTTTCACAAGTCATTTGAAACGGAAGCAGTGATCCTCTACTTTATAAAGCACAGCTGTTTTGCGGGGTCCAAATAGCCCACAGTAAAATGTTGAACACCACAACTGTAAATTCAGACACATGTAACCCAACAAAAATGTAAAGTACTTACAAACATACAGTATTTTATAATGTTTTTATTAGAAATGTTGGTTTTGTATGAATGGCATCTCACGGGGAGCCTGTGACCCCTCTCAGTGAAATTCCTGTTTCAGGCTGTGAAAAGGTAGATTACAGATTAACATCAGGCTCCATGGTGCTTTGAATCCTGCTTGTGGATTTATTTTTGGTTCCCAAACTATATTTATTCTAATTGCATTGGTGAAAGTGAGAATGCAATGTGTGTGTACCCATGTCTTCCAACTTTTATAACATTTGGCAATTAAAATGCACTGCGAAATTGTTTTTCAGTGTGACCTACCAGAATGTCAGAAGCAGTGCCAGTGGCCTTCAGAAGCATCAACCAGAAACCTGGGCTGCAGATCTGGACCATTGAGGTGAGTGAACAAGCTCTGGGTCTCTCAGTCAGAACACCTGGGATCAGCAGTTGTTGATCCGGGATACTTCCAAAAGTTGCAGGAAGGGTATTCTGTAGTGCGTGTTGAAGTACAATATATTATACAGTCTGTGGTGCTGCTAGTGTTTTAGGCTGAGGTTGGGTCCCATTACCTGAGGCACAGGGAGTAAACACAGACTGGTTATTACAGTGCCATTATCTCATCTGTTTAGATTGCTCTTAAGTTACAGGCCGGACAAGCACACATTTTAATAACAAGCACTGCACTGAACTCCTCAGTAAACAACCTTGCGTGGCTCTGTTTGAAAGGCGTGAGCTGGACAGAATAACATGCTTTGCAAGATGAAGTCCGAGCTCTGTAACATGAAACACAAGCACTTAGTTCACATCCACTGAAAGAGATGAATGGAGACGTGAGCTTACAGCCTCTTCTCTCTGAATGAAACACAAGCACTTAGTTCACAGCCACTGAAAGAGATGAATGGAGACGTGAGCTTACAGCCTCTTCTCTCTGAATGAAACACAAGCACTTAGTTCACATCCACTGAAAGAGATGAATGGAGATGTGAGCTTACAGCCTCTTCTCTCCTGAATGATGGAGAATGCTGCGACAGACAGACAGTTGCTTTGTTTCTGTTCTGCATGTGAATCGCTTCTCATTCATGTTGAATTAGTGTCCTTGCACAACACAGATGAAATGTAAACCTTGCTCATGCTTTCTCGACGCACCCTGCATGGAGTGCTGCAGGTTCAATGTGACCAGCAGCTGACTTGGCTGCTTCACAACCAGGTACAGTACTGCAGTATGCTGTGGATAGCATGCATTCCCTAGAGTTTAAACAATACCATTGGGATACACATCTACAATAGCAGTTTATTACCCTGGAGAAACAGGGACTTCCAAGAGCATTGAAACGAGACTCTGGAAACGTCAGTGAATAAGGATAGCCAGTAAACCTGTGGTGCTGCATTGTGTGCAGTACATTACATACACAGATAGCAGTCCTTTCAGTCCTGAATGGGTTTTGTCGAAATGAAGTTAGATAAACTGAGTGTATCTAATCTTGTATGTATACGTCTACACTAGCTCAGACTGGGAGGTTCCTAGGTGATTTCCGAGGGCTTGTTCGCATACTGCGCTAAGAGAACCCTGAAAGTAATCCCAAATGTGTATTTGCCGATGCCATTGTTTGTAAAGGCATCCATTACTGTGTAGAAATGTAAAAATGTTTCCAGTGTGCTAATATTCTCCCAATGGCCCGTATCATTGGTGCTCACTGCTGTAGCTTGAGCTGCCATTGTTCCCTTGTACAGCACCATTACCATGACTGCTTGTTTGCTCTGATAAAAACACACAACTGATTGGTTACAAATGTTGGGAATGGAAACCCTAGACCAAGAGTGGCCAGTTAGCCCTTCCAGTCCTGGTCTTTGTTCCAACCCGTTCTAAATGGTTTAATTGAACCAATTAAAAACCCATCTCCAGAAGTAGTTCATCATATAAGGTTACCTGTTAACCCTGGAGTGGCCTGTGATTGGACAGCCCTTCCCTAGACCCTTAGAACCAACAAGAGGCATTCTGAGATTGTATTGTTCCATCTGACAGCCTGTGCTTCTCTAATCTAAATCTCTTTCTGAAACAGAAAATGAAAATGGTCCCGGTCCCAGCACAAGCCTATGGGAATTTCTTTGAAGGAGACTGCTACATTGTTCTATGTGTAAGTACAGTTCATAATTATACAGCATTGCATTGAGACTGGTATTTATCCATGTCAAGATGTACAAGCTGTAATCCAAGCTCAGGCACTGTGGTGTGCAGGCCAGGCCCTGGCGCTTATTGTGTAAGAGACGTGGTCTTGTGCAGCCTGGGATGGAGAATCATGAAGGGAAGCTGAGCTGCTCAAACTGCCATCAGATTCGGAACTGCTTCTCACCCCTAATCACTCATTCAAAACCACCTGAAACTAGCATCAGCAGTTATTAATACTGTATGGACTGACTCATGTTGACTGTGATATTCCCAAGTGAATACTGTATGGACTGACTCATATTGACTGTGATATTCCCAAGTGAATACTGTATGGACTGACTCATATTGACTGTGATATTCCCAAGTGAATACTGTATGGAGTGATTCATATTGACTGTGATATTCCCAAGTGAATACTGTATGGAGTGATTCATATTGACTGTGATATTCCCAAGTGAATACTGTATGGACTGACTCATATTGACTGTGATATTCCCAAGTGAATACTGTATGGACTGACTCATATTGACTGTGATATTCCCAAGTGAATACTGTATGGACTGACTCATATTGACTGTGATATTCCCAAGTGAATACTGTATGGACTGATTCATATTGACTGTGATATTCCCAAGTGAATACTGTATGGACTGACTCATGTTGACTGTGATATTCCCAAGTGAATACTGTATGGACTGACTCATATTGACTATGATATTCCCAAGTGAATACTGTATGGAGTGATTCATATTGACTGTGATATTCCCAAGTGAATACTGTATGGACTGACTCATATTGACTGTGATATTCCCAAGTGAATACTGTATGGACTGACTCATATTGACTGTGATATTCCCAAGTGAATACTGTATGGAGTGATTCATATTGACTGTGATATTCCCAAGTGAATACTGTATGGAGTGATTCATATTGACTGTGATATTCCCAAGTGAATACTGTATGGACTGACTCATATTGACTGTGATATTCCCAAGTGAATACTGTATGGACTGATTCATATTGACTGTGATATTCCCAAGTGAATACTGTATGGACTGACTCATATTGACTATGATATTCCCAAGTGAATACTGTATGGAGTGATTCATAGTCACTGTGATATTTCTAAGTGACTTTCAGAAGAGCACCCAGTCCCCTTGCAATCTCTTTTTTTCTGATCCTTTGTTTTATCTATGTAAAGTTTAGATAGGCCATCCTGTTTGTAAGCGAGTCCTTGAGGTGTGATCTTGCAAATGCACAGTTATTTTCTGATAAGCCCAGTGCACACGTGTAAGGGACATGCAATGACAATCTGTACAATGCTTAGTTCTAGGAATGGACCAAAGACAAGATCATGTCTACTCAGTAGACACAAGAAGATTGTGTCTCTTCCCCTTCAAAGTGGAAGTAGCTTCCAAGTTCCATTTTAATGACATTCTGCATCATTTGTAAAGCTTAGCAGTATGTTGCATTCCAGTGCTGCCATTCCAACTGTTTAATGTCTGTTTTACAAGTTGTCCTTTTCAATCTGATCTAAGCTTCTTTGTTTGGGTACATTGTTAAAATGCCTGTGATTCTGCTTTGTATTGGTTTCTATTGCACACAGCAACACCTCTGACTCAGCCCAGTAGCTGCCTACCTGGTAGCTGAACCCGTGCCTAGACATGTTGCACAGTGAAGCAGCGCAGGTGTGCTCAGTGCGGCTGTCCTTCACTTGTGTATTGAGCAACCCAAAACATGTTTAAATATTTGTTTTGCAATATTTACAGTTCTTGAGTGTTTATTATTTTGATATTTACAAAAGAGAACCATGTGAAACTGAAAGGTGCATAGTATTGTATTTATTAGTATTTTTTATGATGCTTTTCATTCCCCAAAAAAAAAGAATGTTTCACTTTCTACCGCCGCGATAGCAAATGAAACTATAATACAACAATCAATTTAATCACAGGGTAAAAAATCCCACAATAATTGTGCCTAAAATAGTTTCTGGAAACAAGTTTCTCCAGCTGGAATCTAGGTTTCTGACTCCTTGTTTCGGGAATCCCTGTTGCGTGTGTGTGTGTGTGTGTGTGTGTGTGTGTGTGAGATGGCAGAGCTCCTCTCAGCTCTCTCTGTCTCCTTGTTTCTGGAATCCCTGTTGTGTGTGTGTGTGTGTGTGTGTGTGTGTGTGATGGCAGAGCTCCTCTCAGCTCTCTCTGTCTCCTTGTTTCTGGAATCCTTGTTGTTTGTGAATGTGATGGCAGAGCTCCTCTCAGCTCTCTCTGTCTCCTTGTTTCTGGAATCCCTGTTGCTTGTGTATGTGATGGCAGAGCTCCTCTCAGCTCTCTCTGTCTCCTTGTTTCTGGAATCCCTGTTGCTTGTGAGTGTGTGTGTGTGTGTATGTGTGTGATGGCAGAGCTCCTCTCAGCTCTCTCTGTCTCCTTGTTTCTGGAATCCTTGTTGTTTGTGAATGTGATGGCAGAGCTCCTCTCAGCTCTCTCTGTCTCCTTGTTTCTGGAATCCCTGTTGCTTGTGTATGTGATGGCAGAGCTCCTCTCAGCTCTCTCTGTCTCCTTGTTTCTGGAATCCCTGTTGCTTGTGAGTGTGTGTGTGTGTGTATGTGTGTGATGGCAGAGCTCCTCTCGGCTCTCTCTGTCTCCTTGTTTCTGGAATCCCTGTTGTGTGCGTGTGTGTGTGTGTGATGGCAGAGCTCCTCTCAGCTCTCTCTGTCTCCTTGTTTCTGGAATCCCTGTTGCTTGTGTGTGTGTGTGTGTGTGTGTGTGTGATGGCAGAGCTCCTCTCAGCTCTCTCTGTCTCCTTGTTTCTGGAATCCTTGTTGTTTGTGAATGTGATGGCAGAGCTCCTCTCAGCTCTCTCTGTCTCCTTGTTTCTGGAATCCCTGTTGCTTGTGTATGTGATGGCAGAGCTCCTCTCAGCTCTCTCTGTCTCCTTGTTTCTGGAATCCCTGTTGCTTGTGAGTGTGTGTGTGTGTGTATGTGTGTGATGGCAGAGCTCCTCTCGGCTCTCTCTGTCTCCTTGTTTCTGGAATCCCTGTTGTGTGCGTGTGTGTGTGTGTGATGGCAGAGCTCCTCTCAGCTCTCTCTGTCTCCTTGTTTCTGGAATCCCTGTTGCGTGCGTGTGTGTGTGTGTGTGTGTGTGTGATGGTAGAGCTCCTCTCAGCTCTCTCAGTCTCCTTGTTTCTGGAATCCCTGTTGCGTGAGTGTGTGTGTGTGTGTGTGTGTGTGTGTGAGATGGCAGCGCTCCTCTCAGCTCTCTCTCTGTCTCCTTGTTTCTGGAATCCCTGTTGCGTGTGTGTGTGTGTGTGTGTGTGTGTGTGTGTGTGTGTGAGATGGCAGCGCTCCTCTCAGCTCTCTCTGTCTCCTTGTTTCTGGAATCCCTGTTGCTTGTGTGTGTGTGTGTGTGTGTGTATGTGTGTGTGATGGCAGAGCTCCTCTCAGCTCTCTCTGTCTCCTTGTTTCTGGAATCCCTGTTGCTTGTGTGTGTGTGTGTGTGTGTGTGTGTGTGTGTGTGTGTATGTGTGTGTGGTGGCAGAGCTCCTCTTGGCTCTCTCTGTCTCCTTGCTTCTGGAATCCTTGTTGCTTGTGTGTGTGATGGCAGAGCTCCTCTTGGCTCTCTCTGTCTCCTTGTTTCTGAAATCCCTGTTGCCTGTGTGTTTGCAGGGACGGCAGAGCTCCTCTCAGCTCTCATTCGATGTGCATTACTGGATCGGGAGCCAGTCCTCTCAGGACGAGCAGGGGGCGGCTGCCATCCTGGTGACCCAGCTGGATAATTTCCTGGGGGGGAGCCCCATCCAGTACAGGGAGGTGCAGGACTGCGAGTCCGTCAAATTCAAGAGCTACTTCAAGAACGGCATTGTGTGAGTACGAGCCGCTTCTACTTCTGTGTGCGTGTCTGTCTTTCATTTTTGTATTTATGAAAGAAATATTTCACTGCGTGAGTGTTTATTATTTAGTGAAGTGTTTCACTGCGTGAGTGTTTATTTAGTGAAATCTTTACAGTACGTACAAGACCATTTCCTTGCCAAATGTGGTTGGTTGCAAATACCCTGTGTGGAGCCTCCTCTCCCAAGTCGGTGTGGGGGTTGCAGTGGTGAGCCGGGTTGAATAATTGGGCATTTCAAATTGGGAGAAAATCGGGGGATAATTGGCATTCCAAATAAAAAATAAAAAATAAAAAAACGAACCACAGTAGTGCTTGTCTAAAAAGTGCAATGAAGACATTGCCATCCTGTGAGTTCCAGATCAATACCGAAGGGGCTTGCACAGTTTAAGGCTACATCAGTTGGTCAGTCCAGCATACAATAGAACTAATATGCATTACAAAATGATTCAGTGCCATTAGCCAATAGGGCATCAATGTGCAGAGGCTCATCCTGCAGGTCCTGTTCATCAGACAGCAACAAAGAGCCCTAAACAAGTGAGCTAACCACCCCCTCCAATGTGCAGAGGCTCATCCTGCAGGTCCTGTTCATCAGACAGCAACAAAGAGCCCTAAACAAGTGAGCTAAACAGCCCCCTCCAATGCACTGGTGCCTATGACACTCTGTAATGGGTCGTGGTAATTGGCTGTTAACCAACAATTGCAGAAATCCAGCAGTTTGCCTTTGGACTCTATTAATTGCTCCATGGTGTCCTTGTATCAACTGGCAGCTCATTCCTGAAGTAATGATAGGCTCCCTGCCCTTGTGTGTGCATAATATACAGCAGCAAATGTCTCTTTTTGTTCTGTTTTGCCACAGCTATAAGAAGGGCGGTTTGGCGTCAGGGTTCAAACAAGTGGAGACAAACATGTACAACATCAAGCGGCTGCTGCACGTCAAGGGGAGGAAGAATTTTTCTGCCACGGAGGTACGCTGTGCGGGTGCAAATGAGCAGCTCTGTTGGTGTTTTTGTAATTCTACACAGAGCTGCTGCATGTCTGCATGCTTCTCTTTCTACAGGAACTATCCGGATCTTATTGAATATACCCGTTGTCTCCTGAGATGGTGACCCCCCCCAGCCAATCCAAACAGGAGCTATGGGTGTATCTGAAATCTCACAGCTGTCAGCAGGACCCAGTCTCTCAGTGCACATACTGTACCCCGGTGCACTGGGTCGCTGGTTCATGCACAGCCTCTCAGTGCACATACTGTACCCCGGTGCGCAGGGTCGCTGGTTCATGCAGCCTCTCAGTGCACATACTGTACCCCGGTGCGCGGGGTCGCTGGTTCATGCAGTCTCTCAGTGCACATACTGTATCCCGGTGCGCGGGGTCGCTGGTTCATGCAGTCTCTCAGTGCACATACTGTACCCCGGTGCGCAGGGTCGCTGGTTCATGCACAGCCTCTCAGTGCACATACTGTACCCCGGTGCGCGGGGTCGCTGGTTCATGCACAGCCTCTCAGTGCACATACTGTACCCTGGTGTGCAGGGTCGCTGGTTCATGCAGTCTCTCAGTGCACATACTGTACCCCGGTGCGCAGGGTCGCTGGTTCATGCACAGCATCCACCCATTTTTAACCTTCTGTTATCCGCCCTCCTCAGTTTTGACTAAAATCCAATTAAGGGCCCCGGGGGCTTTGGCGAGAGTGGAGATGATGTTTATTTCTATATGTATGTATTTGTTATTTGCTCTTTCATACCAAACGTGTGTCATCTAGTTAGAAAAGAAGCCACCACACTGACTGATTGATGCCGGTTGTCATGTTGTTAAAGGTTGACGTCTCCTGGAACAGTTTCAATGTCGGAGATATTTTCCTGCTGGACATGGGCAAGGTGATTGTCCAGTGGAACGGGCCTGAAAGCAACCATCCTGAAAGGTTAAAGGTCAGCATCGCCCTTCATTAACACTTACTGTATACTGAGCGTACTGCACAGCGCATTGAACTTACCATTTCAGTGGTGACTTTCAGTTGTATAGTACCATGTATAATACCATTTTAAATCCTGTCAGATCTTAACAATATGAGTATTGCATTACTGTGCTGTATCCTTGTATTATCAGCCAGATTGAGGGTGTCGAGAGCAGAGGCACACATTTATAAAAACCATCAAAAACTCATTTTCAGAGTTATGAACATTTCAGACATACAAACAACCTCCATTCCCAAGGGGTTGGTAACTCTGAGGTTCTGCTGTCATTTCAAATGGATTTCCTGTAAAGAAAGAGAAAGCTCATGCTGTGTATATATATAATGCTGTCTGTCTGTCTGTGTCTGTCTGTCTGTTTGCCTGCCTGTGCAGGGGATGATGCTGTCCCAGGATATCCGGGACAGGGAGCGAGGTGGGCGTGCTCAGATTGGCGTTGTCGATGGAGACAATGAAGCCGCCAACCCCGAGCTGATGAAAATCATGACAGCAGTGCTGGGGCAGAGGACAGGGAGTCTCAAGCCAGCTACCCCAGACAACAGACCCGACCTGTATCAGAAGTCAAATGTGCGGCTCTACCAGTACGTACTCCAGATACGGCTTCACTTCCAACTTTACACACTGGGGTTCTGTACTGCAGACACAGCTTCACTTCCAACTTTACACACTGGGGTTCTGTACTGCAGACACAGCTTCACTTCCAACTTTACACACTGGGGTTCTGTACTGCAGACACAGCTTCACTTCCAACTTTACACACTGGGGTTCTGTACTGCAGACACAGCTTCACTTCCAACTTTACACACTGGGGTTCTGTACTGCAGACACAGCTTCACTTCCAACTTTACAAACTGGGGTTCTGTACTGCAGACACAGCTTCACTTCCAACTTTACACACTGGGGTTCTGTACTGCAGACACAGCTTCACTTCCAACTTTACACACTGGGGTTCTGTACTTCACAGACATGGCTTCACTTCCAACTTTACACACTGGGGTTCTGTACTGCAGACACAGCTTCACTTCCAACTTTACACACTGGGGTTCTGTACTTCACAGACACTGCTTCACTTCCAACTTTACACACTGGGGTTCTGTACTTCACAGACACTGCTTCACTTACAACATTTCACAGTGATTCCCCTGGGGTTCACAGACAGCTTCATTGCTACATCTGGGGTTCATTTTACAGCTAATCTGTGTCTAGTTAGCAATGTAGATTCCCCTGCGCAGAATGCATTGCTAGTCTGTGTCTAGTTAGCGGTGTAGATTCCTCTGTGCAGAATGCATTGCTAGTCTGTGTCTAGTTAGCGATGTAGATTCCTCTGTGCAGAATGCATTGCTAGTCTGTGTCATTAGCGATGTAGATTCCCCTGTGCAGAATGCATTGCTAGTCTGTGTCTAGTTAGCGATGTAGATTCCTCTGTGCAGAATGCATTGCTAGTCTGTGTCTAGTTAGCGGTGTAGATTCCTCTGTGCAGAATGCATTACTAATCGGTTTCTTTAACTGGTCAGTGTTTCAGATTCAAGTGGAAACTTGGTCGTCCAGGAGATCGCCACACAGCCACTGACTCAGGATCTGCTCAACTCAGATGTAAGAGATTTTCATTTTCATCACAGATGAGTTCCAAAGCTCTGAAGTGCACTATGCATGTGTACAGGCACAGTGAATTATGGAAAAGTGAATTTGATGTTGTCTTTTAAACAAGCAAAAGAAGCCAGCACTAACAGGGGTGACTGAGGGGTTTGTATGTGTAGGATTCTCTGTAAGACTTTAACACTGGTGCATTTCCTGCAGGACTGCTACATCGTGGATCAGGGGGGGGTGAAGATCTTTGTGTGGAAGGGGAAGAACGCTACCACTCAGGAGAGGCAGGCTGGTCTTGGGAGAGCTGAGGTAAGTGTACGCAGTCTACAGGCCTGATTTAGCCATGCCTGTCGTGCAGATGACCTCGAAGTGATGCTCACACCAGCAAGGTAAAGGTGTGCTAACCAATGTGCTATACTAACCAGTAAGTTATACTACCCAATAAGATATAGTAAGTAATAAGCTGTACTAACTAATAAGCTGTTTTAACATTGTTATTGGTTCCCATTTTATTGTGCTGAGAATATTTTGGTTCTTCACTTGTTTAGTTTTTTATGTTAATTTGAGATCAATATAAATAAGCTGCTGCATCCTGGTATCTTCTCAGTAGTTGACATGTTCTGAGCTTGACCACTGGAGTGAGTTCAAACTACAACACAGGAAGTGATCAGGTACCAGGAAGCATCAGAAGCAACTTCTCATCAATAGCATTGTCTTTGAAATATCTGCACAGCCCAGCATATAAAATACAGTATCTGTATATTTTAAACTGAAGTCTTGAAATACAGGCAAAGAACCGAAAAATCTTCAACAGAAGAAAGGGTAATACAATAGATTTTTAAACTTTGGTTAGCACTGACGTTGGTATTAGAATAGTTGCATTCAGGGGGTCCTCGAGTGGCTCATCCAGTTAAAGCGCTGCGGCTGGGAGCGCAGGATGAGTCACACAGCTTGATGGCGCTTGTTCGCGTCCAGGCTGTGCAAAGAGGCCGAACTTTGGGGACCCCGAGGGGGCGTCACATTGGCTCTGACTCTCCCGGGGTGGGGATGGGAAACAGACACAGACTTATTCTCCTCATCGCTCAACAGCGTACCCTACTGGCCAGACACTGAGCATATTCAGAGTGGATAAGAAGCAGGGCTGATCTCTCTCTACTGGGATCCGTAGCCTGCCCACTTCTGCTCTGGATTGCTTGGTGTAAAAGCGATTCTGGCTTTAGGCTTGTGAAATCGGAGGACGCTCACACGCCCTCAGAATGTCTGTGCTATGTAGGGACTCGCTGCAGTGAGGAGAAAAAAACATAACTGGACATTTCAAATTGGGGGAAAATAAATAAAAAAAATAACAAATGGTGACTCTAAATTAAAAAAAAAAGTTGCATTCATCTTGACCTGCTGCCTCTTGCCCGTAGTTAAGCAATGGGAGGGATGATGGATTCAGACTGGGGTGATCCACAAGAGCAGAGAACAAAAAGAGGGGGGGGGCACTAAGGATGGCAATGATCAGCATTCTCTCCTTTTCTTGCAGGGTTTCATCAAAGCAAAGAACTACCCATCCACAACCAATGTGGAAATCATGAACGAGGACGCTGAATCTTCCATGTTCAAGCAGCTCTTCAAGACATGGACAGAGAAGGGGCTGACGCAGGGGCTGGGCAAGACCCACGCAGTGGGGAAGATCGGTGATTATTACTGCTTTAATAGAGAGTCTTCATGAGCTAGTGCTGAGACAGATACTGGAGTCTTCATGAGCTAGTGCTGAGACAGATACTGGAGTCTTCATGAGCTAGTGCTGGTACTGGACTCTTCATGAGCTAGTGCTGAGACAGATACTGGTGTCTTCATGAACTAGTGCTGAGACAGATACTAGAGTCTTCATGAACTAGTGCTGAGACTGATACTGGAGTCTTCATGAGCTAGTGCTGAGACTGATACTGGAGTCTTCATGAGCTAGTGCTGAGACTGATACTGGTGTCTTCATGAACTAGTGCTGAGACAGATACTGGAGTCTTCATGAGCTAGTGCTGGTAGTGGAGTCTTCATGAGCTAGTGCTGAGGCAGATACTGGAGTCTTCATGAGCTAGTGCTGAGCAGATACTGGACTCTTCATGAGCTAGTGCTGGTAGTGGAGTCTTCATGAGCTAGTGCTGAGATAGATACTGGACTCTTCATGAGCTAGTGCTGAGCAGATACTGGACTCTTCATGAGCTAGTGCTGAGCAGATACTGGAGTCTTCATGAGCTAGTGCTGGTAGTGGAGTCTTCATGAGCTAGTGCTGAGATAGATACTGGACTCTTCATGAGCTAGTGCTGGTACTGGACTCTTCATGAGCTAGTGCTGAGATAGATACTGGAGTCTTCATGAGCTAGTGCTGGTAGTGGAGTCTTCATGAGCTAGTGCTGAGATAGATACTGGACTCTTCATGAGCTAGTGCTGGTACTGGACTCTTCATGAGCTAGTGCTGAGATAGATACTGGAGTCTTCATGAGCTAGTGCTGGTACTGGAGTCTTCATGAGCTAGTGCTGAGTCAGATACTGGAGTCTTCATGAGCTAGTGCTGGTAGTGGACTCTTCATGAGCTAGTGCTGGTACTGGACTCTTCATGAGCTAGTGCTGAGTAGATACTGGAGTCTTCATGAGCTAGTGCTGAGCAGATACTGGACTCTTCATGAGCTAGTGCTGAGCAGATACTGGACTCTTCATGAGCTGGTGCTGGTAGTGGAGTCTTCATGAGCTAGTGCTGAGACAGATACTGGAGTCTTCATGAGCTAGTGCTGAGGCAGATACTGGAGTCTTCATGAGCTAGTGCTGGTAGTGGAGTCTTCATGAGCTAGTGCTGAGACTGATACTGGAGTCTTCATGAGCTAGTGCTGAGGCAGATACTGGACTCTTCATGAGCTAGTGCTGAGTCAGATACTGGAGTCTTCATGAGCTAGTGCTGAGATAGATACTGGACTCTTCATGAGCTAGTGCTGGTACTGGACTCTTCATGAGCTAGTGCTGAGCAGATACTGGAGTCTTCATGAGCTGGTGCTGAGGTACTGGGATATTCATGACCTAGTGCTGAGACTGTTAAGGGTGCTTCCTGGCTTGGACTGAAAACCGCTGCTCTAACTCCTGCCCCTCCCTCTCAAACAGCTAAAGTCGACCAGGTCAAGTTCGATGTCATGGAGCTGCATGCCAGACCTGACCTTGCTGCAAGAGAGAGGATGGTAGATGATGGCTCTGGGAAAGTGGAGGTGGGTCATTATTACCGCAGTGTATAAATAAAACTCAGTGGTGTGCAGGTCAGCTGTGGTCCATTTTGATTTGCAGGTCATGGTTTGATATTTAGCCAAGGTTGATTTGTGTAAACTTGGGGTGTTAGATGAACACACTTCACACTTGATGCTTTACTGCTATATATGATAGGAATAAGACTCCCATTGCAGAGCAGTTTGATATGAGTGGTTTGTAACGGTGGGTTCTGATCCGGCAGGTGTGGAGGATTGAGGAGCTGGAGCTGAAGGAGGTGGATCCCAGTACCTACGGGCAGTTCTATGGAGGAGACTGTTACCTGGTGCTGTACACATACTCGCGAGGCCAGAAACCCCACTATATTCTGTACATGTGGCAGGTAACATCAGCAAACCAAACCATTATACACTATGCTTCATACATGAAGCATGCATATAAGAAACCCTATTCCCCCTCTGGATGTACTCTCTTGAATGATACAGTACACGTGGTGCAGCATAGGAGCACACAGGGATTGTTGAGAAACACTTGCAATGCACTCTGAACAGAGGCATATATGCAGTGCAAATGGCTGGCACAATCCAGGGCTATTTTATGGAAATGTTCTGTTGGTTACACTGATAAGTCATTGATATCAGACTAATGACAAGCTGAAGACAATACTAAAAGCAGCCTCGCTAGCAACACTTGATGCTGGAACACACACCCTGCCGCGTATCTCAAGATAATGCAAAATTCAGCATGAGAGCAGTACTGTGAGAGGCTTATCAACAGTAATATATATATATATATATATATATATATATATATATATATATATATATATATATATTAGCAAAAATATAATCTTTCTTTTATAGTAATGCAGAGCTTTTTTGCATTATGGAGATGGGATACACTGTAAGACTTTCTCACTAATTTGAATATACCCGTTTGAGTCCGCGGGTCGGGTCTCGGGTCCTCTGGTCTGCCCGGACCCGTGAAAACCTCCACTCTGTGGGTCACACCGCTGAACAGACTTCACTGCCCATTTCCACCCAAACATCTCTGCATCAATTATATTATTATTATTATTATTATTATTATTATTATTATTATTATTATTGGTGTGGATTTTAGATGAACATGGTTCATTTTCTGTCCTGACCACGTACTAATTCAGGTATGTATTTATTTATTTATTTATTTATTTATTTATGTATTTATGTATTTCTTTCCGAACGCAGGGGCTGCAAGCTTCTCAAGATGAAATCACAGCGTCTGCATACCAGGCTGTGAACCTGGACAACAAATACAACGGGGAGCCAGTGCAGGTGCGAGTGACCATGACCAAAGAGCCGCGCCACTTCCTGGCCATCTTCAAAGGGAAGCTCATCATTTACCAGGTGAGCCTCCGCTTGGGGTTTCGGCACCACTGTTTGCGCACAGGTCATTGTCACTGTCATTGTGCCTTTGATTGTCTTCAGAACAATCACCTGTTTTATAGTTTACTGGCTGGTAAGAGAAGTAAGTGACTGGGCGTTTAGAGTTAGTGTTAGAGGTTAGGGTTAGGATGTTAATGGAAGTTGTATGAATTAAGTTAAATGTGAGTTCAGCATATATAGAATTTGCAAAAATTCAACTCAAGCATGAGTTCTATTACCAACAGTCTTTAAAATCTTAAGAGAAGTTTACCAGTTTAACCAGGACAAGAGAGCAGAACTGGCAATTACAGTAAGTTAAGTCACAGGAGTTAGGAGAATCCTACACATTTTACCATGTTAACTTATTCCATTGTTGTTAACAGGGATAGGAATAAGATTCCCATTGCAGAGCAGTTTGATCTGTTCCTAGTTTTACTATGGGTTCAATCTGACACCCCTGAGCTTGTTACCTGTATGCTGTGGCTAATCAAGCTGGTAGTAAAACCTGGAATGGGAAAGTGCAGTCTTACTTCCATCCCTGTGCTGATGTTCAGGGTGGTACAGGACGCGGAGGGAAGGCAGCTCAGGACCCTGCTTACAGACTGTTCCAGGTTAGAGGCACTGATGAATATAACACCAAAGCAAGCGAGGTCCCGGCCCGTGCCTCCTCCCTCAACACCAACGATGTGTTCGTTCTCCGAGCCGACCACGTCTGCTACCTGTGGTGTGGGAAGGTGAGTCCAGAGAGAGCCTCAACATGGGAACTGACATCGACCACAGAGGAGGGGGCAGGGAGAAATGTGCACATGCTTTCCCAAATGAAATTCTGTTATATCCAGGGTGTATAATGTGTGTATCTAAATATACAAGGACACAGGAATGGATTTTCAAAGCGCTGACGCGCTATTATTTTAATAAACACAAAAATAAATACCGCAAAACAAAACAAACACCTAACTCCGATTTGGAGCACTTACTACACAGGTAATTTCCCTGACTAACTTGCAGGACGGCTAAGCCGTTTACCTGGCACCACAGAACACAAACCACACAGGTTTACACAGCACTTACTATTAGGACTGCTCGGAAGCAGAGCACCTTCCTTCTGCCTCCTTCCACTCAGCAGCCCCAAACAGACTGGCTGCTTTCTTTAAATACCCTGCACCTGGCCCTAATTTAATAATAAACACCAGTTGCAGGGAATGATTCATACTAAAACAATTAACAGAAATAATTAATCAATAAACAAAACAATGAAATTAAACAATAAAACAATTAACAACTAATTAACTAAAAAGCAAAACAATTAAATACAACAGAGGTGCCATTTTTTTCTTCAGGGAGGTTTTAACCCCCTCCCTGCTGTCTCACACAACCCGCTGCCTTACAATATATATATATATATATATATATATATATATATATATATATATATATATATATATATATATATATCATGTACTGTCTATTGTGCTACATTGTATTTGTTGGAGCTCATATTCTTAATGTTAAAAATGTCAGGTCTCCTCATAGATAGCACTGCTGTTTGAAATGGGTTTACGGATAACATCTATATTGAAGGGACATGCAGTGTGGTGTTTTTAAGAGTAATGGGAAGTAAAAGGAATGTGAAACAGACATAATTACAGAAAGTGTGATTGCACAGTGAATTATAGTTACTGAAAGTGTGATTGCACAGTGAATTATAGTTACTGAAAGTGTGATTGCACAGTGAATTATAGTTACAGAAAGTGTGATTGCACAGTGAATTATAGTTACTGAAAGTGTGATTGCAAAGTGAATTATAGTTACAGAAAGTGTGATTGCACAGTGAATTATAGTTACTGAAAGTGTGATTGCACAGTGAATTATAGTTACAGAAAGTGTGATTGCACAGTGAATTATAGTTACAGAAAGTGTGATTGCACAGTGAATTATAGTTACTGAAAGTGTGATTGCACAGTGAATTATAGTTACTGAAAGTGTGATTGCACAGTGAATTATAGTCACTGAAAGTGTGATTGCACAGTGAATTATAGTTACAGAAAGTGTGATTGCACAGTGAATTATAGTTACTGAAAGTGTGATAGCACAGTGAATTATAGTTACTGAAAGTGTGATTGCACAGTGAATTGTGGACCTGCAGTAAATGGGAAATGAAAAGTCATGCCTTGGCACTGCATCATTGTTCTTGAGAAGCTAGGTAGGGCCCTTGGTGTGGTTTGTTTGTGGTTGTGCTCAGGCTCTCCGTTGTGTTCCACCCATCAGGGCTGCAGTGGGGATGAGCGGGAGAGGGCGAAGAGCGTGGCTGACATCGTCTCCAAACAGGACAAGCAGACTGTCCTGGAGGGACAGGAGCCTGCAGACTTCTGGGTAGCTCTTGGAGGGAAAGCCCCCTACTGTAGTGATAAGAGGTAGGGTCTGAAAAAGAGATTTACCCTAAACCCTGACCTTAACCCCTGATCCTGACCCTAAACCCTGACCCTAACCCCTGATCCTGACCCTAAACCCTGACCTTAACCCCTGATCCTGACCCTAAACCCTGACCTTAACCTTAACCCTGAATACAGCTTGGGCACCCGTACGAAAATAAGGGCTGGCATGAAGTCTCTTGGGGTTTACCCAGACATGCAGAGGCTCATCCCCTAACCTCTGCCCTGTCACAATGTCACAAGCACAGAAATAGCCTTGGAGATCACAACACCGCTGTATAAAAGTTACAGGGCTGTACTGGAATCTGTGTGACAGGATTCCCAGCTGCAGTTTATTTTGTGTTTTTGTTTCCAGGTTCCAGGAGGAGAAGCCGCAGCGGGTGCCACGCCTCTTCGAATGCTCCAATCAGACGGGCCGCTTCATGATGACAGAGGTCTTTGATTTTGCCCAGGAGGACCTCGATGAGGAGGATGTGATGCTTCTGGATACCTGGGAGGAGGTGAGGGAAATTGCTTTGTCTGATTGTCTCAGAGTGGTCGCACAACGTCTGTAAATACTAATGCAATGTTGTTCTCCTGCAGATTATACAGATGTAAGCGTTTGCTACCAATTATGCAATAATGTACAGCCAACTGTAAATAGCAGGGCTGTAATTCTGTTTCGGATTTCTGGTGACCTATAAAGAAGGCTGTATTTTTTCACTTATCACGGATTGCATGATTTCAATGAAATGTACCCATTACTGTGCAATATGCAGTTCACAGTGAATATTCCCGTTTCTGTTAGAATAGTGTAAAGATACATATTTTTTTCACTTAAAAATAAATTCAGCAAATGTTTGCTTTTTTGCTGCTCTCCCTGTAACACAGCCTTTAGGAAGGTCTAGTTTCTGCCTGCCAGGTTCCTAAATGCAGTATAACAGGGAGTGCATCAATAAGGCAAACATGTGCTGTATTTATTTTCAATTTACACTATTCTTTCAGAAATGGGAATTTTCACGGGGAACTACATATTACACAGCAATGGGTACATTTCATGGAAATCGTGAAATCCCTGTAAAAAGAAGTAAAAATACAGTCTTAATTGTAACCTAATGGAATACGGAGCTGTGTTGTGCTGACCTGAATGTTGGTGCTGTAAGACTGGGTAAGGAAAGCGGCCTACTCACCTGCTACTCTGTGACAGATCTTCCTGTGGATTGGTAAAGCTGCCAATGACGTTGAGAAGAAGGAGTCCCTGACCTCTGCCGCGGAATACCTGAAGACACACCCGGCGCAGCGAGACCCTGGCACACCCGTCACCACGGTGACACAGGGCCATGAACCACTCACCTTCACTGGCTGGTTCAGCGCCTGGGACCCTCACAAGTGGAACGTAAGTCTTTCATTGGATGCTCTGGCCCGCTGGATAAAGGGCACCCCGGGCGTCCGTATCAGTTAGTGTTCCTAATTCAGCTCATTCACAGTAATAGTGGGATTTGTATAAGTTTAAAGACACATGTTCTGATTTGACTGTCTAAAATGTATACACTTGCATGTGTCTGTATCTGTATCTGTATACACAGTGTCTGTGTCTGTATCTGTTTTGAATTATTTTGTTGAGTATGGTCTACTTGCTTACTGTAGGTCTGTCTTTCTATTGGTGCTGCATTGAGATGTACCTGTGCTGACCCTGCCTGTGGCACAAAGTGACTACGTTAAAGATGTATTTTACAGCACAGTGTCGCCTATCAGAAACAGTTACTGATGTGCTTTTGTTATTCAGGATTCCCGCTCCTATGAGGACATAAAGAACAGCTTGGGGGATGCTTCTGCAATCTCCCAGATCACTGTGGTAAGCCCTTCTCAAGTCTCCTCCACACCTATCTGCACACCAGTGCTGGCTGTTAAAGGGCAGTTTCTCATTGGATTTCATGTACCGCTGTCGTAGGGAATTAGTAGAGCGGGGATGAAGTGGATGGCGCAAGCGCAGTAAGGCAAGAGGAAGACGTGGCAGCAGATTTTAAAGGGGAGGTTAACTACATGAATCAACATTTTCTATCTGCTCATTTTATTTGCCACATTGTATGGTAATATGTTCACACATCACTTTCTTTTTTATTTATTTATTTTCGGTCTGTAAAATATATGTGCGATGCAAAGTGTTCAGTTATACTGTAACGTGCGTCTCTCTTTATACTAGTGTTAAACACTTGTCAGCTTTTTCCTGCCTGTAAAAATGTTGTTGTTAATCAGATGTAGTTGAAGTGTGATCGCAAAGATTTATTTACTGTTTTACACGTCAAAATGTTGTCAATCTTTAACGGGAATTAAATATTTTAGTAATATATTCTAATGACACACAATCATACAATATTATTGTAGTATTGCAAAGTCTATTATTATTTTTTGTCACAGTTTACAAAGACGAAACGCTAACATCCTAGTATAAAAAAAAAGACATCAAACATGATAGCTAAATTAGTAAACATTGTTTTTTTTTTTTTTTTTAATAGGAACAGGAGTTTTGTCATGTAGCCTACGTACCTAGGTTGGAAAATAAAAATGGGTACTGTCTGTAAAAATAAATGAAAGAACAAAGCACATAATAAATAATAATAATAATACAAGTGCATCAGTGATTGCTGTGCATCGTGGCCTAAGTTAGTAACCGCAGCATGGAGCTCAATTTTGTCCATGACTTAAAATTGTGCTTTTTGATAATCGCTCGCATACCTATCCTTACAGTGCTGCTTACTTGTCAAATATGTAACAAAAACACCTCGAGTTGCTATAACATTTGTTAAACAAACAGATATATAAATGACACTTACAAAGTTCATTTTAATTGATTTATCTTTAGTTAATATATCCGATCAGCTTATTCCCTGGGCTCACTCTACTAATTCCCCAGATGTAGTACTAGTAGGCGTAAACCTCAGAAACAATGGAACCTCCCCTTTAAATTCTAGATGGCGATCCACTTTTTCCCCGATCTACTTATTCCCCAGGACACCGGCATTGGTCCATGCTCCTACACTATGTCATAGACTAATATGCGCATCACAATGGTGCAGCTCGCCTTGGCTGAGGATGAGGGCAAGCATAAGACCAGGCTTCGATGTTGAGACTATTGTATTGATCTACAGCAACGTCTAATTGTATTTAAATCTGAGAATCAAGGCAAAAATAACCACACCGCTAGATTGGATTCCCTACCATCAATCTGAACTCCAACGGACTGACCCCTGAGAACAATACATGCTTGCTTCTATGAAATATTTCTTATTATTCTAGGATCTTAACAAGACAGATCTGAACAAAGGAAAGGGAGGTGCTTCCAAAAGCCCTGCCAGTGGATACAGCGCCCCTGGAGGCCCCAGCACTCCATTAGACACGGTTACAAAGAACAAGCCTCGCAGTGTCAGGACAGACAAGACTGACGGGAGGAGTCCTGCTGCGCCCAATGGCAGGACCACAGGATACGACCCGGAGCTGCTCATCAACAAAACAGCAGAGGAGCTGCCAGAGGGGGTGGACTCCTCCAGGAAAGAGGTGAGGAGATATTCAGCAAAGAGGAGAGGAGATATTCAGCAAAGAGGAGAGGAGATATTCAGCAAAGAGGAGAGGAGATATTCAGCAAAGAGGAGAGGAGATATTCAGCAAAGAGGAGAGGAGATATTCAGCAAAGAGGAGAGGAGATATTCAGCAAAGAGGAGAGGAGATATTCAGCAAAGAGGAGAGGAGATATTCAGCAAAGAGGAGATATTCAGCAAAGAGGAGAGGAGATATTCAGCAAAGAGGAGAGGAGATATTCAGCAAAGAGGAGATATTCAGCAAAGAGGAGAGGAGATATTCAGCAAAGAGGAGAGGAGATATTCAGCAAAGAGGAGAGGAGATATTCAGCAAAGAGGAGAGGAGATATTCAGCAAAGAGGAGAGGAGATATTCAGCAAAGAGGAGAGGAGATATTCAGCAAAGAGGAGAGGAGATATTCAGCAAAGAGGAGAGGAGATATTCAGCAAAGAGGAGAGGAGATATTCAGCAAAGAGGAGAGGAGATATTCAGCAAAGAGGAGAGGAGATATTCAGCAAAGAGGAGAGGAGATATTCAGCAAAGAGGAGAGGAGATATTCAGCAAAGAGGAGAGGAGATATTCAGCAAAGAGGAGAGGAGATATTCAGCAAAGAGGAGAGGAGATATTCAGCAAAGAGGAGAGGAGATATTCAGCAAAGAGGAGAGGAGATATTCAGCAAAGAGGAGAGGAGATATTCAGCAAAGAGGAGAGGAGATATTCAGCAAAGAGGAGAGGAGATATTCAGCAAAGAGGAGAGGAGATATTCAGCAAAGAGGAGAGGAGATATTCAGCAAAGAGGAGAGGAGATATTCAGCAAAGAGGAGAGGAGATATTCAGCAAAGAGGAGAGGAGATATTCAGCAAAGAGGAGAGGAGATATTCAGCAAAGAGGAGAGGAGATATTCAGCAAAGAGAGGAGATATTCAGCAAAGAGGAGAGGAGATATTCAGCAAAGAGGAGAGGAGATATTCAGCAAAGAGGAGAGGAGATATTCAGCAAAGAGGAGAGGAGATATTCAGCAAAGAGGAGAGGAGATATTCAGCAAAGAGGAGAGGAGATATTCAGCAAAGAGGAGAGGAGATATTCAGCAAAGAGAGAGGAGATATTCAGCAAAGAGGAGAGGAGATATTCAGCAAAGAGGAGAGGAGATATTCAGCAAAGAGGAGAGGAGATATTCAGCAAAGAGGAGGAGATATTCAGCAAAGAGGAGAGGAGATATTCAGCAAAGAGGAGAGGAGATATTCAGCAAAGAGGAGAGGAGATATTCAGCAAAGAGGAGAGGAGATATTCAGCAAAGAGGAGAGGAGATATTCAGCAAAGAGGAGATATTCAGCAAAGAGGAGAGGAGATATTCAGCAAAGAGGAGAGGAGATATTCAGCAAAGAGGAGATATTCAGCAAAGAGGAGAGGAGATATTCAGCAAAGAGGAGATATTCAGCAAAGAGGAGAGGAGATATTCAGCAAAGAGGAGATATTCAGCAAAGAGGAGAGGAGATATTCAGCAAAGAGGAGAGGAGATATTCAGCAAAGAGGAGATATTCAGCAAAGAGGAGAGGAGATATTCAGCAAAGAGGAGAGGAGATATTCAGCAAAGAAGAGAGGAGATATTCAGCAAAGAGGAGAGGAGATATTCAGCAAAGAGGAGATATTCAGCAAAGAGGAGAGGAGATATTCAGCAAAGAGGAGAGGAGATATTCAGCAAAGAAGAGAGGAGATATTCAGCAAAGAGGAGATATTCAGCAAAGAGGAGAGGAGATATTCAGTAAAGAGGAGAGGAGATATTCAGTAAAGAGGAGAGGAGATATTCAGCAAAGAGGAGATATTCAGCAAAGAGGAGAGGAGATATTCAGCAAAGAGAAGATATTCAGCAAAGAGGAGAGGAGATATTCAGCAAAGAGGAGATATTCAGCAAAGAGGAGAGGAGATATTCAGCAAAGAGAGGAGATATTCAGCAAAGAGGAGAGGAGATATTCAGCAAAGAGGAGATATTCAGCAAAGAGGAGAGGAGATATTCAGCAAAGAGGAGAGGAGATATTCAGCAAAGAGGAGATATTCAGCAAAGAGGAGAGGAGATATTCAGCAAAGAGGAGATATTCAGCAAAGAGGAGAGGAGATATTCAGCAAAGAGGAGAGGAGATATTCAGCAAAGAGGAGAGGAGATATTCAGCAAAGAGGAGAGGAGATATTCAGCAAAGAGGAGAGGAGATATTCAGCAAAGAGGAGATATTCAGCAAAGAGGAGAGGAGATATTCAGCAAAGAGGAGAGGAGATATTCAGCAAAGAGGAGATATTCAGCAAAGAGGAGAGGAGATATTCAGCAAAGAGGAGAGGAGATATTCAGCAAAGAGGAGAGGAGATATTCAGCAAAGAGGAGAGGAGATATTCAGCAAAGAGGAGAGGAGATATTCAGCAAAGAGGAGAGGAGATATTCAGCAAAGAGGAGAGGAGATATTCAGCAAAGAGGAGATATTCAGCAAAGAGGAGAGGAGATATTCAGCAAAGAGGAGAGGAGATATTCAGCAAAGAGGAGAGGAGATATTCAGCAAAGAGGAGATATTCAGCAAAGAGGAGAGGAGATATTCAGCAAAGAGGAGAGGAGATATTCAGCAAAGAGGAGATATTCAGCAAAGAGGAGAGGAGATATTCAGCAAAGAGGAGAGGAGATATTCAGCAAAGAGGAGAGGAGATATTCAGCAAAGAGGAGAGGAGATATTCAGCAAAGAGGAGAGGAGATATTCAGCAAAGAGGAGATATTCAGCAAAGAGGAGAGGAGATATTCAGCAAAGAGGAGAGGAGATATTCAGCAAAGAGGAGAGGAGATATTCAGCAAAGAGGAGAGGAGATATTCAGCAAAGAGGAGAGGAGATATTCAGCAAAGAGGAGAGGAGATATTCAGCAAAGAGGAGAGGAGATATTCAGCAAAGAGGAGGAGATATTCAGCAAAGAGGAGAGGAGATATTCAGCAAAGAGGAGAGGAGATATTCAGCAAAGAGGAGAGGAGATATTCAGCAAAGAGGAGAGGAGATATTCAGCAAAGAGGAGAGGAGATATTCAGCAAAGAGGAGAGGAGATATTCAGCAAAGAGGAGAGGAGATATTCAGCAAAGAGGAGAGGAGATATTCAGCAAAGAGGAGAGGAGATATTCAGCAAAGAGGAGAGGAGATATTCAGCAAAGAGGAGAGGAGATATTCAGTAAAGAGGAGAGGAGATATTCAGCAAAGAGGAGATATTCAGTAAAGAGGAGAAGAGATATTCAGCAAAGAGGAGAGGAGATATTCAGCAAAGAGAAGAGGAGATATTCAGCAAAGAGGAGAGGAGATATTCAGCAAAGAGGAGAGGAGATATTCAGCAAAGAGGAGATATTCAGCAAAGAGGAGAGGAGATATTCAGCAAAGAGGAGAGGAGATACTCAATAAAGATGTGAGGAGATATTCAGTAGAGGAGATATTCAATAAAGAGGTGAGGAGATATTCAGTAGAGGAGATATTCAGTAAAGAGGTGAGGAGATATTCAGTAGAAGTGAGGAGATACTCAATAAAGAGGCGAGGAGATATTCAGTAGAGGAGATATTCAGTAAAGAGGTGAGGAGATATTCAGTAGAAGTGAGGAGATACTCAATAAAGATGTCAGGAGATATTCAGTAGAGGAGATATTCAATAAAGAGGTGAGGCGATATTCAGTAGAGGTGAGATATTCAGTAAAGAGGCGAGGAGATACTTAGGAAAGAGACTCATTTTATTTTTAAGTAATACAACAATTCTCGGTGCATCAAAACATATTTATTGAGTTGGCAGCGGTATTCTCAGGAATAGCAGCAAACCAATGAAGCTGCACTTGCCATCTCAAATCTCACGTTCAATTTCACATTATAAAAGTTATTTTTATTCTCTTATGTATCACAAAACAGTGAGGTGGATACACGCCAACACGCTTCAGTCTACAGAGAATTAGAACAGGATTTCAAAGGGCGGCCCCTAGGGGGCAGCAGGGCTGTAATGACACGGTTTCTTTTCTTTCCGCAGGACTTCCTGTCGGATGCTGACTTTGAGGACCTGCTGGGCACGACCCGTTCCGAATTCAGCACCATGCCAGCCTGGAGGCAGAAGCATTTAAAGAAAACATCTGGCCTTTTCTGAGAGGTGCTACCAATTCAGAGCCACGCCTCCCACAAGGAAAGCAGCCTATTTAGTGATTGGGTTACCATATGACTCCATGTTCACTGGGAGAGTTCAGGCTTTTCAACTCACATTGCAATGCATTCTGGTACGTTGACCTGTCTCGGGTACCTTTCACAGCAGGACTGCACTTCCCAGAATGCATTGGGTGTGAGTTGAAAAGCCTGAACTCTCCTAAACTGCCCTAGTGTAGGGTTCCGGAGAGCCCCGTGTCTGCTGGTTTTCAACCCCGTCCCTGGGAGCCCGTGTCTGTTGGTTTTCAACCCCGGTCCCGGGAGCCCGTGTCTGTTGGTTTTCAACCCCGTCCCGGGAGCCCGTGTCTGCTGGTTTTCAACCCCGTCTCGGGAGCCCGTGTCTGCTGGTTTTCAACCCCAGTCCCGGGAGCCCGTGTCTGCTGGTTTTCAACCCCGTCCCGGGAGCCCGTGTCTGCTGGTTTTCAACCCCGTCCCGGGAGCCCCGTGTCTGCTGGTTTTCAACCCCGTCCCAGGGAGCCCGTGTCTGCTGGTTTTCAACCCCGGTCCCAGGGAGCCCCGTGTCTGCTGGTTTTCAACCCGGTCCCGGGAGCCCGTGTCTGCTGGTTTTCAACCCCGGTCCTGGGAGCCCGTGTCTGCTGGTTTTCAACCCGGTCCCAGGGAGCCCGTGTCTGCTGGTTTTCAACCCCGGTCCCGGGAGCCCGTGTCTGCTGGTTTTCAACCCCGTCCCGGGAGCCCGTGTCTGCTGGTTTTCAGCCCGGTCCCGGGAGCCCGTGTCTGCTGGTTTTCAACCCCGGTCCCGGGAGCCCGTGTCTGCTGGTTTTCAACCCGGTCCCGGGAGCCCGTGTCTGCTGGTTTTCAACCCGGTCCCGGGTGCCCGTGTCTGCTGGTTTTCAACCCCGTCCCGGGAGCCCGTGTCTGCTGGTTTTCAACCCGGTCCCGGGAGCCCGTGTCTGCTGGTTTTCAGCCCCGGTCCTGGGAGCCCGTGTCTGCTGGTTTTCAACCCCGGTCCCGGGAGCCCGTGTCTGCTGGTTTTCAACCCCGGTCCCGGGAGCCCGTGTCTGCTGGTTTCAACCCCGTCCCGGGAGCCCCGTGTCTGCTGGTTTTCAACCCCGTCTGGGAGCCTTGTCTGCTGGTTTTCATTCCAGCTGAGTTCTCAATTACTTACTCAAACCCTTAATTAAACTCATAATGTTCTTAATTAGACCTTTTAATTGTTCTCAGCACCTCAAAAGTTGCCGATTTCAAGTTACTCCTAAAATTGTAGAGTTAACTTGAAATCTCCAACTGTTTAAAAGCTGAAAACATTTAAAAAGGTCTAATCAAGCTAATGAATAGTTCAGTTAAAGGTTTGAGTAAGTAACTGAGAACTCAGTTGGAATGAAAACCAGCAGACAGACACCGTCGAAGTGTAGAGATTCATATGGTAACCCTACGTGTGAAGTGTGTGCGTTACACAATGTTGAACATGTTTTAAAATGTTTCGAAAAACCATGAGGTCAAACAAATAGCTGTATGTACTTTACAAGATAATGTTTTTATTGCAGATAACAAAAAAAAAAATCTATGAATTATGCACATGAAACTGAGCTAATTGCAGTGTCTAGTTCTTTAACTTTTTCCAAAGATATATTTTGTAATGTACAGTCAACTCTCGATTAACCAGGGTAATGGGGGAGGTCACGGATAACCCAAAATCACAGTTAAAACAAAACATGGTACAAAATTGATTTAATGTAAACTTATTTAGTTAAAATTACATCCGATATTTTGGAACACATTTACCGTTCTACAGACGTCATCCAAAAGTGTAAAAATAATACAAATAATAAGTACAATAGTTTAGGAACACATAAACATCACATAAATTGCTTGACGAAAAATGGCCAAAAGGTTACGCTATTTTAAAATAGTCTGTTAATGTTGTCTGTTTCTTAGCTGAGCTCTCCTTTTGTCGAATATTAGAACGAAGCCTACGCAACATCAGTTTGTCACTGAGCAAACTGTCCTCTTCACTTTCTAAATAGTCCAGCAGACAGTCTAGCTGATTAAGCGCAGCACCATGCGTGATCTTGTTTTTGCAAGCTAGCCCCCCCCCCTCACTATCGCTGTCATTCTCCTCCTCTCTGCCAAGCGACCTCACAATGTCATCATTGCTCAGTCTCTTGTATTGTTCCAAACAATAGATGCCTTCTGGTAGATGTTTTCTCTGATTTGTAGTACATCATTTTAATTTTTTCACAAATACACAATCTATTATTATTTTTTTTTAACCACGGTTAATCGGCCCCCGGTTAATCGAGAGTTGACTGTACTTCAAATTCCCTTTTGGAAAAAATCATCCACACTTCTGTTACAGCTACAAAAAAAATGGTTTATTCATACACAGCAAAGGGGGACTCCTTACAGTAGGTAGTGATCAATTAGGGGTTTATTCATACACAGCAAAGGGGGACTCATTACAGTAGGTAGTGATCAATTAAGTTGGATGCAAAATATTGACGAATCGAAAGACTTATTAATCACCACGTATATTTTTAAAGATTTGAATGCAGCATTGTAGAGATCATTCATTGCATTGATAAAATTGTCTTTAGTGATTTGAATACAGCATTGTAGAGATCATTCATTGCATTGATAAAATTGTCTTTAATGATTTGAATACAGCGATGTATAGAGATCATTCGTTGCATTGATAGCATTATCCTCAGTGATTCTAAACTCCTAAGATCACTAGAACATATAGTTTGCACAAGTATGTGAAAATAAATCGCAAAATCTGTGTAACTTGCTTCTTGTGATCTGACTGGAACATTACAATGTCTTCTTACATTCTCTATTGCATTGTGTGTTAGTTTGAGGCTTTTATTTAGATTCTATTTGATCAAATGTCATTTTTAAAATGTTTATCTTTCATGAAATGTTGTAAGATCCTAAGAAATATTCTTTTACATGTAGAAATGTCAGTAGTCAAAATGTCCCTAAACTGGTGTAGTTAGGTGTGGTGAGTAGGATATTCAGAAATGTGGCAATACTGCGTTTCAGAGTTCTATTCACATAGTTAAATATCTCTGTTTAAAAATAAATAACACTTAACAAACTTCTTCTGTGTCTTTGCAAATCCTGTGTTACGAAACTGGGACAACTTTAAAAGCACTGGCTTGTTTAGTTATAAATGTAATTCTGTCCAACAGTTGCTTTTTCTTTTGTAATACAAAAGCCTCTGCATTTTTGGCTCGCAAACATCATCCCAGTTAAAGTCGCTACCTTCCTGATAAGAACTGATACTGTACACAACTTTTCTATTTTAAATGAAATGCTCTCTTCGGCTGCCAAGTTTTCATTAATTTCTATAATATAATGAAGAGAACGGACAGCACACCATAATACACTCTTATTCTGGTACCAAAAGGTATTTTGTTAGTTAGTTTTAAAAAGATTGCTCATTATAGAAGGACCTTGAATCTAAATTTTGTATTTTGTCATACTTGTACTTACTTAATTGTATTATTACTTGTACTGTGATTCTTGAAATGTATTTTTATTTACAACTGTAAGTTGCACTGGATAAGGGCATCTGCTAAGAAATAAATAATAATAATAATAATAATAATAATAATAATAATAATAATAATAATAAAGCTGCTGACGACCATCGAGTCTCGCTTCAACTGCCTAAAAGCACTTTCCATGCCCAGCACTGCTCTGTTACAAGCAGGTAAAGAAGAGGTCACTTTCCATGCCCAGCTCCGCTCTGCTACAAGCAGGTAAAGAAGAGGTCACTTTCCATGCCCAGCACAGCTCTGCTACAAGCAGGTAAAGAAGAGGTCACTTTCCATGCCCAGCACCGCTCTGCTACAAGCAGGTAATGAAGAGGTCACTTTCCATACCCAGCACCGCTCTGTTACAAGCAGGTAAAGAAGAGGTCACTTTCCATGCCCAGCTCCGCTCTGCTACAAGCAGGTAAAGAAGAGGTCACTTTCCATGCCCAGCACCGCTCTGTTACAAGCAGGTAATGAAGAGGTCAGTTTCCATGCCCAGCACTGCTCTGCTACAAGCAGGTAATGAAGAGGTCACTTTCCATACCCAGCACCGCTCTGTTACAAGCAGGTAAAGAAGAGGTCACTTTCCATGCCCAGCTCCGCTCTGCTACAAGCAGGTAAAGAAGAGGTCACTTTCCATGCCCAGGACTGCTCTGCTACAAGCAGGTAAAGAAGAGGTCACTTTCCATGCCCAGCACTGCTCTGCTACAAGCAGGTAAAGAAGAGGTCACTTTCCATGCCCAGCTCCGCTCTGCTACAAGCAGGTAAAGAAGAGGTCACTTTCCATGCCCAGCACTGCTCTGCTACAAGCAGGTAATGAAGATGTCACTTTCCATGCCCAGCACCGCTCTGCTACAAGCAGGTAATGAAGAGGTCACTTTCCATGCCCAGCACTGCTCTGCTACAAGCAGGTAAAGAAGAGGTCACTTTCCATGCCCAGCACCGCTCTGCTACAAGCAGGTAATGAAGAGGTCACTTTCCATGCCCAGCACCGCTCTGCTACAAGCAGGTAATGAAGAGGTCACTTTCCATGCCCAGCACTGCTCTGCTACAAGCAGGTAAAGAAGAGGTCACTTTCCATGCCCAGCACTGCTCTGCTACAAGCAGGTAATGAAGAGGTCACTTTCCATGCCCAGCACCGCTCTGCTACAAGCAGGTAATGAAGAGGTCACTTTCCATGCCCAGCACTGCTCTGCTACAAGCAGGTAAAGAAGAGGTCACTTTCCATGCCCAGCACCGCTCTGCTACAAGCAGGTAATGAAGAGGTCACTTTCCATGCCCAGCACTGCTCTGCTACAAGCAGGTAAAGAAGAGGTCACTTTCCATGCCCAGCACCGCTCTGCTACAAGCAGGTAATGAAGAGGTCACTTTCCATGCCCAGCACTGCTCTGCTACAAGCAGGTAATGAAGAGGTCACTTTCCATGCCCAGCACCGCTCTGCTACAAGCAGGTAAAGAAGAGGTCACTTTCCATGCCCAGCTCCGCTCTGCTACAAGCAGGTAATGAAGAGGTCACTTTCCATGCCCAGCACCGCTCTGCTACAAGCAGGTAATGAAGAGGTCACTTTCCATGCCCAGCACTGCTCTGCTACAAGCAGGTAAAGAAGAGGTCACTTTCCATGCCCAGCTCCGCTCTGCTACAAGCAGGTAATGAAGAGGTCACTTTCCATGCCCAGCACCGCTCTGCTACAAGCAGGTAAAGAAGAGGTCACTTTCCATGCCCAGCTCCGCTCTGCTACAAGCAGGTAATGAAGAGGTCAGTTTCCATGCCCAGCACTGCTCTGCTACAAGCAGGTAAAGAAGAGGTCACTTTCCATGCCCAGCACCGCTCTGTTACAAGCAGGTAATGAAGAGGTCAGTTTCCAAGCCCAGCACTGCTCTGCTACAAGCAGGTAATGAAGAGGTCACTTTCCATACCCAGCACCGCTCTGTTACAAGCAGGTAAAGAAGAGGTCACTTTCCATGCCCAGCTCCGCTCTGCTACAAGCAGGTAATGAAGAGGTCACTTTCCATGCCCAGCACTGCTCTGCTACAAGCAGGTAAAGAAGAGGTCACTTTCCATGCCCAGCACTGCTCTGCTACAAGCAGGTAAAGAAGAGGTCACTTTCCATGCCCAGCACTGCTCTGCTACAAGCAGGTAAAGAAGAGGTCACTTTCCATGCCCAGCACTGCTCTGCTACAAGCAGGTAAAGAAGAGGTCACTTTCCATGCCCAGCACTGCTCTGCTACAAGCAGGTAATGAAGAGGTCACTTTCCATGCCCAGCACTGCTCTGCTACAAGCAGGTAAAGAAGAGGTCACTTTCCATGCCCAGCACTGCTCTGCTACAAGCAGGTAATGAAGAGGTCACTTTCCATGCCCAGCACCGCTCTGCTACAAGCAGGTAATGAAGAGGTCACTTTCCATGCCCAGCACTGCTCTGCTACAAGCAGGTAAAGAAGAGGTCACTTTCCATGCCCAGCACTGCTCTGCTACAAGCAGGTAATGAAGAGGTCACTTTCCATGCCCAGCACTGCTCTGCTACAAGCAGGTAATGAAGAGGTCACTTTCCATGCCCAGCACCGCTCTGCTACAAGCAGGTAATGAAGAGGTCACTTTCCATGCCCAGCACTGCTCTGCTACAAGCAGGTAAAGAAGAGGTCACTTTCCATGCCCAGCACTGCTCTGCTACAAGCAGGTAATGAAGAGGTCACTTTCCATGCCCAGCACTGCTCTGCTACAAGCAGGTAATGAAGAGGTCACTTTCCATGCCCAGCACCGCTCTGCTACAAGCAGGTAAAGAAGAGGTCACTTTCCATGCCCAGCACTGCTCTGCTACAAGCAGGTAATGAAGAGGTCACTTTCCATGCCCAGCTCCGCTCTGCTACAAGCAGGTAAAGAAGAGGTCACTTTCCATGCCCAGCACTGCTCTGCTACAAGCAGGTAAAGAAGAGGTCACTTTCCATGCCCAGCACTGCTCTGCTACAAGCAGGTAAAGAAGAGGTCACTTTCCATGCCCAGCACTGCTCTGCTACAAGCAGGTAAAGAAGAGGTCACTTTCCATGCCCAGCACTGCTCTGCTACAAGCAGGTAAAGAAGAGGTCACTTTCCATGCCCAGCACTGCTCTGCTACAAGCAGGTAAAGAAGAGGTCACTTTCCATGCCCAGCACTGCTCTGCTACAAGCAGGTAAAGAAGAGGTCACTTTCCATGCCCAGCACTGCTCTGCTACAAGCAGGTAAAGAAGAGGTCACTTTCCATGCCCAGCACTGCTCTGCTACAAGCAGGTAAAGAAGAGGTCACTTTCCATGCCCAGCACTGCTCTGCTACAAGCAGGTAATGAAGAGGTCACTTTCCATGCCCAGCACTGCTCTGCTACAAGCAGGTAATGAAGAGGTCACTTTCCATGCCCAGCACTGCTCTGCTACAAGCAGGTAAAGAAGAGGTCACTTTCCATGCCCAGCACCGCTCTGCTACAAGCAGGTAAAGAAGAGGTCACTTTCCATGCCCAGCACTGCTCTGCTACAAGCAGGTAAAGAAGAGGTCACTTTCCATGCCCAGCACTGCTCTGCTACAAGCAGGTAAAGAAGAGGTCACTTTCCATGCCCAGCACTGCTCTGCTACAAGCAGGTAAAGAAGAGGTCACTTTCCATGCCCAGCACTGCTCTGCTACAAGCAGGTAAAGAAGAGGTCACTTTCCATGCCCAGCACTGCTCTGCTACAAGCAGGTAAAGAAGAGGTCACTTTCCATGCCCAGCACTGCTCTGCTACAAGCAGGTAAAGAAGAGGTCACTTTCCATGCCCAGCACTGCTCTGCTACAAGCAGGTAAAGAAGAGGTCACTTTCCATGCCCAGCACCGCTCTGCTACAAGCAGGTAAAGAAGAGGTCACTTTCCATGCCCAGCACTGCTCTGCTACAAGCAGGTAAAGAAGAGGTCACTTTCCATGCCCAGCACTGCTCTGCTACAAGCAGGTAAAGAAGAGGTCACTTTCCATGCCCAGCACTGCTCTGCTACAAGCAGGTAAAGAAGAGGTCACTTTCCATGCCCAGCACCGCTCTGCTACAAGCAGGTAAAGAAGAGGTCACTTTCCATGCCCAGCACTGCTCTGCTACAAGCAGGTAAAGAAGAGGTCACTTTCCATGCCCAGCACTGCTCTGCTACAAGCAGGTAAAGAAGAGGTCACTTTCCATGCCCAGCACTGCTCTGCTACAAGCAGGTAAAGAAGAGGTCACTTTCCATGCCCAGCACTGCTCTGCTACAAGCAGGTAAAGAAGAGGTCACTTTCCATGCCCAGCACTGCTCTGCTACAAGCAGGTAAAGAAGAGGTCACTTTCCATGCCCAGCACTGCTCTGCTACAAGCAGGTAAAGAAGAGGTCACTTTCCATGCCCAGCACTGCTCTGCTACAAGCAGGTAAAGAAGAGGTCACTTTCCATGCCCAGCACTGCTCTGCTACAAGCAGGTAAAGAAGAGGTCACTTTCCATGCCCAGCACCGCTCTGCTACAAGCAGGTAAAGAAGAGGTCACTTTCCATGCCCAGCACTGCTCTGCTACAAGCAGGTAAAGAAGAGGTCACTTTCCATGCCCAGCACTGCTCTGCTACAAGCAGGTAAAGAAGAGGTCACTTTCCATGCCCAGCTCCGCTCTGCTACAAGCAGGTAAAGAAGAGGTCACTTTCCATGCCCAGCACCGCTCTGCTACAAGCAGGTAAAGAAGAGGTCACTTTCCATGCCCAGCACTGCTCTGCTACAAGCAGGTAAAGAAGAGGTCACTTTCCATGCCCAGCACTGCTCTGCTACAAGCAGGTAAAGAAGAGGTCACTTTCCATGCCCAGCACTGCTCTGCTACAAGCAGGTAAAGAAGAGGTCACTTTCCATGCCCAGCACTGCTCTGCTACAAGCAGGTAAAGAAGAGGTCACTTTCCATGCCCAGCTCCGCTCTGCTACAAGCAGGTAAAGAAGAGGTCACTTTCCATGCCCAGCACTGCTCTGCTACAAGCAGGTAAAGAAGAGGTCACTTTCCATGCCCAGCACCGCTCTGCTACAAGCAGGTAAAGAAGAGGTCACTTTCCATGCCCAGCACTGCTCTGCTACAAGCAGGTAAAGAAGAGGTCACTTTCCATGCCCAGCACTGCTCTGCTACAAGCAGGTAAAGAAGAGGTCACTTTCCATGCCCAGCACTGCTCTGCTACAAGCAGGTAAAGAAGAGGTCACTTTCCATGCCCAGCACCGCTCTGCTACAAGCAGGTAAAGAAGAGGTCACTTTCCATGCCCAGCACTGCTCTGCTACAAGCAGGTAAAGAAGAGGTCACTTTCCATGCCCAGCACCGCTCTGCTACAAGCAGGTAAAGAAGAGGTCACTTTCCATGCCCAGCACCGCTCTGCTACAAGCAGGTAAAGAAGAGGTCACTTTCCATGCCCAGCACTGCTCTGCTACAAGCAGGTAAAGAAGAGGTCACTTTCCATGCCCAGCACCGCTCTGCTACAAGCAGGTAAAGAAGAGGTCACTTTCCATGCCCAGCACCGCTCTGCTACAAGCAGGTAAAGAAGAGGTCACTTTCCATGCCCAGCACCGCTCTGCTACAAGCAGGTAAAGAAGAGGTCACTTTCCATGCCCAGCACCGCTCTGCTACAAGCAGGTAAAGAAGAGGTCACTTTCCATGCCCAGCACCGCTCTGCTACAAGCAGGTAAAGAAGAGGTCACTTTCCATGCCCAGCACCGCTCTGCTACAAGCAGGTAAAGAAGAGGTCACTTTCCATGCCCAGCACCGCTCTGCTACAAGCAGGTAAAGAAGAGGTCACTTTCCATGCCCAGCACCGCTCTGCTACAAGCAGGTAAAGAAGAGGTCACTTTCCATGCCCAGCACCGCTCTGCTACAAGCAGGTAAAGAAGAGGTCACTTTCCATGCCCAGCACCGCTCTGCTACAAGCAGGTAAAGAAGAGGTCACTTTCCATGCCCAGCACCGCTCTGCTACAAGCAGGTAAAGAAGAGGTCACTTTCCATGCCCAGCACCGCTCTGCTACAAGCAGGTAAAGAAGAGGTCACTTTCCATGCCCAGCACCGCTCTGCTACAAGCAGGTAAAGAAGAGGTCACTTTCCATGCCCAGCACCGCTCTGCTACAAGCAGGTAAAGAAGAGGTCACTTTCCATGCCCAGCACCGCTCTGCTACAAGCAGGTAAAGAAGAGGTCACTTTCCATGCCCAGCACCGCTCTGCTACAAGCAGGTAAAGAAGAGGTCACTTTCCATGCCCAGCACCGCTCTGCTACAAGCAGGTAAAGAAGAGGTCACTTTCCATGCCCAGCACCGCTCTGCTACAAGCAGGTAAAGAAGAGGTCACTTTCCATGCCCAGCACCGCTCTGCTACAAGCAGGTAAAGAAGAGGTCACTTTCCATGCCCAGCACCGCTCTGCTACAAGCAGGTAAAGAAGAGGTCACTTTCCATGCCCAGCACCGCTCTGCTACAAGCAGGTAAAGAAGAGGTCACTTTCCATGCCCAGCACCGCTCTGCTACAAGCAGGTAAAGAAGAGGTCACTTTCCATGCCCAGCACCGCTCTGCTACAAGCAGGTAAAGAAGAGGTCACTTTCCATGCCCAGCACCGCTCTGCTACAAGCAGGTAAAGAAGAGGTCACTTTCCATGCCCAGCACCGCTCTGCTACAAGCAGGTAAAGAAGAGGTCACTTTCCATGCCCAGCACCGCTCTGCTACAAGCAGGTAAAGAAGAGGTCACTTTCCATGCCCAGCACCGCTCTGCTACAAGCAGGTAAAGAAGAGGTCACTTTCCATGCCCAGCACCGCTCTGCTACAAGCAGGTAAAGAAGAGGTCACTTTCCATGCCCAGCACCGCTCTGCTACAAGCAGGTAAAGAAGAGGTCACTTTCCATGCCCAGCACCGCTCTGCTACAAGCAGGTAAAGAAGAGGTCACTTTCCATGCCCAGCACCGCTCTGCTACAAGCAGGTAAAGAAGAGGTCACTTTCCATGCCCAGCACCGCTCTGCTACAAGCAGGTAAAGAAGAGGTCACTTTCCATGCCCAGCACCGCTCTGCTACAAGCAGGTAAAGAAGAGGTCACTTTCCATGCCCAGCACCGCTCTGCTACAAGCAGGTAAAGAAGAGGTCACTTTCCATGCCCAGCACCGCTCTGCTACAAGCAGGTAAAGAAGAGGTCACTTTCCATGCCCAGCACCGCTCTGCTACAAGCAGGTAAAGAAGAGGTCACTTTCCATGCCCAGCACCGCTCTGCTACAAGCAGGTAAAGAAGAGGTCACTTTCCATGCCCAGCACCGCTCTGCTACAAGCAGGTAAAGAAGAGGTCACTTTCCATGCCCAGCACCGCTCTGCTACAAGCAGGTAAAGAAGAGGTCACTTTCCATGCCCAGCACCGCTCTGCTACAAGCAGGTAAAGAAGAGGTCACTTTCCATGCCCAGCACCGCTCTGCTACAAGCAGGTAAAGAAGAGGTCACTTTCCATGCCCAGCACCGCTCTGCTACAAGCAGGTAAAGAAGAGGTCACTTTCCATGCCCAGCACCGCTCTGCTACAAGCAGGTAAAGAAGAGGTCACTTTCCATGCCCAGCACCGCTCTGCTACAAGCAGGTAAAGAAGAGGTCACTTTCCATGCCCAGCACCGCTCTGCTACAAGCAGGTAAAGAAGAGGTCACTTTCCATGCCCAGCACCGCTCTGCTACAAGCAGGTAAAGAAGAGGTCACTTTCCATGCCCAGCACCGCTCTGCTACAAGCAGGTAAAGAAGAGGTCACTTTCCATGCCCAGCACCGCTCTGCTACAAGCAGGTAAAGAAGAGGTCACTTTCCATGCCCAGCACCGCTCTGCTACAAGCAGGTAAAGAAGAGGTCACTTTCCATGCCCAGCACCGCTCTGCTACAAGCAGGTAAAGAAGAGGTCACTTTCCATGCCCAGCACCGCTCTGCTACAAGCAGGTAAAGAAGAGGTCACTTTCCATGCCCAGCACCGCTCTGCTACAAGCAGGTAAAGAAGAGGTCACTTTCCATGCCCAGCACCGCTCTGCTACAAGCAGGTAAAGAAGAGGTCACTTTCCATGCCCAGCACCGCTCTGCTACAAGCAGGTAAAGAAGAGGTCACTTTCCATGCCCAGCACCGCTCTGCTACAAGCAGGTAAAGAAGAGGTCACTTTCCATGCCCAGCACCGCTCTGCTACAAGCAGGTAAAGAAGAGGTCACTTTCCATGCCCAGCACCGCTCTGCTACAAGCAGGTAAAGAAGAGGTCACTTTCCATGCCCAGCACCGCTCTGCTACAAGCAGGTAAAGAAGAGGTCACTTTCCATGCCCAGCACCGCTCTGCTACAAGCAGGTAAAGAAGAGGTCACTTTCCATGCCCAGCACTGCTCTGCTACAAGCAGGTAAAGAAGAGGTCACTTTCCATGCCCAGCACCGCTCTGCTACAAGCAGGTAAAGAAGAGGTCACTTTCCATGCCCAGCACCGCTCTGCTACAAGCAGGTAAAGAAGAGGTCACTTTCCATGCCCAGCACTGCTCTGCTACAAGCAGGTAAAGAAGAGGTCACTTTCCATGCCCAGCACCGCTCTGCTACAAGCAGGTAAAGAAGAGGTCACTTTCCATGCCCAGCACCGCTCTGCTACAAGCAGGTAAAGAAGAGGTCACTTTCCATGCCCAGCACCGCTCTGCTACAAGCAGGTAAAGAAGAGGTCACTTTCCATGCCCAGCACCGCTCTGCTACAAGCAGGTAAAGAAGAGGTCACTTTCCATGCCCAGCACCGCTCTGCTACAAGCAGGTAAAGAAGAGGTCACTTTCCATGCCCAGCACCGCTCTGCTACAAGCAGGTAAAGAAGAGGTCACTTTCCATGCCCAGCACCGCTCTGCTACAAGCAGGTAAAGAAGAGGTCACTTTCCATGCCCAGCACCGCTCTGCTACAAGCAGGTAAAGAAGAGGTCACTTTCCATGCCCAGCACCGCTCTGCTACAAGCAGGTAAAGAAGAGGTCACTTTCCATGCCCAGCACCGCTCTGCTACAAGCAGGTAAAGAAGAGGTCACTTTCCATGCCCAGCACCGCTCTGCTACAAGCAGGTAAAGAAGAGGTCACTTTCCATGCCCAGCACCGCTCTGCTACAAGCAGGTAAAGAAGAGGTCACTTTCCATGCCCAGCACCGCTCTGCTACAAGCAGGTAAAGAAGAGGTCACTTTCCATGCCCAGCACCGCTCTGCTACAAGCAGGTAAAGAAGAGGTCACTTTCCATGCCCAGCACCGCTCTGCTACAAGCAGGTAAAGAAGAGGTCACTTTCCATGCCCAGCACCGCTCTGCTACAAGCAGGTAAAGAAGAGGTCACTTTCCATGCCCAGCACCGCTCTGCTACAAGCAGGTAAAGAAGAGGTCACTTTCCATGCCCAGCACCGCTCTGCTACAAGCAGGTAAAGAAGAGGTCACTTTCCATGCCCAGCACCGCTCTGCTACAAGCAGGTAAAGAAGAGGTCACTTTCCATGCCCAGCACCGCTCTGCTACAAGCAGGTAAAGAAGAGGTCACTTTCCATGCCCAGCACCGCTCTGCTACAAGCAGGTAAAGAAGAGGTCACTTTCCATGCCCAGCACCGCTCTGCTACAAGCAGGTAAAGAAGAGGTCACTTTCCATGCCCAGCACCGCTCTGCTACAAGCAGGTAAAGAAGAGGTCACTTTCCATGCCCAGCACCGCTCTGCTACAAGCAGGTAAAGAAGAGGTCACTTTCCATGCCCAGCACCGCTCTGCTACAAGCAGGTAAAGAAGAGGTCACTTTCCATGCCCAGCACCGCTCTGCTACAAGCAGGTAAAGAAGAGGTCACTTTCCATGCCCAGCACCGCTCTGCTACAAGCAGGTAAAGAAGAGGTCACTTTCCATGCCCAGCACCGCTCTGCTACAAGCAGGTAAAGAAGAGGTCACTTTCCATGCCCAGCACCGCTCTGCTACAAGCAGGTAAAGAAGAGGTCACTTTCCATGCCCAGCACCGCTCTGCTACAAGCAGGTAAAGAAGAGGTCACTTTCCATGCCCAGCACCGCTCTGCTACAAGCAGGTAAAGAAGAGGTCACTTTCCATGCCCAGCACCGCTCTGCTACAAGCAGGTAAAGAAGAGGTCACTTTCCATGCCCAGCACCGCTCTGCTACAAGCAGGTAAAGAAGAGGTCACTTTCCATGCCCAGCACCGCTCTGCTACAAGCAGGTAAAGAAGAGGTCACTTTCCATGCCCAGCACCGCTCTGCTACAAGCAGGTAAAGAAGAGGTCACTTTCCATGCCCAGCACCGCTCTGCTACAAGCAGGTAAAGAAGAGGTCACTTTCCATGCCCAGCACCGCTCTGCTACAAGCAGGTAAAGAAGAGGTCACTTTCCATGCCCAGCACCGCTCTGCTACAAGCAGGTAAAGAAGAGGTCACTTTCCATGCCCAGCACCGCTCTGCTACAAGCAGGTAAAGAAGAGGTCACTTTCCATGCCCAGCACCGCTCTGCTACAAGCAGGTAAAGAAGAGGTCACTTTCCATGCCCAGCACCGCTCTGCTACAAGCAGGTAAAGAAGAGGTCACTTTCCATGCCCAGCACCGCTCTGCTACAAGCAGGTAAAGAAGAGGTCACTTTCCATGCCCAGCACTGCTCTGCTACAAGCAGGTAAAGAAGAGGTCACTTTCCATGCCCAGCACCGCTCTGCTACAAGCAGGTAAAGAAGAGGTCACTTTCCATGCCCAGCACCGCTCTGCTACAAGCAGGTAAAGAAGAGGTCACTTTCCATGCCCAGCACCGCTCTGCTACAAGCAGGTAAAGAAGAGGTCACTTTCCATGCCCAGCACCGCTCTGCTACAAGCAGGTAAAGAAGAGGTCACTTTCCATGCCCAGCACCGCTCTGCTACAAGCAGGTAAAGAAGAGGTCACTTTCCATGCCCAGCACCGCTCTGCTACAAGCAGGTAAAGAAGAGGTCACTTTCCATGCCCAGCACCGCTCTGCTACAAGCAGGTAAAGAAGAGGTCACTTTCCATGCCCAGCACCGCTCTGCTACAAGCAGGTAAAGAAGAGGTCACTTTCCATGCCCAGCACCGCTCTGCTACAAGCAGGTAAAGAAGAGGTCACTTTCCATGCCCAGCACCGCTCTGCTACAAGCAGGTAAAGAAGAGGTCACTTTCCATGCCCAGCACCGCTCTGCTACAAGCAGGTAAAGAAGAGGTCACTTTCCATGCCCAGCACCGCTCTGCTACAAGCAGGTAAAGAAGAGGTCACTTTCCATGCCCAGCACCGCTCTGCTACAAGCAGGTAAAGAAGAGGTCACTTTCCATGCCCAGCACCGCTCTGCTACAAGCAGGTAAAGAAGAGGTCACTTTCCATGCCCAGCACCGCTCTGCTACAAGCAGGTAAAGAAGAGGTCACTTTCCATGCCCAGCACCGCTCTGCTACAAGCAGGTAAAGAAGAGGTCACTTTCCATGCCCAGCACTGCTCTGCTACAAGCAGGTAAAGAAGAGGTCACTTTCCATGCCCAGCACTGCTCTGCTACAAGCAGGTAAAGAAGAGGTCACTTTCCATGCCCAGCACTGCTCTGCTACAAGCAGGTAAAGAAGAGGTCACTTTCCATGCCCAGCACTGCTCTGCTACAAGCAGGTAAAGAAGAGGTCACTTTCCATGCCCAGCACTGCTCTGCTACAAGCAGGTAAAGAAGAGGTCACTTTCCATGCCCAGCACTGCTCTGCTACAAGCAGGTAAAGAAGAGGTCACTTTCCATGCCCAGCTCCGCTCTGCTACAAGCAGGTAAAGAAGAGGTCACTTTCCATGCCCAGCACTGCTCTGCTACAAGCAGGTAAAGAAGAGGTCACTTTCCATGCCCAGCACTGCTCTGCTACAAGCAGGTAAAGAAGAGGTCACTTTCCATGCCCAGCACTGCTCTGCTACAAGCAGGTAAAGAAGAGGTCACTTTCCATGCCCAGCACTGCTCTGCTACAAGCAGGTAAAGAAGAGGTCACTTTCCATGCCCAGCACTGCTCTGCTACAAGCAGGTAAAGAAGAGGTCACTTTCCATGCCCAGCACTGCTCTGCTACAAGCAGGTAAAGAAGAGGTCACTTTCCATGCCCAGCACTGCTCTGCTACAAGCAGGTAAAGAAGAGGTCACTTTCCATGCCCAGCACTGCTCTGCTACAAGCAGGTAATGAAGAGGTCACTTTCCATGCCCAGCACTGCTCTGCTACAAGCAGGTAAAGAAGAGGTCACTTTCCATGCCCAGCACTGCTCTGCTACAAGCAGGTAAAGAAGAGGTCACTTTCCATGCCCAGCCCTGCTCTGCTACAAGCAGGTAAAGAAGAGGTCACTTTCCATTCCCAGCACTGCTCTGCTACAAGCAGGTAAAGAAGAGGTCACTTTCCATACCCAGCACTGCTCTGTTACAAGCAGGTAAAGAAGAGGTCACTTTCCATGCCCAGCACTACTCTGCTACAATCAGGTAAAGAAGAGGTCACTTTCCATGCCCAGCACTGCTCTGCTACAAGCAGGTAATGAAGAGGCCACTTTCCATGCCCAGCACTGCTCTGCTACAAGCAGGTAATGAAGAGGCCACCAATTTAATTCTATTTTGGAATTATAATTATAGTCCACTGTATACTACAGTTATTAAATCCAGTTTACACTTTACTGTCTTCTATTCAAACAGTTCTTCTGTTATGATAAAACATTTACACTTATATTCTGTTCGAATTATTCTAGAATGCCTGTGTTTAGCTTAAAGACTACTTTCAGATCAAGCTTACTTCTCTAAATAAGAAACTTGACTGCGAGTCCATTAATATAGGCTTGTTAATATTGAGAAATATAACAACATTATTAAGACTTCTGTTTGCATTACTATTTGTATTACACTAAAGCCCCAAACAGGCAAAAACACTTGTAATTTCAAATATGACATTTCTATTTACTTCAAACATATTATTTCTCTTCAGAGAATTTATTTCATTCTGTTCCTTATTAGATCAAAATACTTTTTAAATCCTCTGTGCTTAGTTGCAACAAAATCAAACAGGTATAACATCGCTTTTTTAGTTTTAAACATTTGTTCTGTCTAGAAAGGGTAACTTTTTCTTTTGCTATATTTGCACTACCTAGCTTCTGTGTTTAGTTCCCTGAAAACTATGACTTCATTATTTAATTTAAAGATAGAGGAAGCCGTAGTTTTAAGTTTGACCGGCTTCCAATAGTTTATATGCACTCCAATAACAAAGGCACAGAGGCAGGCCTGTTTTTCTTACATTAACATGTCTTCAGTTTTTTTTAATTCAAATTGTTATCCTGCTCATAATTTGCTGCAATAGTATTTCTACTGTTTGTCTATTCTTTAAAACAAAGTACAGTTATTATGACATTCTGACCGTGTCATTTACTGCTGAACTCTCTAATTTTTAACTGTAATATGTTTTTTCAACAATAATTTTATTTCTATAACAGTTTAACTTTAAATGTTCTAATTCAGATACTTCAATACAGAAACCTCTGTTATGAATTGTAATTGTATTTTACTTCATTGATATACACAGAAGGCAAGAGGTTAATTTTAATTAGGCACCTGTTTGACAGACAATGTAACCTTGAATATTAAAACTTAGGACTGCTATACTTTGATACAGACTAACATCTATTTACTAAAGTTATTATATTAAGTTTCTTATTTTAAAATCTCAGTTTTCTATTTATTAAAAACAAAATTCTACTGTTACACTCGAATAAACAGGAATATGGAATCCTACAATATTCTCATAGACTAATGCATTATAACATTTTTTGTGAAGTGTGTTTTAACAATGTTGCTTAATATTTCTGCTGAGTTTATATTCTTTTAAAATACATTACAATATTTGTTGCAGTTTCACAAACGTTCAATTTGTTTCTCAAAGATGAGCCTGCTTCCAGTAAATGTGACAGTCTTGGGTCAGTTTCTGCTCACAGGTGTGGGTGACAGTCTTTAAAAGTCTGATACCTGCAAAAAACTTCAATCTTGTTAGCTGGGCTCCCATCTCTGCATTCTCATTCCCATTGTTAGTGGGAAGACTTCAAGAAATGAAGCTGTTTCTATCAAAGAGTCAGACATCTCTGCCGCATACACTTTTCACTCTGAAAAGCTGCTGCACCTTGTACAAGGGAAGGTGGGTTTCAGGGTCACTTGTGACATAACCTTACTTAAAGGGGTGCATAATACCATCTAATTGAGACCCTTCATTGAACTGAGCATTTGCTTAATTAGACCTTTCTATTTTTTTCAACTCTTAAACAGTTGCAGAGTTCAAGTTTCTTATAAAATGTTATAGCTAAGAGCTGAAAACAATTTAAAAAAAAGGTCAAATTAAGCAAATGCTCAGTTCAATGAAGGGTCTCGTTCAGTCATTGAGAGCTCAGCTGGAATGAAAGCCAGCAGACACAGGGGGTCCCCAGGACCAGCTTGGGAACCACTGCTCTAATTCATGTTCCCTTTACAACTGTGACACCCCTAGTGGTCATTTCTCAAACTACCTCACTGCAAATAGATCTGTTTAATGTAGTTAGTTAGTTTAACAGTAGTTAGTAATCTAAGCATTATACAAAATACACACATAAAAAGGATATTGAGCAAGTTGTTTTTCCACAACAGTCACATTTCCAACAGTCTCTTGAGACGGGTTGTACCGACAGACTGGAGAATTGCAAACGTAATGTCAACAACTGCACACAAGGTGGCAGCAACTGGTCACGAGTGTTCATTGAGCCAGCAGACAGAACAGGTTTTCTGCACTGTGTACAGTCGCTGTGTCCACTGTAGAGATTCACACCACGTATAATGATATGATTTGTGAAATGCAAGGAGAGTATAAAGAGTAGTTTAAGTCGCTGTCGAGCTCCAGAGTGTAAAGAGTTAATGGGCTTGGTGGAGGAGTCAGAGGAGCTCTCTGGCACTCAGTGTTGCTCAGGGGAGTTGAGTCCTTATCCGAATGAGTGTAGTTAATGGACTTGGTGGAGGAGCTCTCTGGCACTCAGTGTTGCTCAGGGGAGTTGAGTCCTTATCCGAATGAGTGTAGAGTTAATGGGCTTGGTGGAGAGGTCAGAGGAGCTCTCTGGCACTCAGTGCTGCTCAGGGGAGTTGAGTCCTTATCCGAATGAGTATAGTTAATGGGCTTGGTGGAGGAGCTCTCTGGCACTCAGTGTTGCTCAGGGGAGTTGAGTCCTTATCCGAATGAGTGTAGTTAATGGGCTTGGTGGAGGAGCTCTCTGGCACTCAGTGTTGCTCAGGGGAGTTGAGTCCTTATCCGAATAAGTGTAGAGTTAATGGGCTTGGTGGAGGAGCTCTCTGGCACTCAGTGTTGCTCAGGGGAGTTGAGTCCTTATCCGAATGAGTGTAGTTAATGGGCTTGGTGGAGGAGCTCTCTGGCACTCAGTGTTGCTCAGGGGAGTTGAGTCCTTATCCGAATGAGTGTAGAGTTAATGGGCTTGGTGGAGGAGCTCTCTGGCACTCAGTGTTGCTCAGGGGAGTTGAGTCCTTATCCGAATGAGTGTAGAGTTAATGAGCTTGGTGGAGGAGCTCTCTGGCACTCAGTGTTGCTCAGGGGAGTTGAGTCCTTATCCAAATGAGTGTAGAGTTAATGGGCTTGGTGGAGGAGCTCTCTGGCACTCAGTGTTGCTCAGGGGAGTTGAGTCCTTATCCGAATGAGTGTAGAGTTAATGGGCTTGGTGGAAGAGTCAGAGGAGCTCTCTGGCACTCAGTGTTGCTCAGGGGAGTTGAGTCCTTATCCGAATGAGTGCAGAGTTAATGGGCTTGGTGGAGGGGTCAGAGGAGCTCTCTGGCACTCAGTGCTGCTCAGGGGAGTTGAGGCTGTCTGCATAACTCTTCATATTCTCCCCCCAATATATTGAATTTCCATAAGGGAACAAACTAAATACAGGGGGAAGTGAATACTGTAAATGCAAGAACATGTATGGTAATCGTTTCAGGGTGTTTGGTAGTGCTTTACAGGGCATGAATAATCATGTAATAAAACTTGGTGCTTACCAGGGATTCCTACTCTTATAATTACACAGACATGGCTTTGAAGCATCTTGTGACCTGATGCAATCACAGGCAGCAGCAGGATACAGCCCGGCATTTCAGCGTAATCACACACACGTCACACTCTCATTGCCAAGGGGGCTAAAAACAATTCCAAAAAGGGTTTGTAATATTATAACAGCAAAAGAACATTCAAGGAGGAACTAAAATGTCTACGCGATACAAATGGCAACATCATAGATGAAGAGAAAAAAATAGCAAATATATTAAATGATTACTTTTCAGAAGTTTTTGTCGACCTGTCCGATCCCATTTTAATTAACTTTAGCATAACAGAGGCAGAAATGTTAAAGGGAGACAGTGTGGAGTAGGGGTTAGGGCTCTGGCCTCTTGACTGGAGGGTTGTGGGTTTAATCCCAGGTGGGGGACACTGCTGCTGTACCCGAGCAAGGTACTTTACCTAGATTGCTCTCGTAAAAACCCAACTGTATAAATGCGTAATTGTATGTAAAAAATAATGTGATATCTTGTAATATAATTGTAAGTCGCCCTGGATAAGGGTGTCGGCTAATAAATAAATAATAACAAAATCAAACCAGGTAACTACAGACCAATGAGCCTGACTTCTATTATATGTAAACTTAAGGAAACTATATTAAGATCCAAAATGAAAAATTACCTATATGGTAACAGTATCCTGGGAGACAGTCAGCATGGTTTTAGGAAAGGGAGATCGTGTCTAACTAACCTGCTTGACTTTCTTGAGGATGCAACATCGACAATGGATAACTGCAAAGCATATGACGTGGTTTATTTAGATTTCCAGAGAGCTTTTGACAAAGTCCTACTTAAAAGATTAATTCTCAAACTGAACGCAGTAGGTATTCAAGGAAATGCATGCACGTGGATCAGGGAGTGGTTAACATGTAGAAAACAGAAAGTACTGATTAGATGAGAAACCTCAAAATGGAGCGAGGTAACCAGTGGTGTACCACAGGGATCAGTATTAGGTCCTCTGCTATTCCTTATCTACATTAATGATTTAGATTCTGGTATAGTAAGCAAACTTGCTAAATTTGCAGACATAAAAATAGGAGGAGTGGCAACACTGTTGCAGCAATAAAGGTCATTCAAAATGACAGCATTCAGAACTGGGCAGACACATTGCAAATGACATTTAATAGAGAAAAGTGTAAAGTACTGCACGCAGGCAATAAAAATGTGCATTATAGATATCATATGGGAGATACTGAAATTGAAGAAGGAATCTATGAAAACCTAGGAGTTTATATTGACTCAGAAATGTCTTCATCTAGACAATGTGGGGAAGCTATAAAAAAGGCCAACAACATGCTCGGATATATTGTGAAAAGTGTTGAATTTAAATCAAGTGAAGCAATGTCAGTTCTGGTCACCTTGCTACAAAAAGGATATTGCTGCTCTAGAAAGGGTGCAAAGAAGAGCGACCAGAATTATTCCTGGTTTAAAACGCATGTCGTATGTAGACTAAAAGAATTGAATCTATTCAGTCTTGAACAAAGAAGACTATGCGGTGATCTGATTCAAGGATTCAAAATTCTAAAAGGTATTGAAAATGTCGACCCAGAGGACTTTTTTGACCTGAAAAAATAAACAAGGACCAGGGGTCACAAATGGAAATGAGATAAAGGGGCATTCAGAACAGAGAATTGTGAGGGTCTGGAACCAACTCCCCAGTAATGTTGTTGAAGCTGACACCCTGGGATCCTTCAAGAAGCTGCTTGATGAGATTCTGGGATCAATAAGCTACCAACAACCAAACGAGCAAGATGGGCCGAATGGGGCCTCCTCTCGTTTGTAAACTTTCTTATTTCTTATGTTCAAATGGAATGGTCAAGCTATAGCTACAAGTGTGTGTGTGTGTGTGTGTGTGTGTGTGTATATATATATATATATATATATCAGTAACAGTAAGGGGGGGTCCTTTGATAGCAGAGATGGTGTCTGCAGTACTGTCAGCATGGTTCAAACACAAACTTGTATCTATACATAGAAAAAATAACCAACCACACTTTGTATGACAAGATATTTAATAACAAGGAACAGTGTTTTTCAAAATACTGGAAACATTGTGAATGCATGAGGAAGAAAATACACAATGGATTAATTCGAAACCCAAACCCCGCCCTGTCACACAGGAGTCTGAAAGGAGGATAGTGTTCGGAGACCGAGGCTGGCGACCTGGAGCAGAGTCTTCCACCAGTTTCACCTCAATACACAGCCGAGCGATTTCTCTGAAACGAACAAATTCAGACACTTCCATTGTTCACTCTCAAGCTCAATCTTAATTTACACTTAAATTAGCAACTGATATTTCCAACACTGCAGCACATCTCCTCCTGTTCCATTGATATATGGCAACGCTATCAACACTGCTGTAAACAAAGAGACGCTAAATTTGTGTTTTTAGATTTTGTTTAAAGTGTGCATTATGTTATTTCTGTTGATTTGCTGATTTTGTTTTACAGTGCAGCTAGTTACTGTAAATACACATTGCACGCATTAATAACAAATGACTTGGTTGCGAATATAGGGCTGTACTTCGTCACACAGGCATTGCTCCAGGTTGGAGGGACGCTCTCTCGAAGGGCTGAGGCACTTCCAAGCCTTGGCACTTCTTTTTGCCCATTGTACCAACCGACTGTTTCACTAAAGGCCTGTTTAAACCTCATGCTCTTAAGCACAACTCCACACCATGTGCAGTTTAGCTGCTCTGACAAAATGCACAATCGTTTTAAAGATTAGTCTTCAAGTCCACAGTGCCCTCTGCTGTTTTAAGTCATGCACTTTCTGCTAATTAAGTGCAGCTGATTCAATGGTGGTTTGAAATCTGAATTGCCAAGCTGCAGCATGTTTGCGACAGCTGAATAGCTGGATTTGGCTACCACTGTAGATCCTAATTTATTCTCTGAAGTACACAGCAAAAAGCTGCAGTTTCCTTATACATTGGATTTTTTCAGTTCCAAAGCAATGAATGCTAGTAGGCACAAGAGTCAGTTTAACACAGAGTCAGTTTAACACAGACTGTGAGAATTCAAATGTAGAACAAACAAAAAGCTGATTCTATGGGTTGATGAAGTTGACCCTTTTTAGTAAAACACAAAAAAGATGAACAGTTTAAAAATATCAAATGAAACCGAATGAACATATAATGATTAATCACTGACAATCAAAATTCATTTGTGTAAGACACTTTCTCTTCCAATTCAAAAAAAACAGAAGGCAGGCATTCTATTGCGCTATTAAAATACTAAAAACTCCTCTCCAGTTAATCATTCCTTAAATGTGTCATTAAGAATAAAAACGCTACTCCTAAATGTTCAATCACAGAAGATAAAACTAGGGTTAACATAAAAAAGAGCAATACAAATTAAAATATGATACAATTAAAAAACCCAACATGAAATAAAAATGTAATGGCTTTGATTGTGAAAGTCTTTGGTTTTTAAGGCTTTTCGTGTGAAGCTGTTTCTACTGGTCGACGACCATGATGTGTACGAAGATGGAGGAGGAAGCAATGGGGTTCCCTTCCTTCGTCAGGAGAGGAACGTGGCGGTATCCTGCAGAGAGAGAGAAACACACACGTCTAGATTATTGAGAAGTTGTACTGATGACTCTGTAAAGCAGGGGGCCTGGAGGGCCAGTCCACTACAGGTTTAACAGGTACAACGAGATCATGAACTACTGCAGGATCTGGATGGAGGGTTTCAATTGGTTCAATTGAACAATCTAGAACTGGGTTGGAACAAAGACCAGGAGTGGAAGTGGAAGGGTTATCTCTGCTGTGAAAGCATATTCCAAGATACAGGGCTTAAAATCCTCAAAATGCACATTACCCAAAACCCCCTCCTGTAATGAACTCACCGTTCTGTAAACTCATGAAGGGTAGTGTGTACTGCACTCTCCCTCCTGTAATGAAGGGTAGTGTGTACTGCACTCTCCCCCCTCCTGTAATGAACTCACCGTTCTGTAAACTCATGAAGGGTAGTGTGTACTGCACTCTCCCTCCTGTAATGAAGGGTAGTGTGCTCTGCACTCTCCCTCCTGTAATGAAGGGTAGTGTGTACTGCACTCTCCCCCCTCCTGTAATGAACTCACCGTTCTGTAAACTCATGAAGGGTAGTGTGTACTGCACTCTCCCTCCTGTAATGAAGGGTAGTGTGTACTGCACTCTCCCCCCTCCTGTAATGAACTCACCGTTCTGTAAACTCATGAAGGGTAGTGTGTACTACACTCTCCCTCCTGTAATGAAGGGTAGTGTGCTCTGCACTCTCCCTCCTGTAATGAAGGGTAGTGTGTACTGCACTCTCCCCCCTCCTGTAATGAACTCACCGTTCTGTAAACTCATGAAGGGTAGTGTGTACTGCACTCTCCCTCCTGTAATGAAGGGTAGTGTGTACTGCACTCTCCCTCCTGTAATGAACTCACTGTTCTGTAAACTCATGAAGGGTAGTGTGTACTGTGCTCTCCCTCCTGTAATGAACTCACTGTTCTGTAAACTCATGAAGGGTAGTGTGTACTACACTCTCCCTCCTATAATGAAGGGTAGTGTGTACTGCACTCTCCCTCCTGTAATGAACTCACTGTTCTGTAAACTCATGAAGGGTAGTGTGTACTGCACTCTCCCCCCTCCTGTAATGAACTCACCGTTCTGTAAACTCATGAAGGGTAGTGTGTAGTGTGTACTGCACTCTCCCTCCTGTAATGAAGGGTAGTGTGTACTGCACTCTCCCCCCTCCTGTAATGAACTCACCGTTCTGTAAACTCATGAAGGGTAGTGTGTACTGCACTCTCCCTCCTGTAATGAAGGGTAGTGTGCTCTGCACTCTCCCTCCTGTAATGAAGGGTAGTGTGTACTGCACTCTCCCCCCTCCTGTAATGAACTCACCGTTCTGTAAACTCATGAAGGGTAGTGTGTACTACACTCTCCCTCCTGTAATGAAGGGTAGTGTGTACTGCACTCTCCCTCCTGTAATGAAGGGTAGTGTGTACTGCACTCTCCCTCCTGTAATGAACTCACTGTTCTGTAAACTCATGAAGGGTAGTGTGTACTGTGCTCTCCCTCCTGTAATGAACTCACTGTTCTGTAAACTCATGAAGGGTAGTGTGTACTACACTCTCCCTCCTATAATGAAGGGTAGTGTGTACTGCACTTTCCCTCCTGTAATGAACTCACCGTTCTGTAAACTCATGAAGGGTAGTGTGTACTGCACTCTCCCTCCTGTAATGAACTCACCGTTCTGTAAACTCATGAAGGGTAGTGTGTACTGCACTCTCCCTCCTGTAATGAACTCACCGTTCTGTAAACTCATGAAGGGTAGTGTGTACTGCACTCTCCCTCCTGTAATGAACTCACCGTTCTGTAAACTCATGAAGGGTAGTGTGTACTGCACTCTCCCTCCTATAATGAAGGGTAGTGTGCTCTGCACTCTCCCTCCTGTAATGAAGGGTAGTGTGTACTGCACTCTCCCCCCTCCTGTAATGAACTCACCGTTCTGTAAACTCATGAAGGGTAGTGTGTACTGCACTCTCCCTCCTGTAATGAACTCACCGTTCTGTAAACTCATGAAGGGTAGTGTGTACTGCACTCTCCCTCCTGTAATGAACTCACCGTTCTGTAAACTCATGAAGGGTAGTGTGTACTGCACTCTCCCTCCTGTAATGAACTCACTGTTCTGTAAACTCATGAAGGGTAGTGTGTACTGTGCTCTCCCTCCTGTAATGAACTCACTGTTCTGTAAACTCATGAAGGGTAGTGTGTACTACACTCTCCCTCCTATAATGAAGGGTAGTGTGTACTGCACTCTCCCTCCTGTAATGAACTCACCGTTCTGTAAACTCATGAAGGGTAGTGTGTACTGCACTCTCCCTCCTGTAATGAACTCACCGTTCTGTAAACTCATGAAGGGTAGTGTGTACTGCACTCTCCCTCCTGTAATGAACTCACTGTTCTGTAAACTCATGAAGGGTAGTGTGTACTACACTCTCCCTCCTGTAATGAAGGGTAGTGTGTACTGCACTCTCCCTCCTGTAATGAACTCACCGTTCTGTAAACTCATGAAGGGTAGTGTGTACTACACTCTCCCTCCTGTAATGAACTCACCGTTCTGTAAACTCATGAAGGGTAGTGTGTACTACACTCTCCCTCCTATAATGAAGGGTAGTGTGTACTGCACTCTCCCTCCTGTAATGAACTCACCGTTCTGTAAACTCATGAAGGGTAGTGTGTACTGCACTCTCCCCCCTCCTGTAATGAACTCACCGTTCTGTAAACTCATGAAGGGTAGTGTGTAGTGTGTACTGCACTCTCCCTCCTGTAATGAAGGGTAGTGTGTACTGCACTCTCCCCCCTCCTGTAATGAACTCACCGTTCTGTAAACTCATGAAGGGTAGTGTGTACTGCACTCTCCCTCCTGTAATGAAGGGTAGTGTGCTCTGCACTCTCCCTCCTGTAATGAAGGGTAGTGTGTACTGCACTCTCCCCCCTCCTGTAATGAACTCACCGTTCTGTAAACTCATGAAGGGTAGTGTGTACTGCACTCTCCCTCCTGTAATGAACTCACCGTTCTGTAAACTCATGAAGGGTAGTGTGTACTGCACTCTCCCACCTGTAATGAACTCACCGTTCTGTAACCTCATGAAGGGTAGTGTGTACTGCACTCTCCCTCCTGTAATGAACTCACTGTTCTGTAAACTCATGAAGGGTAGTGTGTACTGTGCTCTCCCTCCTGTAATGAACTCACTGTTCTGTAAACTCATGAAGGGTAGTGTGTACTACACTCTCCCTCCTATAATGAAGGGTAGTGTGTACTGCACTCTCCCTCCTGTAATGAACTCACCCGTTCTGTAAACTCATGAAGGGTAGTGTGTACTGCACTCTCCCTCCTGTAATGAACTCACCGTTCTGTAAACTCATGAAGGGTAGTGTGTACTGCACTCTCCCTCCTGTAATGAACTCACCGTTCTGTAAACTCATGAAGGGTAGTGTGTACTACACTCTCCCTCCTGTAATGAAGGGTAGTGTGTACTGCACTCTCCCTCCTGTAATGAACTCACCGTTCTGTAAACTCATGAAGGGTAGTGTGTACTGCACTCTCCCCTCCTGAATGAACTCACCATTCTGTAAACTCATGAAGGGTAGTGTGTACTACACTCTCCCTCCTATAATGAAGGGTAGTGTGTACTGCACTCTCCCTCCTGTAATGAACTCACCGTTCTGTAAACTCATGAAGGGTAGTGTGTACTGCACTCTCCCTCCTGTAATGAACTCACCGTTCTGTAAACTCATGAAGGGTAGTGTGTACTGCACTCTCCCTCCTGTAATGAACTCACCGTTCTGTAACCTCATGAAGGGTAGTGTGTACTGCACTCTCCCTCCTGTAATGAACTCACTGTTCTGTAAACTCATGAAGGGTAGTGTGTACTGTGCTCTCCCTCCTGTAATGAACTCACTGTTCTGTAAACTCATGAAGGGTAGTGTGTACTACACTCTCCCTCCTATAATGAAGGGTAGTGTGTACTGCACTCTCCCTCCTGTAATGAACTCACCGTTCTGTAAACTCATGAAGGGTAGTGTGTACTGCACTCTCCCTCCTGTAATGAACTCACCGTTCTGTAAACTCATGAAGGGTAGTGTGTACTGCACTCTCCCTCCTGTAATGAACTCACCGTTCTGTAAACTCATGAAGGGTAGTGTGTACTACACTCTCCCTCCTGTAATGAAGGGTAGTGTGTACTGCACTCTCCCTCCTGTAATGAACTCACCGTTCTGTAAACTCATGAAGGGTAGTGTGTACTGCACTCTCCCCTCCTGTAATGAACTCACCATTCTGTAAACTCATGAAGGGTAGTGTGTACTACACTCTCCCTCCTATAATGAAGGGTAGTGTGTACTGCACTCTCCCTCCTGTAATGAACTCACCGTTCTGTAAACTCATGAAGGGTAGTGTGTACTGCACTCTCCCTCCTGTAATGAACTCACCGTTCTGTAAACTCATGAAGGGTAGTGTGTACTGCACTCTCCCTCCTGTAATGAACTCACCGTTCTGTAACCTCATGAAGGGTAGTGTGTACTGCACTCTCCCTCCTGTAATGAACTCACTGTTCTGTAAACTCATGAAGGGTAGTGTGTACTGTGCTCTCCCTCCTGTAATGAACTCACTGTTCTGTAAACTCATGAAGGGTAGTGTGTACTACACTCTCCCTCCTATAATGAAGGGTAGTGTGTACTGCACTCTCCCTCCTGTAATGAACTCACCGTTCTGTAAACTCATGAAGGGTAGTGTGTACTGCACTCTCCCTCCTGTAATGAACTCACCGTTCTGTAAACTCATGAAGGGTAGTGTGTACTACACTCTCCCTCCTGTAATGAAGGGTAGTGTGTACTGCACTCTCCCTCCTGTAATGAACTCACCGTTCTGTAAACTCATGAAGGGTAGTGTGTACTGCACTCTCCCCCCTCCTGAATGAACTCACCATTCTGTAAACTCATGAAGGGTAGTGTGTACTGCACTCTCCCTCCTGTAATGAACTCACCGTTCTGTAAACTCATGAAGGGTAGTGTGTACTACACTCTCCCTCCTATAATGAAGGGTAGTGTGTACTGCACTCTCCCTCCTGTAATGAACTCACCGTTCTGTAAACTCATGAAGGGTAGTGTGTACTGCACTCTCCCTCCTGTAATGAACTCACCGTTCTGTAAACTCATGAAGGGTAGTGTGTACTGCACTCTCCCTCCTGTAATGAACTCACCGTTCTGTAACCTCATGAAGGGTAGTGTGTACTGCACTCTCCCTCCTGTAATGAACTCACTGTTCTGTAAACTCATGAAGGGTAGTGTGTACTGTGCTCTCCCTCCTGTAATGAACTCACTGTTCTGTAAACTCATGAAGGGTAGTGTGTACTACACTCTCCCTCCTATAATGAAGGGTAGTGTGTACTGCACTCTCCCTCCTGTAATGAACTCACCGTTCTGTAAACTCATGAAGGGTAGTGTGTACTGCACTCTCCCTCCTGTAATGAACTCACCGTTCTGTAAACTCATGAAGGGTAGTGTGTACTGCACTCTCCCTCCTGTAATGAACTCACCGTTCTGTAAACTCATGAAGGGTAGTGTGTACTACACTCTCCCTCCTGTAATGAAGGGTAGTGTGTACTGCACTCTCCCTCCTGTAATGAACTCACCGTTCTGTAAACTCATGAAGGGTAGTGTGTACTGCACTCTCCCCTCCTGAATGAACTCACCATTCTGTAAACTCATGAAGGGTAGTGTGTACTACACTCTCCCTCCTATAATGAAGGGTAGTGTGTACTGCACTCTCCCTCCTGTAATGAACTCACCGTTCTGTAAACTCATGAAGGGTAGTGTGTACTGCACTCTCCCTCCTGTAATGAACTCACCGTTCTGTAAACTCATGAAGGGTAGTGTGTACTGCACTCTCCCTCCTGTAATGAACTCACCGTTCTGTAACCTCATGAAGGGTAGTGTGTACTGCACTCTCCCTCCTGTAATGAACTCACTGTTCTGTAAACTCATGAAGGGTAGTGTGTACTGTGCTCTCCCTCCTGTAATGAACTCACTGTTCTGTAAACTCATGAAGGGTAGTGTGTACTACACTCTCCCTCCTATAATGAAGGGTAGTGTGTACTGCACTCTCCCTCCTGTAATGAACTCACCGTTCTGTAAACTCATGAAGGGTAGTGTGTACTGCACTCTCCCTCCTGTAATGAACTCACCGTTCTGTAAACTCATGAAGGGTAGTGTGTACTGCACTCTCCCTCCTGTAATGAACTCACCGTTCTGTAAACTCATGAAGGGTAGTGTGTACTACACTCTCCCTCCTGTAATGAAGGGTAGTGTGTACTGCACTCTCCCTCCTGTAATGAACTCACCGTTCTGTAAACTCATGAAGGGTAGTGTGTACTGCACTCTCCCCCCTCCTGAATGAACTCACCATTCTGTAAACTCATGAAGGGTAGTGTGTACTGCACTCTCCCTCCTGTAATGAACTCACCGTTCTGTAAACTCATGAAGGGTAGTGTGTACTACACTCTCCCTCCTATAATGAAGGGTAGTGTGTACTGCACTCTCCCTCCTGTAATGAACTCACCGTTCTGTAAACTCATGAAGGGTAGTGTGTACTACACTCTCCCTCCTATAATGAAGGGTAGTGTGTACTGCACTCTCCCTCCTGTAATGAACTCACCGTTCTGTAAACTCATGAAGGGTAGTGTGTACTACACTCTCCCTCCTATAATGAAGGGTAGTGTGTACTGCACTCTCCCTCCTGTAATGAACTCACCGTTCTGTAAACTCATGAAGGGTAGTGTGTACTGCACTCTCCCTCCTGTAATGAACTCACCGTTCTGTAAACTCATGAAGGGTAGTGTGTACTGCGCCACAAAGTCATTTCGGGAAGCAGTGTCGTGGTCTTCCACCACAAAGCGGACGAGGGCCAGCTCCGGGACACAGATATCAAACTGGAAGTTCTTGTTCCAGCTCGGGTTAAACCCTAGAGTGAAGGAGAAGACGATAGCGATGGAATGAAAGCTGCTGTGCATCGCAGATTCCCTGTCTGTGCCCTTTCTGAACGCTTACCACAGTTATCCATAGCAAAGTGGAATACAAGCACAGTGTGCAAAAAAATAAAAGACATGAACATGGTGCAGCCCGTGATGAGGGATTGCTATATTTAAAATCCCTGAAAAGGATTTCATTTGAATTGGTCACAGTTCTCTGCCCCTTCAGTGAAATACTGTGCAGGGATTCTAATAGTCAGCATCCCCACAGCATCACTGTTAATGCTGGTCGTTTCTGTTTTTCATTTGTGAAAGAGAGAGGAACAAATTCATGGTGCAGATAGTCAGTAAGGCCTGGCCCCCAACTGACAGAACATCCTAACCAGTAGAACACATGATATCGGAATGCCTGACTCATGGAACACCTGAAATAAACTGAAGAAGAAAACACTAACATTCTATACCAACACCCCTGCATAGCGAGGTTTGGTAACACAAAAGAATATGAATTTGTGCAAATGGACTGTATTGAGAATGTTAAAACCACACACAGCCTTGATGATGCCGCTTGATACTATTCAGACACTTTTCATGTGATCTTAACCAATAGGTAATTCCAGATTGCTGTATTAGGTGTTTAATTAGAACATGCCTTTATTTGTGTAAGGTACAAACTGCTCATTACAAACCCTTTCCAATTGCTTTGTGCAAACACAACCTGCAGCAATCTGAGAAAAGCACTTCAGAATGACATGCAACAAAGCAAGCAGATCCAAGACAGTAACCAGGAGCAAAGCAACCGAGAACAGCCTCTCAAACACAGAGGCACGGGGCATTGCACTGGCTGATGTGTGCAGCTTCTTATTTTACCTTCACATGTTAATAAAACAAAGCCGGTCTGCAAGTTACAAATGAGCTTTGGTTTCCAATACAAGATATGTTTGCACCATGTGGTTTAGATAAGGTTCTGCATGTGGCCGATATCATTTGCATGTGGTTCTCTAAATCAGTAGAATTTACATCATTGTTCAAATTCCTAATGAATCGTTTCAGGTTTTAATCTCAGTAACAGCAATACAAAGGCAGCTGCAAAGATTTGCATCGGCCAGAACAGAAAACTGTTATTAACGTTACCTGCACACACACAATGCAAATCTACAGATGTTGCAAGGCGGACTTGAACTGCAAAACGTTGACTGTTTTCATCACCATGACACCACCATACTTGTTGCTAAGCTTTGTCCACAGCACAGCTGGACCAGGGGATATTACAATACAGAATTTGAGTAATCTGTTAGGGCTGGAGTTCCGAGACTACTTGCAAAGTGAATAGAGAACAACAATATTGTGTTCTTTTGTGAGTCTGGAGAACTGGATGGAGTAACTCAGACACAAATGGACATGCACGTGTTCAGAAAGAGCGTTCGTTCAGACATCCCCTCACAAAGCACATCGGAAATGTTGGGGTGGTTCATTCAAAATGCCCTGCCTTTCCAGATATGGACCCCAGACCGCCTCTCGTCTACCCCTGATCAAACCGATTTAAGAACACGAGGAAATGCTATTAAGTAATGCAAAGTGTAAGGCAAGCATGTTGGAACAGAATGCTCTTTGTCATTTTTCTGCTCCTGATCCAGACTGTTACGTGCGTTCCTGTGGCAATGTGGCCACGCCCTTGTGCGTAGTTTGTGTTATATGTTGCATGTTGCGTGTGTATATGTTGGTGTATAGTCATTGGTACACGGGATATAAACGGGTGTGTGTTTCACGTGTATTTAAGATGTAATTGTATTTATGCACGGGATTGCACATCACTTCACTTCACGTGCAGATAAAATGTGTATAATGTGTGTCACGGGATTGCACTTAGTTAATTCACGTGCAGTTGTACCGAGACTCCGATTGAATGATTGATTAGCAATCGAGTCTTGGTACAACTGCATAAAAGCTGCATGTTTTCACTCACTTTCGGGGTTGGGTGTTCGTGAGTGGAGAGCGGGTGTGGAGAAGAAGGATAAATATAAGAAGTGTTTTTACTCACCGTGTTTGTTCGTCCCTGTTTGTTAGTGTGTGTTCGTTTTGTTTACCTGTTTATTTTGGCGAAAGTGCCGTGTGATGTTTTGTGTTCTTTTATTTTGTTTATTAAATGCTGAGCACAACCAAGTGCTCAGCTTCACCAACCTCACTGTCTGTTGTGTGTTACTTCCTGTTTCTGGTCTGGCGTCACCCACTGTCAGCCGTCTTTGTGACACGTGGTGTCATCGTGGGATTACCAGCGCCTCCAAGACTCAGACCAGAGCAGGAGTACCGTGTGTTTTTTGGAGAGAAAGAAAAAAAAAAATGGATTTTTTTTGGAGAAATGGAGGGAGGAAAGACGCTAGAGAGGAAGCAACAGCAGCACCCATCCTGCAGGCCAGTGTCAGAGGAGGTGATCGACTGGCTGCTGGATCAGGAGAAGCAAGGGGCCCAGAGTAACATCAGCGCAGCAGTTGCAGGCGGTGTTAAAAGGTGCCCTGCCCGCTACTAACAAGGCTGTTGTCCTCTCTAGCGCCAAAGGGGAGGAGCCCAAACGTCCCTACGCCTGAGTGGGAGGAGCCCGAACGTCCCTACGCCTGAGTGGGAGGAGCCTGAACGTCCCTACGCCTGAGTGGGAGGAGCCCGAACGTCCTACGCCTGAGTGGGAGGAGCCCGAACGTCCTACGCCTGAGTGGGAGGAGCCCGAAAGTCCTACGCCTGAGTGGGGGGAGCCTGAACGTCCTAAGCCCAAGAGGGAGGAGTCGGTGCGTCCACAGCCCAAAAGGGAGGAGTCGGTGCGTCCACAGCCCAAAAGGGAGGAGTCAGTGCGTCCACAGCCCAAAGAGAGGAGTCGGTGCGTCCACAGCCCAAAGAGAGGGAAGTCGGGGCTTCCACAGCCCTAGGACCCAAGCTGCCAGCAGAGGGAGAATGCCTGCTGGTTCCACCTCCACCAGCAGAGAAAGAATGCCTGCTGTCCCCATGTCCACCAGCAGAGGAAGAATGCCTGCTGTCCCCGTGTCCACCAGCAGAGGAAGAATGCCTGCTGTCCCCGTGTCCCCAGCAGAGGAAGAATGCCTGCTGTCCCCGTGTCCCCAGCAGAGGAAGAATGCCTGCTGTCCCGTGTCCCCAGCAGAGGGTGAATGCCTGCTGGGTTCCCATCCACCAGCAGAGTGTGAGCGTCTGCTGGTATCACTTCCCCACCGTCACCACCCGGAGGAGAGGAACAGGAGCTGCCTCTGCCTCCACCACAGTCCCCTGCAAGAGCGGGAGAGCCGCACCAGTCCCCTGCAAGAGAGGCGGAGCCGCACCAGTCCCCTGCAACAGTAGGAGACCACACGCTGCTCGCACCTCCATCGCCAGGAGACTGCACGCTGCTCCCACCTCCACCGCTTCCTCCACTAGGAGCAGAGCAGCAGGAGCTGCCTCTGCCTCCGCCACCGCCCGGAGCAGAGGAGCAGGAGCTGCCTCCGACACTTTCAGGAGCAGAGCAGCAGGAGCTGCCTCTGCCTCCACCACCCCAACCGCTTCCACCAGGAGCAGAGCAGCAGGAGCTGCCTCTGCCTCCTCCACCAGCAGAGGGTGAGTACCTGCTGGTTCCGCCGCCTTTGTCGTGGGAGGACTGCTTGCCCCTCCCACCTCCACCAGCAGAAGGTGAATACCTGCTGGTTCCGCCTTCATTGTCGTGGGAGGACTGCTTGCCCCTCCCACCTCCACCAGCAGAGGGTGAATACCTGCTGCCTCCGCCACTGCCAGGAGCAGAGGAGCAGGAGCTGCCTCTACCTCCGCCAGGAGCAGAGGAGCAGGAGCTGCCTCTGCCTCCGCCACTGCCAGGAGCAGAACAGCAGGAGCTGTCTCTGCTTCCCGCACCTCCACCACAGGAGTGCGGGGCCGGAGCCCCAGAAAGGGAGCTACCGGCTACAAAGAAAGGGGAGAGGTCAGGAGACCAGCATCCCCGCAGCAATTTCGCTGCCGGAGTGGACCAGCATGCTGTCAGCCGTGCCACTACCGGCAGGGGTGCTGACAGCATTGCCAGCCATGGGCCCACTGAAGCCTCCCTTCCCAGCCCGAGACTTTGTCCTGGACTGCTGGGTTTTAAGGGGAGGTGGCCGTTGAGGCCATGTGTGCTGCACAAGGGGGGTATATGTGGCAATGTGGCCACGCCCTTGTGCGTAGTTTGTGTTATATGTTGCATGTTGCGTGTGTAAATGTTGGTGTATAGTCATTGGTACACGGGTGTGAGACAGCAGGGAGGGGGTTAATTCCTCCCTAGAGGAAAACATGTGCGTAAGGCACATTTTGGTTTTGTTTTGCTAATTGTTTAATTGTTTTGTTAATTGTTTTATTGTTGATCATTACCGGCACCTGGCTACTATTGAAAATTGGAGCCAGGTGCCCGGTTTAAAAGGAGAGCAGTCAGTCTGCTCTGGGCAGCTGCTGAAGAGGGTAGAAGCCCGACTGTGCTGGTGTGTGGGTACAGCCGTAATTTAAAAAGAAAGGTAGAGTGAAGCCTTTTTTGTGTGTGTGATTTTTGTTTGTTTTGTTACAGGTAAACAGCTTAGCTGTCCTGTTGTTTAATTTAGGTTCCTGTTTTGTTTTAGTTAGTGCTCAAAGCGAGCTAGGTGTTTGTTTGTTTTGTTTATTTTGTTTTGTGTTTTCATTAAAAATAGCGCAACCGCGCTTTAAAAAATCCATTTGTGTGTTTGGTCCGTGTTTTTAAAGGGGCAACGAACCGCGAAGAGGTTCGGATCTTTTACACGGGATATAAACGGGTGTGTGTTTCACGTGTATTTAAGATGTAATTGTATTTAGGCACGGGATTGCACATCACTTCACTTCACGTGCAGATAAAATGTGTATAATGTGTGTCACGGGATTGCACTTAGTTAATTCACGTGCAGTTGTACCGAGACTCCGATTGAATGATTGATTAGCAATCGAGTCTTGGTACAGCTGCATAAAACTGCATGTTTTCACTCACTTTCGGGGTTGGGTGTTAGTGAGTGGAGAACGGTGTGGAGAAGAAGGATAAATATAAGAAGTGTTTTTTACTCACCGTGTTTGTTCGTCCCTGTTTGTTAGTGTGTGTTCGTTTTGTTTACCTGTTTATTTTGGCGAAAGTGCCGTGTGCTGTTTTTGTGTTCTTTTATTTTGTTTATTAAATGCTGAGCACAACCAAGTGCTCAGCTTCACCAACCTCACTGTCTGTTGTGTGTTACTTCCTGTTTCTGGTCTGACGTCACCCACTGTCAGCCGTCTTTGTGACAGTTCCTCATACTGTATCTTTGTAATGTTACGCACGACACAAGGAAAAGCATCAGCGCTCTCTTAACTGTGTAACTGAAGCACAAACCAGGTTACTCTGTTACGACAAGCTCGTACAGCTTCCTATAGTATAAACAGTGTGTCGTGAGGAATCCTTACCGTTATCTTCAATGTGTTCAGTCTCCACTGAACACACGTCACGCGGGACCCCGGAGATCTCGATTCGGACCAGCGGGTCCACAATGGAATTGTTCTTATTCTTGTTCACCTTGGGCAGCTGCTGGCCTGATATGATCTGTATGAAAACAATTCAAAAACACACAGCTTTATTTGTGACAGAGTGTTGAGGAAGACAGTCAAAAGTTCAGGCCCTTTTTTGCCCCCAGAATGAAAAAGGAGATCATAAAGCTAGTATAAAACTGCAATAAAATCTTCTCTTAGTCAGTCAAGCCAAACAAATAAACCATAGATTGCCACAACTTCTGTTTTGGCTTTGTCCTCTTTTGATCTGACCACAGCTGTAGAGTTCAAATGCATTGGAAATCTTATGAAATGAAATGTGTTGCTAATGATAAATCAGTTTGCTGGAGGTGACGGTGGAATAATCAGAGCTGCTAAGGCTGGGACTCACTTAGATGTAGAGTAATAAAGCATGTGCTAAAATGTATGGGAAGGGGAAATATGGTAAACAATTAACCACGGTAAGCTTGTAAGAGAGAGTAGTTAGTGGTTGGTTGCATTTGACTGGAGTACCAGCTGAATAGCTTGTTTCTATTATAATTAGTAATAAACTGTAGTCCCGTATGCTCTGAGCTGCTAGAGTATAAATAGCAGGCATAGAGGAGACAGACAGAGAAGCTCCCAATACCTCCAGATCATCAGGACCATTAGAGTGTCAGTCTGAGGGCTCCCTCCAGGGGTTCAGGTAATCTGATCCATTGCCTATCTCTGTTAAAACTAGTGGCATGTATTGTATCTAAACAATAGTGTTCAATGCAGAATGTAATGTGGGGATTTGAAATTAATAAATAACATTGTTCAGATTTGACACATGGCTCATCCTTATAGCCTAACAAAGTAGTTAATTCCACCTTTACCTCAATTCATAAGACCGACACAGCCACTCCCCATGTGTCCCCAGTTAACTTGATGGAATCCGCTGCGGGACACTGCACTTCCCTCTCTGCACAGCTCTTACCATCACATGGAGTTTCTTGGGAGTCAGCCACTCCCCTTGCATGATGGACGTGGGGTTGAACCGCGTCTGCCCATCTCGCATGAACCTCGGTTTGAGAATGTAGCCGCTAAATCCATTCTGCTGGAACCTGCCCTGGTTCAGATCCATGCTTTTATCAGAGGTCTGGAAGTTCAAGGCAACTGCATGAGAGAGAGAGAGTGAGAGCGAGAGAGAGAGCGAGAGAGAAAGCGAGAGAGAGAGAGAGCGAGAGAGAGAGTGAGAGAGAGGTGTGAGTGACTGAGTAACACCACCGGAACAGCCCAACTCAAGACACAAATCCTGGGCTGTATTTATGCAGCATTAGGAGAACGATAAATGCTCCCTACGCATAGGCTAATGAACAGAGCTGTTTCTGTAGTGCCTGCCTATTGATGCCTCTGTTCCCTTGGTTTAAAATGTGACCACGACGAGCTCGTACAGCTTCCTATAGTATAAACAGTGTGTCAGTTACAAGAGGGGATTTACAACACAATCCTGTGCAGTCCGGGATCTCGCATGGTCGCTGGAGCTCACTGTACCTATCCGACAGCCTGCGCTGCACAAGTCTACAGGATTGTAATTGGAGGAGTCGTGTTCACTGTACCTATCCGACAGCCTGCGCTGCACAAGTCTACAGGATTGTAATTGGAGGAGTCGTGTTCACTGTACCTATCCAACAGCCTGCGCTGCACAAGTCTACAGGATTGTAATTGGAGGAGTCGTGTTCACTGTACCTATCCGACAGCCTGCGCTGCACAAGTCTACAGGATTGTAATTGGAGGAGTTGTGTTCACTGTACCTATCCGACAGCCTGCGCTGCACAAGTCTACAGGATTGTAATTGGAGGAGTCGTATTCACTGTACCTATCCAACAGCCTGCGCTGCACAAGTCTACAGGATTGTAATTGGAGGAGTCGTGTTCACTGTACCTATCCGACAGCCTGCACTGCACAAGTCTACAGGATTGTAATTGGAGGAGTCGTGTTCACTGTACCTATCCGATAGCCTGCGCTGCACAAGTCTACAGGATTGTAATTGGAGGAGTCGTGTTCACTGTACCTATCCGACAGCCTGTGCTGCACAAGTCTACAGGATTGTAATTGGAGGAGTCGTGTTCACTGTACCTATCCGACAGCCTGCGCTGCACAAGTCTACAGGATTGTAACTGGAGGAGTCGTGTTCACTGTACCTATCCGACAGCCTGCGCTGCACAAGTCTACAGGATTGTAATTGGAGGAGTCGTGTTCACTGTACCTATCCGACAGCCTGCGTTCCACAAGTCTACAGGATTGTAATTGGAGGAGTCGTGTTCACTGTACCTATCCGACAGCCTGCACTGCACAAGTCTACAGGATTGTAATTGGAGGAGTCGTGTTCACTGTACCTATCCGACAGCCTGCGCTGCACAAGTCTACAGGATTGTAATTGGAGGAGTCGTGTTCACTGTACCTATCCGACAGCCTGCGTTCCACAAGTCTACAGGATTGTAATTGGAGGAGTCAGTCACACTGTACCTATCTGACAGCCTGCACTGCACAAGTCTACAGGATTGTAATTGGAGTAGGTTGTTCTACATACAGTAAGTGGATCACAATACTGTTCAGTTCCATGTTGAACTTGCTTAAATTGCTCAATTGTGTGTTACTGTAAGCTCATTAATAATTATTTTTTTAATGGACATACATTATTTAAAAAGCAATTTTAAAGGAGTCGTGTTCACTGTACCTATCCGACAGCCTGCGCTCCACAAGTCTACAGGATTGTAATTGGAGGAGTCGTGTTCACTGTACCTATCTGACAGCCTGTGCTGCACAAGTCTACAGGATTGTAATTGGAGGAGTCGTGTTCACTGTACCTATCTGACAGCCTGCACTGCACAAGTCTACAGGATTGTAATTGGAGGAGTTGGTCACACTGTACCTATCTGACAGCCTGCGTTCCACAAGTCTACAGGATTGTAATTGGAGGAGTCGGTCCGCGTGCCTCTAGGGTAGGTCCTGCTCAGCTGCCTGGTGTTGTGAATAACAAAGCGATTCGCTGAAAAGATCAAAAGCAAAACCAGTTCAGTTACTATTTTTTTAACTGTGCAAAGATATAAAACTTCATGTTGTCTGGATTTTGTATTATTATTTGTTTATTTAGCAGACTCCTTTATCCCAGGTGACTTACAGAGAATAGTGTGTGTGATCAGCTGCAGAGTCACTTACAGCAGCGTCTCACCCGAAAGACGGAGCACAAGGAGGTGAAGTGACTTGCTGAGGGTCACACAGTGAGTCAGTGGCCAAGGACACTGAGCTATTCTTGAGATTTACCGGTAAATGTCCAAAGTATATTTCGGATGCATTTACCGCTTTGCTTGGTCTCTTTTACCCGACACCTGAGCTAACCTGAATGCCTTGCTCTCTGTGAATAAGCATTATACCAGTGTATAAATAAGGAGTCTCTCTTACCCGACTCCTGAGCTAACCTGAATGCCTTGCTCTCTGTGAATAAGCATTATACCAGTGTATAAATAAGGAGTCTCTCTTACCCGACTCCTGAGCTAACCTGAATGCCTTGCTCTCTGTGAATAAGCATTATACCAGTGTATAAATAAGGAGTCTCTCTTACCCGACTCCTGAGCTAACCTGAATGCCTTGCTCTCTGTGAATAAGCATTATACCAGTGTATAAATAAGGAGTCTCTCTTACCCGACTCCTGAGCTAACTTGAATGCCTTGCTCTCTCCGAAGGAAGACATTTCGTAGAAAGCCTGGGTCTCCCTGGCGGTCTCAAAGCCAGGGAAATGAACGCTTTTGCAGAAAACGACCAAGTCCGAGAGCTCCCTGGCCAGTTTCAGTTTGGATTTCTGCATGGAGAGGACAGACAGTGTGAGAAGCAGATCCCGGTGCAGAGTGCCTTCACGGGGGAGCGGGCGCGCTTTGTACCTTGGGCTTGCCCTTCTCCTCTGGCAGGTCTGCAGCCTCGTCCTCCTCTGACACAGACTCCTCCTCCTCCCCCTGCAGGCTCTCGGGGCTCGTCATGCTGTGCTCCCGTGACTGCAGCTTCTTCCCCTTCACCAGGATCTTCCCCTTCAGCTGCTGCAGAGAATGCAGACAACACGCCCTTCATTCACATGTTCATGTCTCTATTCCATGCACCAGCACTGCTGAACACATGCACAACCACAGTGTCACGAGCTGTTCAGTGACTTGGAAACAAAAACGCCACTTAGTTAAAATACGGTGAATCTGTATTTATTGGGACGCTTCCACCCCGTTTACCCCACTCAGACCCTGCTTCCTAGTCATCTTTGTTATCCTTGAACAGAAGATTGTCCCACTTCAGAAGCACGCAAATTATTTTAAAAGGCCAGGATGCCCAGTAAGTTCAGCAGCACCCCAAAATTCAATCCATTTACTGAATATTAGCGCTAAATAATAACATATGCCGTTGGAAATAACACTGGAACCTCATGGGACTCCTAGATCCCAGTCTGAGGTCCTGTAGAAATATATGAGAAAAAAATGAAAGTGTCCTGTTCTCATGTATACTCAATAAAGGAATGTATTCTCCAGCTCAACTACAATAATTCAGGACTGAAAGGGTTAAAGCTATGAAGTCTCATGTGAAATGGACAGGGCGGGACGGCTTGGGAGGTAGAGAGCAGTGTGAAAGTTATGAAGTCCCATGTGAAATGGACAGGGCGGGACGGCTTGGGAGGTAGAGAGCAGTGTGAAAGTTATGAAGTACCGTGTGAAATGGACAGGGCGGGACGGCTTGGGAGGTAGACAGCAGTGTGAAAGTTATGAAGTCCCGAGTGAAATGGACAGGGCGGGACGGCTTGGGTCTAACAGGCCTTCCTACACACTGCCAGCACAGGCTTCAACAAACTGGCTGTAAGTGGCAGGAGGAAGACAAGCCCTTATCAATTAACTGTCTATGTGAACATCAGGAAACGCATGTTTATCATGTTTCAGTGCTTCAAAGGCAGGTTCACATGGTACAGCTGAAGAGACAAACTATTTACTTCAATTTCTTTGAGTGAAGGAATTTCCTTCCATTTAGTAAACTCCCCTAAGCTTGAGCATTCGGTTTGTTTGTTGAGAACATTGAAATGCTTTGATGAAATTCTACTAAACAACCTTAGCCAGACCGTTTTTTACAAGTTGAAAACAGAAAAATTAATAAAAAGGAATCTTTACTGTATACTGCTCTAAATTCCCATAGGTATTTAATCCATATTGTCATTAGCACAATTGTTGTCTGACAGGAAAAGAAAAACACCAATTACAGTACTGAAACAAACAGGAAATGCCTTGACAGTGTTACAAGCGCCCCCCATTCAATATCAGAGTTGTGTTTGTCAGGTTCTGTATCCTGACAGTGTTACAAGCCCCCCCATTCAATATCAGAGTTGTGTTTGTCAGGTTCTGTATCCTGACAGTGTTACAAGCCCCCCCATTCAATATCAGAGTTGTGTTTGTCAGGTTCTGTATCCTGACAGTGTTACAAGCCCCCCCATTCAATATCAGAGTTGTGTTTGTCAGGTTCTGTATCCTGACAGTGTTACAAGCCCCCCCATTCAATATCAGAGTTGCGTTTGTCAGGTTCTATATCTTTATTGGGTGCTGATGACGGTTTGGAGTGAACAGCTTTGAGAATCCAGCCCTTCACTTCAATACCCAGGTCCTCAGGGACGTGGTGGGGATTGTGGGATTTCTGCTGTAAAGAGGGATTATTTCAGGTCCTTAGCTCTGTTTACAAACAGGAAGATGTTCTTAATGATGATGTTATCTGTTAACTCTATTTTAGGTCATAAATTAGGAAAAAGTACTCTTACAGAAATGTTTGAAAAACATGCATTACCTGAGCACTGACCACACTTCAGAATCACACTGGTTCGGTCAGGAAACTCATGCAATATATTATTTATTAAAGCTTAGACTAGACAACACTACTACATTATACAAACTTTCACTCTACGTTCTTTGGCCTCACCTTTTGAGGTACCCCTGCCCATAAATTAGCCTTGCAGATAAGTGGAGATACTGGCCATAGGCAAGCCATGGGCAGGGAGGCAGGTTAGCTGCCCTCCCCGTTAAACAAAACCAAAAAGCAGGTGGAGGCTGGGGAGGAGGAGACGAGCTCTGACGTACAGCAGGGACGTACTGGATTGAGGTATTCCTGTTTTTATGATCAAGTGTTTTTGTCCTGTTGAATGAATGGTCTCTTTTTGCCATTGATTTTATAATGTTATCTCTTGCTGCCTCCTTCTCCTGCCCTAGTAAATGAGATGTATATTTCAGGGGCTCTAGCCTGGTTAAATAGATAAGTGTGATATAGTATATACAGGCTGTAAGGGCCTCACCTCAGGGGAAGGGAAGTGGGTTGGCATTTTGCCATCCAGGGGTGCGGTCAGCAGCATGCTCCCCAGGATTGTCTTCATGTGATGGGCCATCACCTTCTGCTGGTCCATACTGCAGTGAGTCTCCAAGGACAGGACCACTGGGTACTCGGAATTCTATAGGAAGCGAGAAATCCGGGAAAAAGCTCATCATAAACAGGAAACAAGCATGTAGGTGACAAACAACCCCCATCACTGACAATGCAAAGCCAGATCTGTCTCAGCATCATGGAAAGCAGAGGACAGTACGACCTCCATATACTTCCACACTCTGATACTCCCAATAACCTGAGTCATTGCACCAGGACGAATCTTACACGGCGACCTGGAAAACAGAGACTAGTTCTGAGTTCATCAGTAGTTAAACTGCCCCCCTTTATAACACCACCCTCGCATGCCGCCAGCTATTCTCTCTGAACAAATGTCACCAATATAAAACCGTGCCAACTTCCCCAGCCAAGCAAAAAAAACGTACAGTTTTTTGTTTTTATGGAATTGTTTGGGTGATTTGACACTAAATAAGTTTTTATTTTTTTTTATTTTTTATAAACTGTTAAGTATAAATTGCTCCTCAAAGTAACCATGTATGTTTCATACAGATGGGAAAAGATGATAAAACGTCACCAGTAGACCTACTGTTGTGTTAAGAACTAGTATTGTGGTTTAAAAAAAGATTAATGTTTTCTTAAAATGGCCTGGAGATACTGTAATTGTATAACTAAAATAAAATCAATCGTTTGAATGTATTGCAAACATAGAAGGTTGTGTGTGTGTGATTTTTTATTTATTTATTTATTTATTTTTTTTGTTGACCCTCAGTATTACGCCACCCTCGCTTATTGCCTGTTTTTACCCATGGTCCTTATCTGGCGGTATAAACAGAGTTGACTGTACTTGAAATAAAATCACTCTCAAGTATTTCATTACTACATGTTAAATACATTACCTAGTAAGTAGTGATTCGATGAATGTGTAAAGTGAACGGCAGAATGTGCTGGCTAGTGAACACTTAAGGTATTGCTTTGAGGGTAAGAATCTTAAATCACTCACAAAATCCACACCCCTAATTGTCCAAAGAGTCTGCACTGACAGGTTATCCTCAACCCCAAGGAACCAAGCGCTTGTTCTTCAAACGGTTTCTTCTTGAAATACATTTGAGAGTCGAGTATCACGAGCAGGAAACTGACCATTTAAACGTTTCCTAGTCTCTTCTCACCTTAAAAGCGTACTCCTTGACAGTCTTGATGACGTCTTTGAAGAGTATTTTGGAGGTGAGGGTGTACCCATGATAGATCACAGGATCACCGTTGGGTCCATCCCAGCAATCCAGTTCAACACAGCGGCACCCTTTCGTAAGAGCCCTGGAAGGCACCAGACCAGGACAGCGATTAACATATGAATTGAACACACATTAACCCTTTCAGAATAGCCCTGGAAGGCACAAGATATTAAAACCAACCAGACCAGGCACAGATAACACAATACTGCAACGCCTTATTCTGAAGTATTGATATGCAATTACCCGTTCAATGAAGTTCAGTTTGCCATTACAATAGTATGCCTATATTCCAGATGTATTTTGATGATGACTTACTGTATATTGGTAAATATCCAGCTATGTAAAATATTGGTTATTAGATTTTGGAATATCAATATCTTGTCTTTTTACATATCTATTTACTGTTTAGTAATACACAACTGAAAACCGAATTCAAAATGTACTTTTTTAATCACTTAATGCAGGCCATAAAAATGTTTGCATGCGAAACAAAGTTTAGACAAAAACAGCTCTCTGTGAAATAACCTGTTTCGATAAAAAACAAAACGAAAGGGTTCCATTCACTGCATCGCCGAGCTGAATGCAGTGGTCCCCGTTACTGTGGAAACAGTGTGCCGCGTGCGTGCTGGCTCCAGTACCTGACGTAGGCCTCGGTGCTGCTGGGTCCCTTCAGCTGGTCCTCCATCAGGTAGGTGTTGTGCGAGGATGAGATGAAGTAATGGTTGAGAGGCTGGCTCATGTCCTGGTACACCATGGTGTGTGTGGGGTTCAATACCAGCCCGTCACTCGACTGCAGGTACATCAGGAAGCCATCTCTACTCATCAGCTTCTTTTCTTTTGCTAAAAATAAACAAACGAGAAATAAATAAAACAGCAGTCTAGGATTTTTATGAACTTGATTTCATTCATCAAAACAGGCTTTAAAATAATGCCAGTTGGATCTGAGATGCTGAAGCACCCAGCGATGTGGGGCTGTAGACTCCAGGCTAGCTGTGAATCTGTCCATCACAGCCATGGGATTTTGGCAGTTTTCCTAATCTTTTCTCAGTTATACTATGTATTTTACCATAGTTTACTGGGTTTATGAAATATGCTTTACCATACCTGGGGTTTTCACTGTCAAGAATAAAGAATAATAATCATTACACACCAAACAAATGTTTGTTTCTTATGAGGACACTTTTTAAAAATGGGTTTTAAGGTTATATTTTGAATTGGATTGCTTAAGCTTCTTGAAATGTGTTGCAGTTTAAAAGTGAGATTCAAGATTCTAAAGTCGTGTTCCCTTTTAGAGGCATCAGTTGTAAGATAATGACTTCCAGGACTGGGAACAATTGCTGTTTCAATTCCAATTCCTTTTGAAAATCTCTCCCTCACCTGCTTCATCCAGCTCGTATTTCTGAATGAGTTCACAAGGAATAAGCCTCAGTGCACTCCCCAGCTCTCTCTCTCTCTCTCACCTGCTTCATCCAGCTCGTATTTCTGAATGAGTTCACAAGGAATAAGCCTCAGTGCACTCCCCAACTCTCTCTCTCTCTCTCACCTGCTTCATCCAGCTCGTATTTCTGAATGAGTTCACAAGGAATAAGCCTCAGTGCACTCCCCAGCTCTCTCTCTCTCTCTCACCTGCTTCATCCAGCTCGTATTTCTGAATGAGTTCACAAGGAATAAGCCTCAGTGCACTCCCCAACTCTCTCTCTCTCTCTCTCACCTGCTTCATCCAGCTCGTATTTCTGAATGAGTTCACAAGGAATAAGCCTCAGTGCACTCCCCAACTCTCTCTCTCTCTCTCACCTGCTTCATCCAGCTCGTATTTCTGAATGAGTTCACAAGGAATAAGCCTCAGTGCACTCCCCAACTCTCTCTCTCTCTCTCTCACCTGCTTCATCCAGCTCGTATTTCTGAATGAGTTCACAAGGAATAAGCCTCAGTGCACTCCCCAGCTCTCTCTCTCTCTCTCTCACCTGCTTCATCCAGCTCGTATTTCTGAATGAGTTCACAAGGAATAAGCCTCAGTGCACTCCCCAGCTCTCTCTCTCTCTCACCTGCTTCATCCAGCTCATTATTTCTGAATGAGTTCACAAGGAATAAGCCTCAGTGCACTCCCCAGCTCTCTCTCTCTCTCTCACCTGCTTCATCCAGCTCGTATTTCTGAATGAGTTCACAAGGAATAAGCCTCAGTGCACTCCCCAGCTCTCTCTCTCTCACCTGCTTCATCCAGCTCATATTTCTGAATGAGTGCGACGGCTTCATTCAGCCCCACGTCTTCACGCTGCTCCATCCTCAGGAAGTTCCCCAGATCCTCCACACTCATCTTCCCCTTGATGCTGGCATATTTCGAGTAGATCACTTCGATCTCATTCCTGTAGGTCAGCCGCTTGTAGAACTCCTCGATTTCAGAGCCTTCCAGCGTTTTGGAATGGGATCTGTCGCACTCCTGAAGGAGCAATGGCTTTCAAACTCTATTCATTTATCATTCAGACGACCCCGTCCACCCATCACACATTTCTGACAGTTTTTTTTATTTTTTTTACTGCAATGCAATGATTCAATTTGGATTCTAGAAACATGTATCTTGTAAACATGGAATGGCTGTAAAGAAATGGGACAAGGAAACGCTGTGCTTCTCTTACATTAAAAAGCTTCTCTGCGTAGAGGTCATCTATTTTGATGTTGATCTCGCCCAGGAAGTGCTTGAGCTCCTTGAATGTCATCTTGCTGTCGCTGTTAGTGTCAGCCTTGCGGAGACAGCTGTAAATCCAGCTGAGTTACTGATGTAAGGACAAAAAAACAGGCAGCTGGAACCAGGATCAGCATCCTTTCTTACAAAGAAACATGCCGTGAATACAGGGAATTCAATCCACATGAATTAACCGGGCTGAACAGGGCAAAATGAATGACTTCAGAACTCAAACGCACAAGATATGTAGGTGTTATTCATGTGGTACTGAGCGGAGTTCATTAGGAATTCATTCTGTTCTTTCATTGCTGTAGATTGTTATTCACAGTTTAAATACATACTAAGCAGGAGCTGTGACTAAATGCACTGGAGAGAAATCCTCATTACACTGGCACTAGTCAAAACATTTGTGCACTGCATGTATCACTTCTAGACAATCATTTATTGTGATAATAAAAATCGCTTGCCGAACTGCACCTAAGAGAGAGAGAGCGTGAGAGAGAGAGAGAAGAGAGAGATGGGAAAGGATACTGCTCCTGCTTCTGCTTGCTGTTCAGGTTATCTGACAGGCGGATCACTTTCTTCAGGCTCGTGACCCACTGCACAGCCTCTTCCTCGGAGCTGGCCACCAGATCCAGGTTCTTCCTCTGGCCTTTGAAGAAGATGGAAAAGCAAAAGCTATCTGGGACGTCTCCGGCGTTCTTCTGCAGGCCCTCAGACTGCCGGCCTGGACGCACTTCCTCAATGTCCTGGATAGAGACTGGGCAAGAAAACAAACAGCTTGTGTGAACAAAAGAAGACATGCGAGTCTATCTGCAGGCCTGCTCTTCAGAACAAACAGAGAAGACATGCGAGTCTATCTGCAGGAAGCCTGCTCTTCAGAACAAACAGAGAAGACATGTGAGTCTATCTGCAGGAAGCCTGCTCTTCAGAACAAACAGAGAAGACATGCGTGTCTATCTGCAGGAAGCCTGCTCTTCAGAACAAACAGAGAAGACATGTGAGTCTATCTGCAGGAAGCCTGCTCTTCAGAACAAACAGAGAAGACATGCGAGTCTATCTGCAGGCCTGCTCTTCAGAACAAACAGAGAAGACATGCGAGTCTATCTGCAGGAAGCCTGCTCTTCAGAACAAACAGAGAAGACATGTGAGTCTATCTGCAGGAAGCCTGCTCTTCAGAACAAACAGAGAAGACATGTGAGTCTATCTGCAGGAAGCCTGCTCTTCAGAACAATCAGAGAAGACATGTGAGTCTATCTGCAGGAAGCCTGCTCTTCAGAACAATCAGAGAAGACATGTGAGTCTATCTGCAGGAAGCCTGCTCTTCAGAACAATCAGAGAAGACATGTGAGTCTATCTGCAGGAAGCCTGCTCTTCAGAACAAACAGAGAAGACATGCGAGTCTATCTGCAGGAAGCCTGCTCTTCAGAACAATCAGAGAAGACATGCGAGTCTATCTGCAGGAAGCCTGCTCTTCAGAACAAACAGAGAAGACATGTGAGCGGACTGGGAACTTCATTAGCAATTTATTCAAAATATTTTAGGCTTATTTTTAGGCTCAGCGATTGATAGTAGCACACATGAAATGTACAGCTGAATACAAACCGTGTCAGGTTGGGACAGGATTTTATACATCCTGTGTGAGCTGTGCCCATCAAACAAAAAATAAACAAAAAAATAACAAATTATATATAACGTGATGTATGTGATGTGACATTGTAATGTGATGTTCGTGATGTGGCATTGTAACATGATGTGGCATTGTAACATGATGTACGTGATGTGGCATTGTAACGTGATGTACGTGATGTGGCATTGTAACGTGATGTACGTGATGTGGCATTGTAACGTGATGTACGTGATGTGGCATTGTAACATGATGTGGCATTGTAACATGATGTACGTGATGTGGCATTGTAACGTGATGTACGTGATGTGGCATTGTAACATGATGTGGCATTGTAACATGATGTTCGTGATGTGGCATTGTAACATGATGTACGTGATGTGGCATTGTAACATGATGTACGTGATGTGGCATTGTAACATGATGTGCGTGATGTGGCATTGTAACATGATGTACGTGATGTGGCATTGTAACATGATGTGGCATTGTAACATGATGAAGGCTAACTATGAAATGGCAGAACACATTAATCACCTGCAGTCCTCTCCACAACACATCACTTCTCTCCTTTACTATCGGGCAGGGTTCTGAATAGCGCCTCCCTTGGCAGTTTCTTTTGATATGTGGACACCACCGCCACCCCACCCACCCACCTGCTGCTATAGGGGTATATAGGTTGTCATGACTACAATGCATACAGCTGCATGATTAAAAGCAGAATACAGTATTTGTTGTCATGTTAGTTGATAACTTCACAGATACCCATGAATAGGAGAATAAAAGACTTGGAATCCATTCTCAGAGAATAAAAACAAAACAAAGGTGTTTGTCAATGTTCTACAAGATCAAAGGTCACATGGGTTATTGTAATTTGAACCCCAGTGAGTCATCTGTTGACATTGCAGGGAAAGGCCTTCTCAAATAGCAGGTCGCAGAGGAGCTGTCAACGACACAGTCACTGGAGATCATCAACGCACACAGTCACTGGAGATCATCAACGCACACAGTCACTGGAGATCATCAACGAATCACTGGAGATCATCAACACACACAGTCACTGGAGATCAGTTTGAGTCACACTTTGTTTTATTTGTTTGTTTTGAATTGACAGAGTTGACCTTAATATTTTGAGCATGCCACTATTGATTAAATCTCACAGGACAAAAAAAACAACAAAAAAACAGAATGGCTCAACCTGCTGTGTAACTGGAGGCTTCAGTTCCGCCCTACAGTATTTATTTGGAATTAACACTAAAACACTTAATAGAAAGAAATGATACGAGGCTTGGGGTCAGAACAGTGCTGATCCTAATACTGTCACCCTAAAGAACCCTTTTTTGTGACCCTTACTTCACTGTATTTTTATTGTATGTAGTAAATGTGTCTACAGTAAGTGGGTCTCAATACATGGTTTGTGTGAAAACACCTATGAGGTAAATACCAAACTGCAAGTGTCCCGACAACCCTGCTCTAGTTACACAGCTCACTGGACCTCGGGCAGAAAACCTACATGGAGGCTGCGTGGTCCGGTAGTTAAAGAAAGGCTTGGAACCAGGAGGTCCCGGCTCACATCCCAGCTCACTCATTGACTCACTGCATGACCTTGAGCATGTCACCTAACCTCCTTGTGCTCCATCTTTCAGGCGAGACGTAGTTGTGACTCTGATGCAGCTGATGCATAGTTCACAGACGTAGTCCATGTAAGTTGCCTTGGATAAAGGTGTCTGCTAAATAAACAAATAACTACACCATAAAATAGACTGTTTACCACTGCAGATTCATTGATCTGTAACAAAGTGATACCACTGTGGTTATTCTGATTTCACACAGACGCCATCAGCATGCTTACTGCATGTCCATAAAACACACAGGCAGGTCTTTGTTCTGGATTATTACTCTGGACCGATATCTGTGTTTGACAGGAGTTAAAAATAATACTATCAACTATAAAGAAAATCCTCAAGTGCAGAACATTAAAAATACTACAAGAAACTCAAACGTTGTTCTGCAATGTCTTCAATATACTTTGGCAAAACATTTGTCATTGAACTTCACCAATGACAAAATAGTACTTCTGAATTGTCGTGAATAAGAAATGGGCTTAGATTAAAATTAATGTTTATTCAATAAAATAAATAATTAATATAAAAATGAAATGCTCTGCAAAGACAGAATTTTAGAACGGTCCAAAAGTAATTATTATTGAAGTGTCAGCCAGTGTTGGGACTGCTGTCCGCGGAACAATAGCCGTGAAGAGGAAGGAAGTGTCAGGATCACTTCCAGGTCACCATGCATTATGCTGTGGATAATGTAAGGAAGCCTGTGTGGCATCACTGAATACTGAAGCCCATTTCCTTCTTTAGAACTGGCAGATCCCTTTCCTTTTCCAGATGGGACATGTTCCATTATCACTCTAAAACCTGTGCGCTGACAGCGGGTCTGGCTGAGCTAGTTCCATGATCACTCTACACCCTGTGCGCTGACAGCGGGTCTGGCTGATCTAGTTCCATGATCACTCTAAACCCTGTGCGCTGACAGCGGGTCTGGCTGATCTAGTTCCATGATCACTCTACACCCTGTGCGCTGACAGCGGGTCTGGCTGATCTAGTTCCATGATCACTCTACACCCTGTGCGCTGACAGCGGGTCTGGCTGATCTAGTTCCATGATCACTCTAAACCCTGTGCGCTGACAGCGGGTCTGGCTGATCTAGTTCCATGATCACTCTACACCCTGTGCGCTGACAGCGGGTCTGGCTGATCTAGTTCCATGATCACTCTACACCCTGTGCGCTGACAGCGGGCCTGGCTGATCTAGTTCCATTATCCAAAAACATACAAGAGCACTCTGCAATTTGTTAATTGCTATGAAAATAAAAATAATAAAATAACAGAATGCACATTCACTCTAAATGTGTGCTATTACAAAGTGATGTCCATTCATACTTGGTAAGATCTACTGAAATTATGTTGTTAACTCCTTTAATGATTTTTGCTGAAGACTGAAATTTTCCTCTCGTTCAGTTCGCACTTCATATGAGCATTATCCTCGAACTTCTGCTTTTAATTAAGTCTTGGTGGTGGCTCACTGTGGTGGGGTTCCCCGCCCCTGTGCTAATTTTGTGTTTTATGTTTTATGTTTATGTGGGGTGTTATTGTTGGTGTGTAAGTAAATTTATTATATATATATATATATATATATATATATATATATATATATATATATATATATATATATATATATATATATATATACACAGCATTTTTCACACCTGCCTATACACTTTTGTACAGCACTATGCAAATTGTATATCATATATATATATATATATATATATATATATATACATATATATATACATATATATATATATATATATTTACAATTAATAAATGCAAGGACTGAACAGAAAATCTAAATCAAATCTATTATCAGCAACTATCAGTCCTGTGTTCCAATGGCACGTTGTGTTTCTAATCCAAGTTTATCATTTTAAACTCAATCATTAATGATTAGAAAACCCTTTTGCAATTATGTTAGCACAGCTGAAAACTGTTGCATGAGGAAAGAAACAATAAAAGTGGCCTTGTTGAGACTATTTACTGTCATAGCATCAATTCACATTAGGCAGACTGAGCACAGCACACAAGACTAAAAGGTAGTTATGACTGCATCAGCAATGGTCTCTTTCATGAAATTTCAAGGCATTCAATCCTTTCCAGATTTGTGTACTGCTCTTTTTAGCACAACGAAAACAGGTTGTAGGACCTTAGAAAGAGGTGGTGGCACAGGAAGCTACTGCAGCAGATGAAAATACATCAGAGTGTCCAGTTTGAGAAACGAAGCCTCACAGGTCCTCAACTCAGCAGCTTCATTAAACAGTGGGACCCTGGACACCCAGTCTACTGTCCAGTGAGAAGTGACTGGTCGAGCTGGCCTTCTGGCAGACTTGCAATTAAAAAGCCATATTCAGACTGGAAATAAAGCTGATTCAAGATGGGAAAACACAGGACACTGGACAGAGGAAGATTGGAAAAAGGTGCTCTGGACAGACGAGTCTAAGTTTGAGGTGTTAGGCTGTACAAAGAAGAACAGTTCGTGAGCGAAGGGCCAAATGAAAAGATCTGGATGGTGTGCTGCAGCCATCTGTCAAGCATGGTGGAGGCTTGTGATGGTCTGGAGGTGCTTTTTGGTGGTGAAGTGGGAGATTTGTACGGGTAAATGGATCTTGAATGAAGGAAGTACTATCACTCCATTTTGCAGCATGCCATACCCGTCGGACGGCCTGATTGGAGCCAATTTCCTCCTACAGCAGGACAACGACCGAAAGCATACAGCTCGAAACTATGCAAGCACTATTTAGGGAAGAAGCAGTCGCTGGTATTCTGTCTATAATGGAGTGGCCAGCACAGTCACGCGGATCTCAACCCTATTGAGCTGCTTCGGAGCAGCTTGACCGTATGGTACGGCTGAAGTGCCCATCAAGCCAATCCAACTTGTGGGAGGTGCTTCAGGAAGCA
>CM060250.1:649630-779630 GCA_030684275.1 Acipenser oxyrinchus oxyrinchus
GCTGGGATGTGGCATCTGGAAGGCAGACTGTGCTGGATGTGGCATTGTACCGTGATGATTGTGGCATGATGTGCATTGTAACATTCGACCATGAGGCAATGATGTGATGTACATTGTAGCTGATGCGTGATGTGAGCATGTATACTGGAGATTGTACAGGGGTATAATGTGGCAATTGAATAGCTGGATGTGGAGAACAAATATACATGTGATGTGTGATGCAGGAAAGCGTGCATGTGACAACAATGTTGATGTGCTGTGCATTGTGCCACTGGCATTGTAACATGATGTGCGTGATGTGGCATTGTGACATGATGTGGCATTGTAGCGTGATGCGTGATGTGGCATTGTAACGTGATGTGCGTGATGTGGCATTGTAACGTGATGTGCGTGATGTGGCATTGTAACGTGATGTGCGTGATGTGGCATGTACGTGATGTGGCATTGTAGCATGATATGCGTGATGTGGCATTGTAGCGTGATGTGCGTGATGTGGCATGTGCGTGATGTGCGTGATGTGGCATTGTAACGCGTGATGTGGCATTGTAACATGATGTGCGTGATGTGGCATTGTAGCGTGATGTGCGTGATGTGGCATTGTAACGTGATGTGGCCGATGATGTGGCATTGATTAAGCGTGATGTGGCATTGTAACGTGATGTGCGTGATGTGGCATTGTAACGTGATGTGGCAGTGATGTGGCATGATGTACGTGATGTGGCATTGTAACGTGATGTACGTGATGTGGCATTGTAACGTGATGTGCGTGATGTGGCATTGTAACGTGATGTGGCATTGTAACGTGATGTGCGTGATGTGGCATTGTAACGTGATGTGCGTGATGTGGCATTGTAACGTGATGTGCGTGATGTGGCATTGTAACGTGATGTGGCATGTGATGTGGCATTGTAACGTGATGTACGTGATGTGGCATTGTAACGTGATGTACGTGATGTGGCATTGTAACGTGATGTGCGTGATGTGGCATTGTAACGTGATGTGGCATTGTAACGTGATGTGGCATTGTAACATGATGTGCGTGATGTGGCATTGTAACGTGATGTGGCATTGTAACGTGATGTGCGTGATGTGGCATTGTAACGTGATGTGCGTGATGTGGCATTGTAACGTGATGTGGCATGTGGCATTGTAACGTGCATTGTAACGTGATGTGGCATTGTAACGTGATGTGCGTGATGTGGCATTGTAACGTGATGTGATGTGCATTGTAGCATGATGTACGTGATGTGGCATTGTAACATGATGTGGCATTGTAACATGATGTGCGTGATGTGGCATTGTATGATGCGTGATGTGGCATTGTAACGTGATGTGCGTGATGTGGCATTGTAACGTGATGTGCGTGATGTGGCATTGTAACGTGATGTATGCGTGATGTGGCATTGTAACATGATGACGTGATGTGGCATTGTAACGTGATGTACGTGATGTGGCATTGTAACGTGATGTGCGTGATGTGGCATTGTAACATGATGTGCGTGATGTGGCATTGTAACGTGATGTAGCGTGATGTGGCATTGTAACGTGATGTGCGTGATGTGGCATTGTAACGTGATGTGGCATTGTAACATGATGTGCGTGATGTGGCATTGTAACGTGATGTGCGTGATGTGGCATTGTAACGTGATGTGCGTGATGTGGCATTGTAACGTGATGTGCGTGATGTGGCATTGTAACGTGATGTGTGATGTGGCATTGTAACGTGATATGCGTGATGTGGCATTGTAACGTGATGTGGCATTGTAACGTGATGTACGTGATGTGGCATTGTAACGTGATGTGCGTGATGTGGCATTGTAACGTGATGTGCGTGATGTGGCATTGTAACGTGATGTGGTATGTGGCATTGTAACGTGATGTGGCATTGTAACATGATGTGCGTGATGTGGCATTGTAACATGATGTGGCATTGTAACATGATGTGCGTGATGTGGCATTGTAACATGATGTGCGTGATGTGGCATTGTAACGTGATGTGCGTGATGTGGCATTGTAACATGATGTGCGTGATGTGGCATTGTAACGTGATGTACGTGATGTGGCATTGTAACATGATGTGCGTGATGTGGCATTGTAACATGATGTGCGTGATGTGGCATTGTAACATGATGTGCGTGATGTGGCATGTAACGTGATGTGGCATTGTAACATGATGTGCGTGATGTGGCATTGTAACGTGATGTGCGTGATGTGGCATTGTAACATGATGTGGCGATGATGTGGCATTGTAACGTGATGTGGCATTGTAACATGATGTAGCGTGATGTGGCATTGTAACATGATGTGCGTGATGTGGCATTGTAACGTGATGTGCGTGATGTGGCATTGTAACATGATGTGCGTGATGTGGCATTGTAACATGATGTGGCATTGTAACATGATGTGCGTGATGTGGCATTGTAACATGATGTGGCATTGTAACATGATGTGCGTGATGTGGCATTGTAACGTGATGTGCGTGATGTGGCATTGTAACGTGATGTGGCATGTGGCATTGTAACGTGATGTGCGTGATGTGGCATTGTAACATGATGTGCGTGATGTGGCATTGTAACGTGATGTAGCGTGATGTGGCATTGTAACATGATGTGCGTGATGTGGCATTGTAACGTGATGTGTGCGTGATGTGGCATTGTAACGTGATGTGGCATTGTAACGTGATGTGCGTGATGTGGCATTGTAACGTGATGTGCGTGATGTGGCATTGTAACGTGATGTGCGTGATGTGGCATTGTAACGTGATGTGGCATTGTAACATGATGTGGCATTGTAACATGATGTGCGTGATGTGGCATTGTAACGTGATGTGGCATTGTAACATGATGTGCGTGATGTGGCATTGTAACGTGATGTGGCATTGTAACGTGATGTGCGTGATGTGGCATTGTAACGTGATGTGGCATTGTAACGTGATGTGTGCATGTAACGTGATGTGCGTGATGTGGCATTGTAACGTGATGTGCGTGATGTGGCATTGTAACATGATGTGCGTGATGTGGCATTGTAACGTGATGTGGCATTGTAACATGATGTGCGTGATGTGGCATTGTAACGTGATGTGCGTGATGTGGCATTGTAACGTGATGTGGCATTGTAACGTGATGTGCGTGATGTGGCATTGTAACGTGATGTGGCATTGTAACATGATGTACGTGATGTGGCATTGTAACATGATGTGCGTGATGTGGCATTGTAACGTGATGTGCGTGATGTGGCATTGTAACGTGATGTGGCATTGTAACGTGATGTGCGTGATGTGGCATTGTAACGTGATGTGGCATTGTAACATGATGTGCGTGATGTGGCATTGTAACGTGATGTGCGTGATGTGGCATTGTAACGTGATGTGCGTGATGTGGCATTGTAACGTGATGTGGCATGATGTGGCATTGTAACATGATGTGCGTGATGTGGCATTGTAACGTGATGTGCGTGATGTGGCATTGTAACATGATGTGCGTGATGTGGCATTGTAACGTGATGTGCGTGATGTGGCATTGTAACGTGATGTGGCATTGTAACATGATGTGCGTGATGTGGCATTGTAACGTGATGTGCGTGATGTGGCATTGTAACGTGATGTGGCATTGTAACATGATGTGCGTGATGTGGCATTGTAACGTGATGTGCGTGATGTGGCATTGTAACGTGATGTGCGTGATGTGGCATTGTAACATGATGTGCGTGATGTGGCATTGTAACGTGATGTGGCATTGTAACGTGATGTGCGTGATGTGGCATTGTAACGTGATGTGGCATTGTAACGTGATGTGGCGTGATGTGTGATGTGGCATTGTAACGTGATGTGGCATTGTAACGTGATGTGCGTGATGTGGCATTGTAACGTGATGTGCGTGATGTGGCATTGTAACGTGATGTGGCATTGTAACGTGATGTGCGTGATGTGGCATTGTAACGTGATGTGGCGTGATGTGGCATTGTAACGTGATGTGCGTGATGTGGCATTGTAACGTGATGTGGCATTGTAACATGATGTGCGTGATGTGGCATTGTAACGTGATGTGCGTGATGTGGCATTGTAACGTGATGTGGCATTGTAACGTGATGTGCGTGATGTGGCATTGTAACGTGATGTGGCATTGTAACATGATGTGCGTGATGTGGCATTGTAACGTGATGTGCGTGATGTGGCATTGTAACATGATGTGCGTGATGTGGCATTGTAACGTGATGTGGCATTGTAACGTGATGTGCGTGATGTGGCATTGTAACGTGATGTGGCATTGTAACGTGATGTGCGTGATGTGGCATTGTAACGTGATGTGATGTGGCATTGTAACGTGATGTGCGTGATGTGGCATTGTAACGTGATGTGCGTGATGTGGCATTGTAACGTGATGTGCGTGATGTGGCATTGTAACGTGATGTGCGTGATGTGGCATTGTAACGTGATGTGGCATTGTAACGTGATGTGCGTGATGTGGCATTGTAACATGATGTGGCATTGTAACGTGATGTGCGTGATGTGGCATTGTAACGTGATGTGCGTGATGTGGCATTGTAACGTGATGTGCGTGATGTGGCATTGTAACGTGATGTGGCATGACGTGATGTGCGTGATGTGGCATTGTAACGTGATGTGGCATTGTAACGTGATGTGCGTGATGTGGCATTGTAACGTGATGTGGCATTGTAGCGTGATGTGGCATTGTAACGTGATGTGCGTGATGTGGCATTGTAACGTGATGTGCGTGATGTGGCATTGTAACGTGATGTGCGTGATGTGGCATTGTAACGTGATGTGGCATTGTAGCATGATGTGCGTGATGTGGCATTGTAACGTGATGTGGCATTGTAACGTGATGTGCGTGATGTGGCATTGTAACGTGATGTGGCATTGTAACGTGATGTACGTGATGTGGCATTGTAACGTGATGTGCGTGATGTGGCATTGTAACGTGATGTGCGTGATGTGGCATTGTAACGTGATGTGCGTGATGTGGCATTGTAACGTGATGTGGCATTGTAACATGATGTGCGTGATGTGGCATTGTAACGTGATGTGCGTGATGTGGCATTGTAACGTGATGTGCGTGATGTGGCATTGTAACGTGATGTGCGTGATGTGGCATTGTAACTGATGTGATGTGGCATTGTAACATGATGTGCGTGATGTGGCATTGTAACGTGATGTGCGTGATGTGGCATTGTAACGTGATGCGTGATGTGGCATTGTAACGTGATGTACGTGATGTGGCATTGTAACGTGATGTGCGTGATGTGGCATTGTAACGTGATGTGGCATTGTAACGTGATGTGGCATTGTAACGTGATGTGCGTGATGTGGCATTGTAACGTGATGTGGCATTGTAACGTGATGTGCGTGATGTGGCATTGTAACGTGATGTGGCATTGTAACGTGATGTGGCATTGTAACGTGATGTGCGTGATGTGGCATTGTAACGTGATGTGCGTGATGTGGCATTGTAACGTGATGTGCGTGATGTGGCATTGTAACGATGATGTGGCATTGTAACGTGATGTGCGTGATGTGGCATTGTAACGTGATGTGCGTGATGTGGCATTGTAACGTGATGTGCGTGATGTGGCATTGTAACGTGATGTGCGTGATGTGGCATTGTAACATGATGTGCGTGATGTGGCATTGTAACGTGATGTGCGTGATGTGGCATTGTAACGTGATGTGCGTGATGTGGCATTGTAACGTGATGTGCGTGATGTGGCATTGTAACGTGATGTGGCATTGTAACATGATGTACGTGATGTGGCATTGTAACGTGATGTGCGTGATGTGGCATTGTAACGTGATGTGCGTGATGTGGCATTGTAACGTGATGTGCGTGATGTGGCATTGTAACGTGATGTACGTGATGTGGCATTGTAACGTGATGTGGCATTGTAACGTGATGTGCGTGATGTGGCATTGTAACGTGATGTGGCATTGTAACGTGATGTACGTGATGTGGCATTGTAACGTGATGTGCGTGATGTGGCATTGAAACGTGATGTACGAGATGTAACGTGATGTACGTGATGTGGCATTGTATCGTGATGTGGCATTGTAACGTGATGTACGTGATGTGGCATTGTAACGTGATGTACGTGATGTGGCATTGTAACGTGATGTACGTGATGTGGCATTGTAACGTGATGTGGCATTGTAACGTGATGTACGTGATGTGGCATTGTAACGTGATGTACGTGATGTGGCATTGTAACGTGATGTACGTGATGTGGCATTGTAACGTGATGTACGTGATGTGGCATTGTAACGTGATGTGGCATTGTAACGTGATGTACGTGATGTGGCATTGTAACGTGATGTGGCATTGTAACGTGATGTACGAGATGTGGCATTGTAACGTGATGTACGTGATGTGGCATTGTAACGTGATGTGGCATTGTAACGTGATGTGGCATTGTAACGTGATGTACGGGATGTGGCATTGTAACGTGATGTACGTGATGTGGCATTGTAACGTGATGTACGTGATGTGGCATTGTAACGTGATGTACGTGATGTGGCATTGTAACGTGATGTACGTGATGTGGCATTGTAACGTGAGGTACGTGATGTGGCATTGTAACGTGAGGTACGTGATGTGGCATTGTAACGTGATGTGGCATTGTAACGTGATGTGGCATTGTAACGTGATGTACGTGATGTGGCATTGTAACGTGATGTGGCATTGTAACGTGATGTACGTGATGTGGCATTGTAACGTGATGTGGCATTGTAACGTGATGTACGTGATGTGGCATTGTAACGTGATGTGGCATTGTAACGTGATGTACGAGATGTGGCATTGTAACGTGATGTACGTGATGTGGCATTGTAACGTGATGTGGCATTGTAACGTGATGTGGCATTGTAACGTGATGTACGTGATGTGGCATTGTAACGTGATGTACGTGATGTGGCATTGTAACGTGATGTACGTGATGTGGCATTGTAACGTGATGTGGCATTGTAACGTGATGTACGTGATGTGGCATTGTAACGTGATGTACGTGATGTGGCATTGTAACGTGATGCGTGATGTGGCATTGTAACGTGATGTACGTGATGTGGCATTGTAACGTGATGTACGTGATGTGGCATTGTAACGTGATGTACGTGATGTGGCATTGTAACGTGATGTACGTGATGTGGCATTGTAACGTGATGTACGTGATGTGGCATTGTAACGTGATGTGGCATTGTAACGTGATGTACGTGATGTGGCATTGTAACGTGATGTACGTGATGTGGCATTGTAACGTGATGTACGTGATGTGGCATTGTAACGTGATGTGGCATTGTAACGTGATGTACGTGATGTGGCATTGTAACGTGATGTGGCATTGTAACGTGATGTACGTGATGTGGCATTGTAACGTGATGTACGTGATGTGGCATTGTAACGTGATGTACGTGATGTGGCATTGTAACGTGATGTGGCATTGTAACGTGATGTACGTGATGTGGCATTGTAACGTGATGTGGCATTGTAACGTGATGTACGTGATGTGGCATTGTAACGTGATGTACGTGATGTGGCATTGTAACGTGATGTACGTGATGTGGCATTGTAACGTGATGTGGCATTGTAACGTGATGTACGTGATGTGGCATTGTAACGTGATGTACGTGATGTGGCATTGTAACGTGATGTACGTGATGTGGCATTGTAACGTGATGTACGTGATGTGGCATTGTAACGTGATGTGATGTGGCATTGTAACGTGATGTACGTGATGTGGCATTGTAACGTGATGTACGTGATGTGGCATTGTAACGTGATGTGGCATTGTAACGTGATGTACGAGATGTGGCATTGTAACGTGATGTACGTGATGTGGCATTGTAACGTGATGTGGCATTGTATGTGTACGAGATGTGGCATTGTAACGTGATGTACGTGATGTGGCATTGTAACGTGATGTACGTGATGTGGCATTGTAACGTGATGTACGTGATGTGGCATTGTAACGTGATGTGGCATTGTAACGTGATGTACGAGATGTGGCATTGTAACGTGATGTACGTGATGTGGCATTGTAACGTGATGTACGTGATGTGGCATTGCAACGTGATGTACGTGATGTGGCATTGTAACGTGATGTGGCATGTAACGTGATGTGGCATTGTAACATGATGTCGATGTGGCATTGTAACGTGAGGTACGTGATGTGGCATTGTAACGTGATGTACGTGATGTGGCATTGTAACGTGATGTGGCATTGTAACGTGATGTACGTGATGTGGCATTGTAACGTGATGTACGTGATGTGGCATTGTAACGTGATGTGGCATTGTAACGTGAGGTACGAGATGTGGCATTGTAACGTGATGTACGTGATGTGGCATTGTAACGTGATGTACGTGATGTGGCATTGTAACGTGATGTGCATGATGTGATGTACGTGATGTGGCATTGTAACGTGATGTACGTGATGTGGCATTGTAACGTGATGTGGCATTGTAACGTGATGTGGCATTGTAACGTGATGTACGTGATGTGGCATTGTAACGTGATGTACGTGATGTGGCATTGTAACGTGATGTACGTGATGTGGCATTGTAACGTGATGTGGCATTGTAACATGATGTACGTGATGTGGCATTGTAACGTGATGTACGTGATGTGGCATTGTAACGTGATGTGGCATTGTAACGTGATGTACGTGATGTGGCATTGTAACGTGATGTACGTGATGTGGCATTGTAACGTGATGTACGTGATGTGGCATTGTAACGTGATGTACGTGATGTGGCATTGTAACGTGATGTACGTGATGTGGCATTGTAACGTGATGTGGCATTGTAACGTGATGTACGTGATGTGGCATTGTAACGTGATGTACGTGATGTGGCATTGTAACGATGATGTGGCATTGTAACGTGATGTACGTGATGTGGCATTGTAACATGATGTGGCATTGTAACGTGATGTGGCATTGTAACGTGATGTACGTGATGTGGCATTGTAACGTGATGTGGCATTGTAACGTGATGTACGTGATGTGGCATTGTAACGTGATGTACGTGATGTGGCATTGTAACGTGATGTGGCATTGTAACGTGATGTACGTGATGTGGCATTGTAACGTGATGTACGTGATGTGGCATTGTAACGTGATGTGGCATTGTAACGTGATGTACGTGATGTGGCATTGTAACGTGATGTACGTGATGTGGCATTGTAACGTGATGTACGTGATGTGGCATTGTAACGTGATGTACGTGATGTGGCATTGTAACGTGATGTACGTGATGTGGCATTGTAACGTGATGTACGTGATGTGGCATTGTAACGTGATGTACGTGATGTGGCATTGTAACGTGATGTGGCATTGTAACATGATGTTCGTGATGTGGCATTGTAACATGATGTGGCATTGTAACATGATGTACGTGATGTGGCATTGTAACATGATGTACGTGATGTGGCATTGTAACGTGATGTACGTGATGTGGCATTGTAACGTGATGTACGTGATGTGGCATTGTAACGTGATGTACGTGATGTGGCATTGTAACGTGATGTACGTGATGTGGCATTGTAACGTGATGTACGTGATGTGGCATTGTAACATGATGTACGTGATGTGGCATTGTAACGTGATGTACGTGATGTGGCATTGTAACGTGATGTGGCATTGTAACGTGATGTACGTGATGTGGCATTGTAACGTGATGTACGTGATGTGGCATTGTAACATGATGTGGCATTGTAACATGATGTACGTGATGTGGCATTGTAACGTGATGTGGCATTGTAACATGATGTGGCATTGTAACATGATGTACGTGATGTGGCATTGTAACATGATGTACGTGATGTGGCATTGTAACGTGATGTACGTGATGTGGCATTGTAACATGATGTACGTGATGTGGCATTGTAACATGATGTGGCATTGTAACATGATGTGCGTGATGTGGCATTGTAACGTGATGTGGCATTGTAACATGATGTACGTGATGTGGCATTGTAACGTGATGTACGTGATGTGGCATTGTAACATGATGTAGCGTGATGTGGCATTGTAACATGATGTACGTGATGTGGCATTGTAACATGATGTACGTGATGTGGCATTGTAACATGATGTACGTGATGTGGCATTGTAACATGATGTACGTGATGTGGCATTGTAACATGATGTGGCATTGTAACATGATGTACGTGATGTGGCATTGTAACATGATGTACGTGATGTGGCATTGTAACATGATGTACGTGATGTGGCATTGTAACATGATGTACGTGATGTGGCATTGTAACATGATGTGGCATTGTAACATGATGTGCGTGATGTGGCATTGTAACGTGATGTACGTGATGTGGCATTGTAACATGATGTACGTGATGTGGCATTGTAACGTGATGTACGTGATGTGGCATTGTAACATGATGTGGCATTGTAACATGATGTTCGTGATGTGGCATTGTAACATGATGTACGTGATGTGGCATTGTAACAGTGTGAAGGAAGAAACAAGAGAAGGCTAACTATGAAAAAGCAGAACACACATTAATCACCCTGCAGTCCTCTCCCACAACACATCACTTCTCTCCTTTACTATCGGGCAGGGGTTCTGAATAACGCCCTCCCCTTGGCAGTTTCTTTTGATATGTGGACACCCACCGCCACCCCACCCCACCCCACCCCTGCTGCTATAGGGGTATATAGGTTGTCATGACTACAATGCATACAGCTGCATGATTAAAAGCAGAATACAGTATTTGTTGTCATGTTAGTTGATAACTTCACAGATACCCATGAATAGGAGAATAAAAGACTTGGAATCCATTCTCAGAGAATAAAAAACAAAACAAAGGTGTTTGTCAATGTTCTACAAGATCAAAGGTCACATGGGTTATTGTAATTTGAACCCCAGTGAGTCATCTGTTGACATTGCAGGGAAAGGCCTTCTCAAATAGCAGGTCGCAGAGGAGCTGTCAACGCACACAGTCACTGGAGATCATCAACGCACACAGTCACTGGAGATCATCAACGCACACAGTCACTGGAGATCATCAACGCACAATCACTGGAGATCATCAACACACACAGTCACTGGAGATCAGTTTGAGTCACACTTTGTTTTATTTGTTTGTTTTTGAATTGACAGAGTTGACCTTAATATTTTGAGCATGCCACTATTGATTAAATCTCACAGGACAAAAAAAAAACAACAAAAAAAAACAGAATGGCTCAACCTGCTGTGTAACTGGAGGCTTCAGTTCCGCCCTACAGTATTTATTTGGAATTAACACTAAAACACTTAATAGAAAGAAATGATACGAGGCTTGGGGTCAGAACAGTGCTGATCCTAATACTGTCACCCTAAAAGAACCCTTTTTTTTTGCGACCCTTACTTCACTGTATTTTTATTGTATGTAGTAAATGTGTCTACAGTAAGTGGGTCTCAATACATGGTTTGTGTGAAAACACCTATGAGGTAAATACCAAACTGCAAGTGTCCCGACAACCCTGCTCTAGTTACACAGCTCACTGGACCTCGGGCAGAAAACCTACATGGAGGCTGCGTGGTCCGGTAGTTAAAGAAAGGGGCTTGGAACCAGGAGGTCCCCGGCTCACATCCCAGCTCACTCATTGACTCACTGCATGACCTTGAGCATGTCACCTAACCTCCTTGTGCTCCATCTTTCAGGCGAGACGTAGTTGTGACTCTGATGCAGCTGATGCATAGTTCACAGACGTAGTCCATGTAAGTTGCCTTGGATAAAGGTGTCTGCTAAATAAACAAATAACTACACCATAAAATAGACTGTTTACCACTGCAGATTCATTGATCTGTAACAAAGTGATACCACTGTGGTTATTCTGATTTCACACAGACGCCATCAGCATGCTTACTGCATGTCCATAAAACACACAGGCAGGTCTTTTGTTCTGGATTATTACTCTGGACCGATATCTGTGTTTGACAGGAGTTAAAAATAATACTATCAACTATAAAGAAAATCCTCAAGTGCAGAACATTAAAAATACTACAAGAAACTCAAACGTTGTTCTGCAATGTCTTCAATATACTTTGGCAAAACATTTGTCATTGAACTTCACCAATGACAAAATAGTACTTCTGAATTGTCGTGAATAAGAAATGGGCTTAGATTAAAATTAATGTTTATTCAATAAAATAAATAATTAATATAAAAATGAAATGCTCTGCAAAGACAGAATTTTAGAACGGTCCAAAAGTAATTATTATTGAAGTGTCAGCCAGTGTTGGGACTGCTGTCCCGGAACAATAGTCGTGAAGAGGAAGGAAGTGTCAGGATCACTTCCAGGTCACCATGCATTATGCTGTGGATAATGTAAGGAAGCCTGTGTGGCATCACTGAATACTGAAGCCCATTTCCTTCTTTAGAACTGGCAGATCCCTTTCCTTTTCCAGATGGGACATGTTCCATTATCACTCTAAAACCCATGTGCTGACAGCGGGTCTGGCTGAGCTAGTTCCATGATCACTCTACACCTGTGGCTGACAGCGGGTCTGGCTGATCTAGTTCCATGATCACTCTACACCCTGTGCGCTGACAGCGGGTCTGGCTGATCTAGTTCCATGATCACTCTAAACCCTGTCGCTGACAGCGGGTCTGGCTGATCTAGTTCCATGATCACTCTACACCCTGTGAGCTGACAGCGGGTCTGGCTGATCTAGTTCCATGATCACTCTACACCCTGTGCTGACAGCGGGTCTGGCTGATCTAGTTCCATGATCACTCTACACCCTGTGCGCTGACAGCGGGTCTGGCTGATCTAGTTCCATGATCACTCTAAACCCTGTGCTGACAGCGGTCTGGCTGATCTAGTTCCATGATCACTCTACACCTGTGAGCTGACAGCGGGTCTGGCTGATCTAGTTCCATGATCACTCTACACCCTGCTGCTGACAGCTGGCCTGGCTGATCTAGTTCCATTATCCAAAACATACAAGAGCACTCTGCAATTTGTTAATTGCTATGAAAATAAAAATAATAAAATAACAGAATGCACATTCACTCTAAATGTGTGCTATTACAAAGTGATGTCCATTCATACTTGGTAAGATCTACTGAAATTATGTTGTTAACTCCTTTAATGATTTTTGCTGAAGACTGAAATTTTCCTCTCGTTCAGTTCGCACTTCATATGAGCATTATCCTCGAACTTCTGCTTTTAATTAAGTCTTGGTGGTGGCTCACTGTGGTGGGGTTCCCCGCCCCTGTGCGAATTTTGTGTTTTATGTTTTATGTGGGGTGTTATTGTTGGTGTGTAAGTAAATTTATTATATATATATATATATATATATATATATATATATATATATATATATATATATATATATATATATATATATATATACACAGCATTTTTCACACCTGCCTAAAACTTTTGCACAGTACTGTATATATATATATATATATATATATATATATATATATATATATATATATATATATATATATATATATATATATATATATATATATTAGGCACAGGGACTGCACCAGTACTGCTTTCTATAGACAGCAGTGTGCAGTGGAGCCGGGACGCTGCTCCAGTACTGCTTTCTATAGACAGCAGTATGCAGTGGAGTCGGGACGCTGCTCCAGTACTGCTTTCTATAGACAGCAGGGGTGTAGTTGAGTCAGAACTCACATACTAGGTAAGCTAAGTCACATGACTCCCATCTCCTGCAGAGCTGTCTGATTCAGTCAGCAGTCCTCGTGATGCAATGAAATGAGCATGAGGAACTTCTGTTACAATCTACTTCTTTAAGAAGCCTAACAATGCTGATGAAGACGAGAGCCACAGCACATGGACTACGACTGTGGACACAAACACAAACGAAGCCACTGCCACGTAAAGTAAAGCATTCTGACATGAGGGACAAAGACACTGTGTGGAAATACATGTAGAGATTAGATCAATGTATTACCTATTACAGGTGTTACAAGAAGAATGTGTAAATTCTTGTTTAACACAATCTATATTTTAGTGGTGTTCCGCTACCTTCAGAATTTGGACTGCACCATTGGGCTGAAGGTACAGCAGGAGCCTGCCTGGTTCACAGAGTGAGGTGGCAAGCTGAATACAAAGGGAAACGCCGCTTCCACTCACAGAGCAGTGAGCTCACAAAAAACAAACAGAGAATCAGTTTGAATCATTTTTACTTATCTAGCTAATACAGTGGAAGGACACACTGCAGCAGTTACTGAATGCTTTAATCTGCCAAAAGCACAGCTACACCCAAACTGAAAAACAAGCTTCATGTGACCATGAACACTGGCAAGGATATTAAATCAATCAAATAAACTCTGCTTACTGCAGTGCCTGAAAAGACGTGCTGTGCCTAGCCCTGACAGGACGCTGGCTGTACTAATGGGATACATGAATTAAATGCAGGTTATCAGAACTGTCCTGGGGCTTGTTTCCATGGGAGCAAAAGATTAGGCAGGGCTAGCATTGGCAGATGTTGTTTTTGTAGCATTCCTACAATGTGCCCCAGAGTACTGAGCTCCTCGAGTTCACTCCGCCCTTCTAGCCACTAGGAAACGTCGCTGAGTGGAGCCAGGCATTGTACAGGGATCTCCTCACATGCACACAAGGGTCTGGCCGGATAGGTCTTATCAAACTGCGGGGCACTAGCTAATCTGAACAGAGAACCATTTCAATTGTGTTCTTGTACTAAAAAAACAAAACAGAAAGCTGCCTGAATTAATCTATCCAGAACACAGGCATAAACCCTGGAGCTGTCCTAACCCATATGAAAAAGTAACCTATCCAGAACACAGGCATAAACCCTGGAGCTGTCCTAACCTATATGAAAAAGTAACCTATCCAGAACACAGGCATAAACCCTGGAGCTGTCCTAACCCATATGAAAAAGTAACCTATCCAGAACACAGGCATAAACCCTGGAGCTGTCCTAACCCATATGAAAAAGTAACCTATACAGAACACAGGCATAAACCCTGGAGCTGTCCTAACCCATATGAAAAAGTAACCTATCCAGAACACAGGCATAAACCCTGGAGCTGTCCTAACCCATATGAAAAAGTAACCTATCCAGAACACAGGCATAAACCCTGGAGCTGTCCTAACCCATATGAAAAAGTAACCTATACAGAACACAGGCATAAACCCTGGAGCTGTCCTAACCCATATGAAAAAGTACTCAATGTTGTCAATGCATTAGCATTATATTATTATTATTATTATTATTATTATTATTATTTATTTCTTAGCAGACGCCCTTATCCAGGGCGACTTACAATCGTAAGCAAATACATTTCAAGTGTTACAGTACAAGTAATAATACAATAAGAGCAAGATATAAAGATATATATAAGAGCAATTATATAAACTTGAATAGATATGAACTTTTCCACAATTTGAATAAATAGAGCGAAGTGCGGATTCCGCTGTCAGTCTGACTTTATCACAATAAGCAAAGCAGCTGCAGGCTTTGTTGTGCTGTGAATGGGATCCTAATGCCTCATTTCCACTGCCTGGTGCTACAGGCTTCAGCTGCTCAAATGAAAACAGTGCTTCAGTGCCCCCCACACTCCCCCACTTCCTTTGTAGCCAGTTTGGCTCCATCGAGTAAGAGATAGAAACCCTGAGCAGATAGCCATGGAAAAACCCTGTTCTGTTGCCGTGGTAGCCGTAGCTGGGAGATCCAGGCAGTGGAAACACCCTGTTCTGTTGCCGTGGCAGCCATAGCTGGGAGATCCAGGCAGTGGAAAAACCCTGTTCTGTTGCTGTGGTAGCCATAGCTGGGAGATCCAGGCAGTGGAAAAACCCTGTTCTGTTGCCGTGGTAGCCGTAGCTGGGAGATCCAGGCAGCGGAAACAGGGCACTAGTTTATTCAAACTGTACCTGTCGTTGCAGGGCGAGAATGACAGAAATGTCACTTTTCCTGTAATGAAGGATATTGGTATATGACACTGAAGAAACTGAAATTGAAGAAGGGAACTATGAAAAAGACCTTGGAGTTTATGTTGACTCAAATGTCTTCATCTAGACAATGTGGGGAAGCTATAAAAAAGGCCAACAAGTTGCTCGGATATATTGTGAGAAGTGTTGAATTTAAATCAAGGGAAGTAATGTTAAAACTTTACAATGCATTAGTAAGACCTCACCTAGAATATTGTGTTCAGTTCTGGTCACGTTACAAAAAGGATATTGCTGCTCTAGAAAGAGTGCAAAGAAGAGCAACCAGAATTATCCTGGGCGTGTCATATGGAGACAGGCTAGAAGAATTGAATCTATTCAGTCTTGAACAAAGAAGACTATGCGGCGATCTGATTCAAACATTCAAAATCCTAAAAGGTATAGACAATGTCGACCCAGGGGACTTTTTTGACCTGAAAACAGAAACAAGGACCAGGGGTCACAAATGGAGATTAGATAAAGGGCATTCAGAACAGAAAATAGGAGACACTTTTTTACACAGAGAATTGTGAGGATCTGGAACCAACTCCCCAGTAATGTTGTTGAAGCTAACACCCTGGGATCCTTCAAGAAGCTGCTTGATGAGATTCTGGGATCAATAAGCTACTAACAACCAAACGAGCAAGATGGGCTGAATGGCCTCCTCTCGTTTGTAAACTTTCATATGTTTGTATATTCTTATGTTCTTATGATAGCTGGTATGAACCAGGGCACTCTACTGTGAATGCTAGTATACAGTACGCAACACTACATGTTGACCCTGCAGCATCACAACGCACTACAAGATCTCAGTCCAGCTTTCCATCACCCACTGTGCTACCATGGAAACACACCCTGTTTGTTATTTTCAGATTTAAGGAAGACAAGAAGTAAGATTTAGCTGGAAGAGAAGGGCGTGTGCGAATCCATGTGCTCTTTGGTTCAAGCAGCTTGTCTTCAAAGTGAAAACGGGGCATTGCCTTGGGATGTTAAATTAAGAGGATGGGAATGAAAAAGTGCCTCCATTTTCTCTACAGACAAAAAAAATAGTTATCAATCCTTGTGTTGTATATAGCACCTGCAAGCCTTGCTAATGCTATGGGGTGTCACAGTACATCATGTTTGAGTCTCCTGAAGTACATGAAGCAGCATTACAACAGCCTGTCTTCACTTTGGTGCTGCCCTAATGTAAAATCAAACTGTACTGGAAACTAGAATGAGTCAGCCTCATAAACGTCTTATTTTCAAGTTTTAATAGAAATATGTGCTGGTGCCTTTTTTCTTGTTGACATTAAGCATGGATTTAGATTTAGAGTAGAATAGTGAGGAAAGAAAATCTCCTCGTCTCTGTTGTTTTGCATGTTGTTTGCAGAATGAAGAGTGAAGACACTCTTCAGATACTACAGGTAAGTAACCGAGCCAATCCCGCTGCCAACGCCAATACTGGCGGAGAGCGAGTACTAGTATTATTATTTCTTTATTTAGCAGACGCCTTTATCAAAGGCCACTTAGAGACTTACAACAACGTCTCACCAGAAAGACGGAGCACAAGGAGGTTAAGTGACTTGCTCAGGGTCACACAGGGAGTCAGTGGTGGAGCCAGGATTTGAACCGGGGACCTCCTGGTTAAAGCCCTTTTCTTTAACCACTGGACCACACGGCCTCCTATCCAATTCATACTGCGTCCATTGGAACAGCTATGCTCTGAATGCACTGCTTTTGTTATGAAGTCCCAAGATCACAAATCGCTAAGCAACCAGCTCAATTAGCCTCATGACATCTAGCTCAAACATTTCTCATGCCAGCCAATCTCAGGAAACCAGGAAGCAAGGCTTTTTGTATGGTATCTGTGATAAGGAACTTCAATGCATTCTCCGTTATTGCACCAAAAAGCAAACTGTATTTGATTAATAATAATAAAAATCCCCACATAAGCAGACAGCACGTTTCAAAGTGCATTCACAGCAGCTGTGTTATCTGTAAGCAGGCTGGTATAGGGACAGCTGTGTTATCTGTAAGCAGGCTGGTATAGGGACAGCTGTGTTATCTGTAAGCAGGCTGCTATAGGGACAGGTGTGTTATCTGTAAGCAGGCTGCTATATGGACAGGTGTGTTATCTGTAAGCAGGCTGCTATAGGGACAGGTGTGTTATCTGTAAGCAGGTTGCTATAGGGACAGGTGTGTTATCTGTAAGCAGGCTGCTATAGGGACAGGTGTGTTCATGCTTACAGGTGTGCTTGTCAGGGCTGCTCAGCAACTTCTTGGAGTCGTGCCAGATGGTTTTGCAGTCGTCCTGCAGCTTGTAGAAGCGGAGTTTCTTCCAGGACTTGGACTTCACTTTGTGGAGCTTGCTGCCCTTCAGAAGGAACTGCAGATCCTCATCATCCTGTAACCCTATAGAGAGACACAGAGCGGGGCTGTTACCAGCGGTCTGGGCTGCTTCAAGTTATCTTTGAGTTCGCTGCTGCAGGGCGCAAAATAACCGACGGCACCAGTAGCAATTGCCGAAGTGCCCAAGCTGCTTGCCACAATGCCTCTCAAATTTAAAAACAATTATTGCACAAACCTGCTCAGCACCAGCACATCTGATCACAACCCATTCACAAACCTGCTCAGCACATCTGATCACAACCCATTCACTAACCTGCTCAGCACCAGCACATCTGATCTACAACCAATTCACAAACCTGTTCAGCACCAGCACATCTGATCTGCAACCCAATCACAAACCTGCTCAGCAGCAGCACATCTGATCACAACCCATTCACCAACCTGCTCAGCACCAGCACATCTGATCACAACCCATTCACAAACCTGCTCAGCACCAGCACATCTGATCTGCAACCCATTCACAAACCTGTTCAGCACATCTGATCACAACCCATTCACAAACCTGCTCAGCACATCTGATCACAACCCATTCACAAACCTGCTCAGCACATCTGATCACAACCCATTCACAAACCTGCTCAGCACATCTGATCACAACCCATTCACAACCCTGCTCAGCACATCTGATCACAACCCATTCACAAACCTGCTCAGCACCAGCACATCTGATTACAACCCATTCACAAACCTGCTCAGCACCAGCACATCTGATCACAACCCATTCACAACCCTGCTCAGCACATCTGATCACAACCCATTCACAAACCTGCTCAGCACCAGCACATCTGATCTACAACCCATTCACAAACCTGCTCAGCAGCAGCACATCTGATCACAACCCATTCACAAACCTGCTCAGCACCAGCACATCTGATCACAACCCATTCACAAACCTGCTCAGCACCAGCACATCTAATCACAACCCATTCACAAACCTGCTCAGCACCAGCACATCTGATCTACAACCCATTCACAAACCTGCTCAGCACCAGCACATCTGATCACAACCCATTCACAACCCTGCTCAGCACATCTGATCACAACCCATTCACAAACCTGCTCAGCACATCTGATCTGAAACCAAATCACAAACCTGCTCAGCACCAGCACATCTGATCTACAACCCATTCACAAACCTGCTCAGCACCAGCACATCTGATCACAACCCATTCACAACCCTGCTCAGCACATCTGATCACAACCCATTCACAAACCTGCTCAGCACATCTGATCTGAAACCAAATCACAAACCTGCTCAGCACCAGCACATCTGATCACAACCCATTCACAACCCTGCTCAGCACATCTGATCACAACCCATTCACAAACCTGCTCAGCACCAGCACATCTGATCACAACCCATTCACAAACCTGCTCAGCACCAGCACATCTAATCACAACCCATTCACAAACCTGCTCAGCACCAGCACATCTGATCTACAACCCATTCACAAACCTGCTCAGCACCAGCACATCTGATCACAACCCATTCACAACCCTGCTCAGCACATCTGATCACAACCCATTCACAAACCTGCTCAGCACATCTGATCTGAAACCAAATCACAAACCTGCTCAGCACCAGCACATCTGATCTACAACCCATTCACAAACCTGCTCAGCACCAGCACATCTGATCACAACCCATTCACAACCCTGCTCAGCACATCTGATCACAACCCATTCACAAACCTGCTCAGCACATCTGATCTGAAACCAAATCACAAACCTGCTCAGCACCAGCACATCTGATCACAACCCATTCACAACCCTGCTCAGCACATCTGATCACAACCCATTCACAAACCTGCTCAGCACATCTGATCACAACCCATTCACAAACCTGCTCAGCACCAGCACATCTGATCTACAACCAATTCACAAACCTGTTCAGCACCAGCACATCTGATCACAACCCATTCACAAACCTGCTCAGCAGCAGCACATCTGATCACAACCCATTCACAAACCTGCTCAGCACCAGCACATCTGATCTGCAACCCATTCACAAACCTGTTCAGCACATCTGATCTGCAACCCAATCACAACCCTGCTCAGCACCAGCACATCTGATCACAACCCATTCACAAACCTGCTCAGCACATCTGATCACAACCCATTCACAAACCTGCTCAGCACCAGCACATCTGATCTACAACCCATTCACAAACCTGCTCAGCACCAGCACATCTGATCACAACCCATTCACAAACCTGCTCAGCACCAGCACATCTAATCACAACCCATTCACAAACCTGCTCAGCACATCTGATCTGCAACCCAATCACAACCCTGCTCAGCACATCTGATCACAACCCATTCACAAACCTGCTCAGCAGCAGCACATCTGATCACAACCCATTCACAAACCTGCTCAGCACCAGCACATCTGATCACAACCCATTCACAAACCTGTGCAGCACATCTGATCACAACCCATTCACAACCCTGCTCAGCACATCTGATCACAACCCATTCACAAACCTGCTCAGCACATCTGATCACAACCCATTCACAAACCTGCTCAGCACATCTGATCACAACCCATTCACAAACCTGCTCAGCACATCTGATCTGCAACCCAATCACAAACCTGCTCAGCACATCTGATCTGCAACCCAATCACAAACCTGCTCAGCACATCTGATCTGCAACCCAATCACAAACCTGCTCAGCACCAGCACATCTGATCTACAAGAATCAAATTTCACTGCAGATGGATTTATTTTCATAAGCCTATGAAAACCCCTGTAGTCTGGCCGGGTGCCAGATTACAGTCTGGCAGGCTTCATAGCCTATTATATATATATATATATATATATATATATATATATATATATATATATATATATATATATATATATATATATATTGGGATTTCAAAACTTGAAAGTCGAAAGTAAATGATCACGAAAGTTTTCACGAATGTTCTTGCTCTGTGGTTTGTGCCGTTATGTCTGGAATAAACACGAGTCGTGTAAATGATATTAAAAATGCATAATGTATTACATATAACATTGTTTAAAGATATTTGTTTATATATGTATTTTATATACAGTACACACACAAGATTGGTAATGACAGTGAGAAACACAGGGGATACCAAATTAGACAGCTGACAATATCTTGGTCTATGGCTGTATTATTTGGAATCCCCTGTGCATTTCAGGCAGTGGGGCTCCTAGAAATGTGAAACTTGCACAGTGTGTCTACCTGTGCCCCATTATCACACACAAAGGGTTTGAGTGATATTGGGTGTATTTACAGTGAGAAACACAGGGGATACCAAAATAGACAGCTGACAATATCTTAGTCTATGGCTTATCTGTTCACTGATGTTTTAATGCTCTGCTATTTTGAATGTTATTCTATACTGTTCATTTTCTTGATAGAGAACAACTTATTAAAATATTGTATAATTGAAAAAGATAATTGCTTATAAAATCCACATATTGTTTGTGGTATTCTGTCATAACTTCTCATCAAAGCCTCTGTGGGATTTGGCTTTGTATGTATTTATTTTATTTTTTTTCACTGTAGAGCTTTTAAAAAGGTTAATGCTTTAAGTCTTAGGAGTATACATTGTTTTATTGCAGTATGCAATGTTTCCTTCATTGCACTAGTTCCAGTCTTTTTAAAACAGAGAGAAAAAAAAAGCTTGCTGGCCCAGTGTTTGTGTGATGGACCGGCCAGATACCGGTCCACTCTCTGTACCGGACTTCCTTAAGATGTACCGGACCTGTACCGGACTTCCATAGATGTGGATCAGGCCCCTCGCGGAACCTGGTCCAGTCCGCATCCCTAATATGTGTGTGTGTGTGTGTCAGGGTCAGTGTGTGTGTGTGTGTGTGAGGGTCAGTGTGTGTGTGTGTGTGTGAGGGTCAGTGTGTGTGTGTGTGTGTGTGTGTGTGTGAGGGTCAGTGTGTGTGTGTGAGGGTCAGTGTGTGTGTGTGTGTGTGTGTGAGGGTCAGTGTGTGTGTGTGTGTGTGTGAGGGTCAGTGTGTGTGTGTGAGGGTCAGTGTGTGTGTGTGTGTGTGTGTGAGGGTCAGTGTGTGTGTGTGTGTGTGTGTGAGGGTCAGTGTGTGTGTGTGTGTGTGTGTGTGTGTGTGTGTGAGGGTCAGTGTGTGTGTGTGTGTGTGTATATATATATATATATATGATTTTCAAAAGGACAGCAATATAGCTTTTAGGTTTTTGCTTTTTTTTGCACACTTTTCTTCCCAGTTATTTGTTTTATGCGTGTGTGTTTAAGCAGAGAGCATTTACATGTAACAGTCGGTCGTTTCTCTTTGTAAAACAGCATGGAGTAAAGTTGTTTAGTTTTTCTGTATGTTCTGTGTGCATTTATACTTGCAACCCCACTACAAAATGAAACTTGAATGGAACAGAGAAATACCTCCATATACAGACAGTATGTGTGTGAGAGAGAGAGACAAAGAGAGAGGGGAGAGATAGTTTGCATACCCCAATGTGGAAATATACATACGGTGGGGATTTAAACTGTTGACGACAACTTTGTTAACACTTTGTGCTTAAGTATTTATTTCTAAATAAAACCCGATTTCTACACGAATATTTATTCTTTCTTGCGTTTTTCATTAAATAATTCTACCCGATTTTTAAAAGAGCATTCACCCGAAAATCAGACGTCCTGTTTTGGACTGGAGAGAGAGAGACAGGCTGAGGGACGCTAGGTGAGGGCTCTGCACTGAGGCACCACTGGGGTTCACAGACTGTTAAATCTCACTGCACTGTTGTTATTATTGATATTATTTACTGTAAATATTATTTCCTTTACCGTTTAAATTACCATAAACATATTATTGCGTTACTTATTTATTTAATCTGTTTATTTAATCTTTATTTTTCCATACTTGTATTTTTATTGTGCAAAACTGATATATTATATGTTATGTACTGTAATTGCTTTGGCAATATTGCTGATGTTAGTCATGCCAATGAAGCATCTTTGAATTTGAATGTGAGAGAGAGAGAGAGAGAGAGAGAGAGAGAGAGAGAGAGAGAGCGAGAGCGAGAGAGAGATGCGTATTGTATTTGTTTAGTTTTAAGTGTATACGTTAAAGTGCTTAATTTATATATTTAAAAAACTACATTTTTAAACCATGTTTACTTTAATATGTTCTACAAGAACGTGCTTGATTGTAAATTATATGAATAATGACGTCAAAATGTAATTTTTCAGTCTATAAATCTGATACCTGCGAGGCATTTTATTTATTGGTTTTAGCGAACGCTAATGATTCCTAACCCTATACTTCACATGTTATCATTTTGAATCCTATAAAAAGATAAACCCATGTTTAGCTGCCTATCTTTTTATTCACTTACTTCATTTTTACAATGGGATTTATAATGTTATTTGTAAACATGTGTGTCGCCTAATGTAGGGACACCCTGTTTGAAGCTATTTTTTTTTTTATCAAGCTACTTTCAAAAAGACCATTCTTATACTGCGTGAATACTAAACGAAAACGTTGTTTTTACATTTGTATTTGTTGTTGTTCTTCAGAGACACGAAGTCACTGTAAACTCTGTTAGCTTATATAACAATACTGTGGTTGTGTTCAATTCTAAATCATAAAAACATATTCGCCCTCTCACTAAAGAAAAGGTCATCCTAGCAAAATTTTACGAATTGACCCTCAATCCGCAAGTCGTGGAGCTAAACACTGCATTTCAGAAACTATGTTTGTTAATGAGCCTCGTGTGATTTTATCAGGGTGGTCCATCTGGTAAAATGACAAGTTGTGAAGTAATTTCATAATTTCTTTTTCTGCAAAGTAAAGTTCACATTTGCTTCTGAAAGTGGTCGCAGACCTTCACTTTTGTAATAACGCACAGGGAGACATCGCATACAGAGTCAGCCAGCAATTATTATTTTAATTAAATATGCAGAGACCAATTTCCAGAATTAGCATTGACAGCAGGTAAGCACATTGCCCAAAGTGTAAACAAACTACCGGGCCTGCAGAGAGACCGAGATTCGAGAACGAGAGACTTGCTTGAGGGGATAGGCAACAACAATACAAACAGACTGAAAAGAAAACTCCCTGCAAACTGTAAACGGGAAGGAGCATGCTTTCAGAAAAATCTCCGTTTGTAACATTCAAATGAAAATCGTACTTTTTTATTTTTATTACAGCGGTTAACAAAATATAAAATAGCAGCAACAAGCAGACAACCCTTAAAAGTCTGCTTCTGTATGCCATGTTCATGTGACTTCTGTTGCAATACTTAAAGTAAGAGCTGGGAAAATACATAAATAAAAATCATTCTGCCGCTGTGATGCATCGTAATGGAATTACAAAACTTCCCTTGGAACTACAAAAAACTTGGAATTACAAAAAATTTCCAGCCGGTGTACCGAAACTTGTCTGTATTGGAAAACAACGTGATACTATTGGAATGCACTGACAGAGAGCCAAGCAGCCAATATTATATATTTTTTTATTTAATTAAAACCCCCGTAAATTCAAGAATAGCCAAGCTGAACTGTGAAGCACACCGGGTTTTCAACAGTCCAGGCTTTCAGTCAAATCGCAGCTCTCCGAGTCAATACGGTTATGCTCTTTACTGTAGTTTTAAGCACTCACCTAGTCTCTCTCTATTCTCGCGTGCCACTTTCCTGATGTTCTCTTGCAGAACATTTTCCTCCGATTTTGTTTTTTTCGGTTGTCGCTGTATACATTGCATTGCAAACTATCCGTGTCGTCTATTTTTTTTATCGTGTGAAACGTATACGACATGAACTGTTGTTTTGTTCCACGAAAACGAAGGAAACAGTCAGCCTTGCTCAGGACCAGTGACGTGTTTTTTCCCCCTGTCTTGCTGGGCGTGTGGTTTCCTCAGATTACAGTATATAGCTGTCTGCGCATATCATTTACACTACAGTGGAGCGCGCGCGTCTTAATTCAAGTTCAATTTAATCGTGTATGCTAACCAGACAGAGAATGCGCGGTCAGGATGTGATCATCTTTTACATTTCTACACTTCTATACCTCCACCTGCCTGCTGCTACATGGAAATAAGACCTGCACAGCAGTTTGATCCATTCCTGATTTTACTGTGAGTTTAGGAAAACACATCTGAGTTTGTCACTGCTCCTAGTCAAACCTGGCATGGGTGAAACTGGGATGGGGGTCTTATTTTCATCCCTGTGCTACCTGCATGGCTTATAGTAATACCCTGGACATGAATCTCTCCTTCCTGTTAATAATAATAATAATAATAATAATAATAATAATAATAACAACAACACACCCAGCTGGGCATAATCAAGCTGTAATTCTATCAAGGGTTTGTGGTGACATATAAACCAAGAGAGCGCTAGCGCCAGTGATTTCTCAGTGTCATCAGAAACCAGAGTTAAGGGAATTCATTATTTGTACTTTTTTGTTGCCTTCACTTATTATATGCATGTGTTATTTATGACTGGTAGGGTTCTCAAAAACAGATAGAAACGAAGCCTGTTTAAAATAGGTTTGTATTGCGTGATGTTTATTTACACTAGTGTGAACGAGGGTTATTAAAGGGAAGCAGTGCAAGGTAATAAAATGCAAGCTGTGTGTGTAGTCCAGCCAGCCTGAATTTCGAACTCCCCCATTCACCTCAGCAAGCGAGCAGATTCACTGCATCTTTTCTGTGGCACTGGCACCACACCGCCAGCAATTAGTGGTAAGAAGAAATTCACAACGAGAAGTAATATATCTGTATCTATCCATCTATGAGTCACCCCTCCCTACCCCATCCCTCCTCAGCTTCTGAGAAAAGAGACCTTGCTCTGGTCACCTTTCTTTCCATTGCAGCCTGGCACGCATCATTGCATGCAGTCATTAGAAACACGTCTATGAAAAGCACTGTATTCACACAGTGTGTGTGACAAGCTTGTTGGACTTCCAGCTGACCAGAGCTGGCCTATCCTGGCCACAGCTGATCTCGTGCACATTTCCACAGGCCTTGCTGGTCACACTGGCATGTAGGTAAACTTGTAGTCAGTAAATGATTCTCTAAATACTTCACAATAAATGGCTGCTGTTTCTAGGGTGGGCTGCTCTTCTTTCTATATACAGTACATACTGATTATCCAGGAAGAAACCACCAAATATTTGTTGCAGTTCTGACTTGTCAGGAGTTGCAGGACTTTAAGCAGGTAAAGAAGGGGCTCCCGAGTGGCGCATCCAGTAAAGGTGCTCCGCGCGGAGAGCAGGATGTGCCCTATAGCCTGGAGATCGCAGGTTCGAATCCAGGCTATGTCACAGCCGACCGGGAGTTCCTAGGGGGCGGCGCACAATTGGCTGAGCGCTGCCCGGGTCGGGAGGGCTTAGGTCGGCAGGGGAATCCACGGCTCACACGCATCAGCGACCCCTGTGGCCGATAGGGCGAATGAATGGCATATTTTAAATATACATGTCAGGTTCATTTTTGGAATGTTTCTCCCTCCCCTCTCCTCCCCCCATGTTTAAATGTACTGCAGTAAGCACAAGGCACTTATTGTATTTCAACACATTTTGTGTCCACACGCTTATAGGAGGCTGTGTGGTCCAGTGGTTAAAGAAACGGGCTTGTAACCAGGAGGTCCCCGGTTCACTCACTGCGTGACCTTGAGCAAGTCACTTAACCTCCTTGTGCTCCGTCTTTCGGGTGAGACGTAGTTGCAGCTGATGCATAGTTCACACACCAAATAAACAAATGAAATAATAATAATAATAATAATAATAATAATAATAATAATAATGCTTAGGCTGTTAGATTTACACAGTTGGTGTGGAGAACCTAGTAACATGATCACAGTTCAATTGCAAAAAGTGTTTTGCATCCAAAGTTTAATATCAACTAAGCACAGTGCCAGAAATGCCACATAGGCTCTCTAAGCCAGCAAGTAGAATGTTATGGTGATGACACCACTGATGACACTCAGATTTACTTGCAAAATAAACCTGACATTGAAGTAGCTGTTTTGTGCTTACTAATTGTTCCTTGTGCTCCGTCTTTCGGGTGAGACGTTGTTGTAAGTGACTCTGCAGCTGATGCTGATGCATAGTTCACACACCCTAGTCTCTAAGTCACCTGAATAAAGGAGTCTGCTAAATAAACAAACAAACAACAACAATAATAATAATAAATAATAATAACTGGTCTGGGTATTTTTAAATCATTAATGGGTAAAGACCTGGATAAAAAAGGTAGTGTTGACCAATTAAGAAAACTGGTTAATTTAAGTAATTGAGAACTCAGGTGGCACGTAACCCAGAAGATGGCTCTCCCCTGCAGCAGCTTATCGAGTCGGAGACAGAATAGTATTTCAATAAAGCAAATCAACAGGCCGACTCGATTTGAGTTCAAAGTTGTACAGCACAAACCCTCCTGCAGAGGGAGTTAGTGTAACTATGAAGACATCAGTATTTATTGTGAGCCAGTAAACATTGTGTTTTTGTACAATGACCTTGTTATTACACACCAGGATCACAGAGTCAGAATGACACGTTGTGTTGCCAGTATACAGCATGTAACATGAGAAGCTACTGTATATAGCAAGTATGAGCAGTTCCATGTAAAAACACTGGCAACCTGATTTGTACAATAACATTAACCCTTTCAGTCCTGAATTACTGAATGAAGTTATACAATTCAAGAAGGAATTCCTTTATTGAGCTTGAGAACACAACAAAAACAAACGTTTTACACATTTCAGTAAATTGTACTTTAAAGTCCTGTGAGTATTTTAACTGTAAACAGCACTAAGATGAGGATGGACCTCCAACCAGGCCTGAAGGAGTCCATTCACCTTCACAGTACAAGAATTACTGCTGCATTGATCTGCTGTGACTAAGGGACTACCGAATGATAAACTGAACTGTACAGTACTGCATCAGTGTGGCTCAAGACCCTGTGGGATGAGTCTGAAAAACTACTTGGCAACTTCTGTACAAGATGGAGGAACCTTCTCTCAACTTGTAGACTCTCTGTCCCAAGAGAGAGAGAGAGAGAGAGAGAGAGAGAGAGAGAGAGAGAGAGTTCCCCTTACTCCACTCCATACAGAAGCGGCTCAACTACTGGGTCCATCTACAGCAGGCTGACCACAGTCCTACCAACACACTGCACTGCGGAGCTGCACACAGCCCCACAAGAGAATCCCCTCAGTAGAATGGTACTGAAGCTCAGCCAATTGAGCCAAATTAACACCAGCGAGCTTCAGAACACCACCAACAAAACACTCCCAGCACAAAAAATGAAACAAATTAATCTAAATCTGGAAAACAATTATAAAGTAGATTGGAATAACGAAATTGAATCACACAATATATTACAATGTTATCTGGCCCTAAAAGAATTTACCCTGGCAGAATATCTGATCAGGGTCAAAAACACAAAACATAGACAGATCCTGACCAAGTACAGACTCAGTGACCACAGCCTGGCCATCGAAACTGGCCGGCACAAAAAACCTGGATTGCAAAAGAAAAAGGCTGTGCTGTCACTGTGATCTGGGAGAGGTAGAGACAGAAATGCACTTCCTGTTACACTGTCCCCAATATAAGCAAATCAGGGACATGTACTTCCCAAACTGGCCAATCAGGCCACAACATTCCAGCTGCTCTCTGACTTAGAAAAGTTCTGTTAGGAGAGGAGCAGCAGACAGCAGAGCTAGCTGCCCAGTATGTAGCTGCCTGCCACAGCCAGAGAGACAGAGAGACAGAGAGACAGTCCCTGGGTGTAGACACCCTGGAGCACAGGGACCAGGCACTCATGCGCACCCATGTCCACTGTAAATACAGAGAGGGAGGGACGGAGGGAAATGGGAGGGTTGTTGTTGTATTGTCTGGATTGTTTTGTGATAATGTTCTTTGTTGAATTGCTTTGGCAAAACTCAATTCCATTGTGTCATGCCAATAAAGCTTTTTTTGAATTTGAGAGAGCGAGAGAGCGAGAGAGAATGCTTCCTGGTCTGTGCACTGCTCAGTTTAGCAAGGTACTGGATCTCCCTGCTCTCTGCACTCTGACTGGTCTCCATGGCAACCGGGAGAATTTGCTACAATTTCTTGTAATTTCAAACCTCACTGCCAACGGCTGCTTCTTTTGAAAGTAAACTCAACTTTTTTAAAAAAAAAAAAACTACTACTGAACTCTTAATTTGTGTAGTATTTTTGTATTTAATATAAAATTATAAAAATAAAATGATGGTAGTGTAAAAGGCTTGCCTCTACCTCTAATTTTCTTCCTTTATTTTCCTCTTATTTCCTTCTTTCCCTCTCCTTTTCTTTAATTTTTCTTCTCTTCCTTTAATTCTCTCTTCTTTTCCTTCCTTTCCTTTCCTCTCTGTGTTCTTGTTTCTTTTGGTCTTGGGATCTTCTTTTGGTGTTTTATAATATTTAACCAAATGTTTTCCTTATTTTTTCATATTAAGTGAAATACTACTTTAAGTACTGCTTTACATATGTTTCTGTTATTAAATTGGCATTTTATTTCACTAAGAAAAAATATAAATTTGAATTTTCTGGAGCTCATATTTTGGTGACTGCTCACTCTAAAACAATATATTACTTATTTTAATTATTTTCTTTGATTGTTATTTTTTATATCATTAACAGTACTATTTTTCACTTTTTACTTTTACATGTTTTTATATATATATATATATATATATATATATATATATATATATATATATATATATATATATATATATGATGCATTGTATATATACATGTATGTATTGTATAATTGCTTTGGCAACACCTGCTATTGTAAGTCATGCCAATAAAGCACCATTGAATTGAGACAGAGAGAGAGAGAGATCTACACTCCTCCAGAGACAGACAGTTTGAATACCTGATCCTCTCATGGTCATGACAGTGTGTGTATAAGGCCCTTTTAAAAAAAAAAAACTTGTCCCGGCGGGGGTAGAGTCTAAAGTCTAACTGAAATTTGAGGGAAAAACAATTTATTTTCAATGTCCTTGTATTTGTCATCAATACACACTTCACTGTTAACATTAATGGTATTCCTAAACAAAATGCTGGATTTGCATATTTGCATCTTGTGCTATGTTTTCAACAGGTTTTGAAAGTTTATCGACTTATTTTAACGTTGTTATGGTCTTAAAAGTCTACTTTCTGCACATCAGCATTGCACTGAGCAGTAATTCAGCACGTCTGCTACATCTGCCTCGATATACGATCACAAGACCAGTACATTATAATACAACTATTTTAACAACGGGCTCCTAGAGAGTAAGACTCGCCCACATCGCCCCCGGGTATAACCGTGGCACGCTTGAACAATAACGCCCAGACTCTTTCATCCCCTCGTTCCAGCTCCAACAAGCTGGACAAGAACACAGTGCCGGCCCTCGCGCAACACTGCCAGGTTAATTATACAGCCTTACCGTAATCCAGGGCATTGCCTGGGTGTGTGCAACATTCACCCACAATGACAAGACGAGCCAGATGTTGACACTCCTCAAACTTACATACCCTAACCTAGCAACTACACGAAAAACAGTATTGCAGTTTTCTTTTTTCTTTAGCATTTTAAATCTAACTCGACTGAATCATCTAGGTTTGCAATTCCATCGATGTTTTATGTTTAACCCATGAAACCATTTTAAACCATTCTAGAACCTCACAGTTTGTTTTTATGCTTAAAAGTTTAAACTCATTTTAGAAATCCTCTAGGAAACACTGATCATGTCACTACTACAGTATTGACAACAGATTCAAATTGTGCGTCTATTGCAGTAATGTTTTTATCGTGATTTACCCAGCTTGTGCTCAGTTTATGGTACAGGACTGGCATTTGGTACAGGACGGGACACCGGGACGATCTAGGGTAACAGGATCCATCCCTACATGTAATGTCGCATAATCACTCAGCTGTCTCCTCGCTGTACCCATCCAGTGTGGCGTGACAAGCAACGAGAACCATGCTATTCTATTCCAATTCGGAGCCTACACACATTCCAAGTTAAAAACGGACTCGTTTTAATTATGACAAAACAATATACATAGTGGGGTTTGTATCAGCAGTTATTTCAAAGCGAAATTAGAAAGAAAGAAAAAAACTTACTGTGCCCATTCGAGTTGCTGTTTGATTCCATCGTGCTGGAGTCCTTTCTCGGGAGACAAGTCAAAAGTGCACTTTGGAGGGGAATAAGAGAATCTCAGAAATAGAAGTCACGATCTAATCCTCATTCATAAACACAGTTGCAACAACCTGGTGCAGTCAAGCAACGACCCCCTTCGTTATTAAACACAGCACGGGGCGCGACGTTTCTCATCAGTATCTCGACCAGCCTCTTTCTCACGTCTCCAGTGCAGTCATCTCAGTATGATACACGAGATCCACACCCATCGATACTATTGCTACGCTGCCGCCTTCTTGTGTCAGCGGAGAAACGATTCACAGCATCAGCAGCGTGGATTGTATACTCTGCATACAGGACGTGTAAAGAACTGGACTATATGAAAAAGGAAAAATACAGGGGACGTTTTCAAAGTGTGTGAATCTTTTATAAAAACAAAATAATAATAAAAAAATCTCAATTAAATAAACTAAAACAAAACCATGATCATGAAATATGTTTTAAATAAACATGCATAAAAAATGTATACCTTTAAACAATCACTCATACGTATAAGGGATATATTTATATACAAAGAGAAAGGATATCAATCATGTTTCTGCCTAGCACATACATACTTTAAACATCACTTAATATACTGATACGACTACTACCACCACCACTCCTACTACTACGACTGCTACTACTACTACTAATAATAAAAATAATATTAATAATAATAATAATAATAATAATAATAATAATAATAATAATAAATTACCACCTACTCATTGGTAAATTGCAAGAGCAGGTATTCAGTGAGGTAAATAGTTATCATTGTTATCAAAATGCAGGGATGTAACCACTGACGTCACCTACACAAACACACTATGTGTTGTGCAGCTGTGAGCGTGCTGCGGCCACAACCCTAGCTTTTGTTCATTCAGTGATCAGGGAATGCACTTTTTTTTCTTTGATCACATACCTGTATTATTCAGGCAGGTGACCTTTCTAGGTATGTAGCGTGTTCCAACTTGAATATAACTTCTTTCAAAAAGGCACACAGGAGATAGACGCTTCCAATTAAAAAGCATTTCGTTATTTAAAAAAAGTGCTTAGCTTAAAACAAAGTTAAAACATAATATAAACCTACAAACCAACTCTGTTAGCGTCTTCCAAACTTGTTTGGTAAGTGACCGGCACGCCCTCCCTGCAAACTAATTACCATCACTTTATATACTGCGCGTGCACAGAATGAATGATTGCCTCGTTCCCACAAGTGCGCTCCCGAAAGTGTCTCAGCTCTGCATTGCTCAATGGAACCTGCAAACCCAAAACATCTATTTAACTAATCAACCGCTGCATTAACAAACTCCTGATATACTTTTATACAAAAGTATCGCAAAGTACTGTTCAGTACATAGCAGAACAACGTGTCTCTGTGTATGTGTGTGTATCAGTGTGTATGTGTGTGTATCAGTGTGTGTGTGTATGTGTGTCTGTGTGCGTGTATGTGTGCATGCGTGCGTGTGTGTGTGCGTGCGTGTGTCCGTGTGCCTATGTGTGTCTGTGTGTGCGTTTGTGTGCGTGCGTGTGTGCGTGCATGCGTGCGTGTGTGCTTGTGTGGGTGTGCCTCTAAAGTTCTATAGCCACCAATGCAGATGAGCCCGGCTCTTTTGCATAGTAGTTAAGAATATTGGCAGTGCACTATCTGCTTAATAATATACAATAAGTATATCACCTAATGCAGCATTCTTACAATATTAATTAGACAAGTCATTTATAACATTGTCAATGCTTGTTGGTAAAAAGTGAAATTAAGAAAGATTTCCAAAACTATTCATCGAGTAGCTAGCTGAATCGGCTTTGAAATCCCTTGTCCCAGTGTGCACAACATTTTTATACAATATTTTTTCTATGTGATACAGAAAAGTGCATTTGGTTGGCCTAGTTTAAAACTGGTTTTAAAGGTTTTCATTAAGCAGTGTGTACTGCTGCTACCCTAGCCTTACGCACTCTAACTGATCCACACTAATAAACACACTGTCACTAATAAACACACTGTCACTAATAAACACACTGTCACTAATAAACACACTCGCATTAATAAACACACTCACACTATTAAACACACTGTCACTAATAAACACACTCACACTATTAAACACACTGTCACTAATAAACACACTGTCACTAATAAACACACTGAACTAATAAACACACACGCACTAATAAACACACTGTCACTAATAAACACACTGTCACTAATAAACACACTGTCACTAATAAACACACTTGCACTAATAAACACACTGTCACTAATAAACACACTGTCACTAATAAACACACTGTCACTAATAAACACACTGTCACTAATAAACACACTCACACTAATAAACACACTGTCACTAATAAACACACTGTCACTAATAAACACACTGTCACTAATAAACACACTGAACTAATAAACACACACGCACTAATAAACACACTGTCACTAATAAACACACTGTCACTAAAAAACACATTTGCACTAATAAACACACTTGCACTAATAAACACACTGTCACTAATAAACACACTCGCACTAATAAACACACTGTCACTAATAAACACACTGTCACTAATAAACACACTGTCACTAATAAACACACTCGCACTAATAAACACACTGTCACTAATAAACACACTCATACTAATAAACACACTGTCACTAATAAACACACTGTCACTAATAAACACACTGTCACTAATAAACACACTCACCATAATAAACTTTCCTCCCACAGCTTCAGAGAAAACATTTTAACGTCACACAATAACATGAATGTGAAATAGATGTGTGGCACTTTAAGAAGGTTGGGGTTATGGTTAGGGTTGGGGTTGGGGTTAGGGTTAGGGTTAGGGTTAGGGTTAGGGTTGGGGTTGGGGTTAGGTTTAGGGTTGGGGTTAGGGTTGGGATTGGAGTTGCGTTGGGGTTGGGGTTAGGTTTAGGGTTGGGGCTGGAGTTATGGTCAGGGTTGGGGTTAGGGTTAGGGTTAGGGTTAGGGTTGGGGTTGGGGTTAGGGTTAGGTTAGGGTTAGGGTTAGGGTTAGGGTTAGGGTTGGGGTTAGGGGTTAGGGTTAGGTTAGGGTTAGGTTAGGTTAGGGTTAGGGTTAGGGTTAGGGTTAGGGTTGGGGTTGGGGTTAGGTGGTAGGAGGCTGTGTGGTCCAGTGGTTAAAAGAAAGGGCTTGTAACCACGGTGTCCCCGGTTCAAATCCCACCTCAGCCACTGACTCATTGTGTGACCCTGAGCAAGTCACTTCACCTCCTTGTGCTCCGTCTTTCGGGTGAGACGTAATTGTAAGTGACTCTGCAGCTGATGCATAGTTCACACACCCTAGTCTCTGTAAGTCGCCTTGGATAAAGGCGTCTGCTAAATAAACAAATAATAATAATAGGGTTGGGGTTGGGGTTAGGGTTGGGGTTAGGGTTAGGTTAGGGTTAGGGTTGGGGTTAGGGTTAGGCTGGGGTTAGGGTTAGGGTTATGGTTAGGTTTAGGGCTGGGATTGGAGCTGGCGTTGGGGTTGGGGTTAGGTTTAGGTTGGGGCTGGGGTTATGGTCAGGGTTGGGGTTGGGGTTAGGGTTAGGGCTGGGGTTAGGGTTAGGTTTATTTATATAATTAATATAGCAGAAGAAGAGATGATTGTGGCTCTGTTGTCTATGTAACTGGTGAGCCTGTTAACAGGAGTGTACTTTATTTTTATGATTAGAAACAGATGTGATGAATTTCCAGTAGGGACACATGACACAGAATGCAAAACCCTGTCTCTGAATTTCTCTAGTTTATCACATTCATATTCAATGTATCTAAGTTTTTTAACTCTTTTTTATTCGTGCAACATTTTCTGGAATTAAGTATTTTAAGGGTCGCTGATTTCACTAATTACACATGTAAAAATATACATAACCACAGTGTCACAGCATACCTACAGCACTGTCATCTTCCTCCAAATCATTATTGCAATTAAGAGATGCATGGCTAAAAAACAAAAGGGTTTTTATCAATTCCAGCGAAAGACACTGACTCTGTGTCTGCCTCTCTAAAAAGACTGAACAGAGCGCTGTCATTTGAAAGGAATGCAGCATTTCCTGTTGGACAGGGAGCTGCTGGTTGCAGGTACAGAAGAAACATGTTCATTCACGCTTCGGTTATGCCTAGTTTATTTATTTATTTATTTCTTGTTATTGGCATAAACACCTGAAATAACTCAACAAACAGCAACAGGGTATTAGGAGGCGTTGCTAAAGATTTTTTTTCCATTACTCATTCTATTTTGCAAGCACATAGTTTCTATTGACGACGGCAATGTCAAAGCTATGGCAATCAAACCTCAAACATAATGTAGTGGCGTGGGGAAGAAAGTAGGAGGAATTAGTGTCTAAAATAAATGAATGACACAAAGGACTGGAACCATAGACAGACTGAATCACACGTGCAGGACTGGAACCGTAGACAGACTGAATCACATGTGCAGGACTGGAACTGACGACAGACTGAATCATACGTGCAGGACTGGAACCGACGACAGACTGAATCACACATGCAGGACTGGAGCCGACGACAGACTGAATCACACGCGCAGGACTGGAACCAACGACATCCTGAATCACACGCGCAGAACTGGAACCGACGACATCCTGAATCACACGCGCAGGACTGGAACCGACGACAGACTGAATCACACGCGCAGGACTGGAACCAACGACATCCTGAATCACACGCGCAGAAATGGAACCGACGACAGACTGAATCACACATGCAGGACTGGAACCGTCCACAGACTGAATCACACACGCAGGACTGGAACCGACGACTGACTGAATCACACACGCAGGACTGGAACAAACACAGACTGAATCACACACGCAGGACTGGAACCAAACACATCCTGAATCACACGCGCAGGACTGGAACCAACGACATCCTGAATCACACGCGCAGGACTGGAACCGACGACAGACTGAATCACACGCGCAGGACTGGAACCAACGACATCCTGAATCACACGCGCAGAACTGGAACCGACGACATCCTGAATCACACACGCCCAGGACTGGAGCCGACGACAGACTGAATCACACACGCAGGACTGGAACCGACGACTGACTGAATCACACACGCAGGACTGGAACAAACACAGACTGAATCACACACGCAGGACTGGAACCAAACACATCCTGAATCACATGCGCAGGACTGGAACCAACGACATCCTGAATCACACGCGCAGGACTGGAACCGACGACAGACTGAATCACACGCGCAGGACTGGAACCAACGACATCCTGAATCACACGCGCAGAACTGGAACCGACGACATCCTGAATCACACGCGCAGGACTGGAACCGACGACAGACTGAATCACACGCGCAGGACTGGAACCAACGACATCCTGAATCACACGCAGGAACTGGAACCAACGACAGACTGAATCACACACGCAGGACTGGAACTCCATGACACTGAATCACACACGCAGGACTGGAACCAACGACAACTGAATCACACGCAGGACTGGAACCAATGACACTGAATCACACGCAGAGACTGGAACCAACGACAGACTGAATCACACATGCAGGACTGGAGCCGACGACAGACTGAATCGAATCAGACTATCCCAGAGACTGGAGCCCGACAGATCAGACTGGAGCATCACACACACGCAGGACTGTAACTGACCACAGACTGAATCACACATGCAGGACCGGAACCAACGACAGACTGAATCACACGCGCAGGACTGGAACCGATGACAGACTGAATCACATGCGCAGGACTGGAACCGTAGACAGACTGAATCACACGCAGGAATAGAACCGACGACAAACTGAATCACATGCCACCTTGGTTACTTGCCCCACGGTTCTTAGATACCGCTTCAAAATGCAGGGATGTAACCGCTGACGTCACCTACACAAACACACTATGTGTTGTGCAGTTGTGAGCGTGCTGCGGCTACAACCCTAGCTTTTGTTCATTCAGTGATTAGGAATGCACTTTTTTTCTTTGATCGCATACCTGTATTATTCAGGCAGGTGACCTTTCTAGGTATGTAGTGTGTTCCAACTTGAATATAACTTCTTTCAAAAATGCACAGAGGAGATAGATGCTTCCAATTAAAAGCATTTCGTTATTTAAAAAGTGCTTAGCTTAAAACAAAGTTAAAACATAATATAAACCTACAAACCAACTCTGTTAGCGTCTTCCAAACTTGTTTGGTAAGTGACGGACACGCCCTCCCTGCAAACTAATTACCATCACTTTATATACTGCGCGTGCACAGAATGAATGATTGCCTCGTTCCCACAAGTGCGCTCCCGAAAGTGTCTCAGCTCTGCATTGCTCAATGGAACCTGCAAACCCAAAACATCTATTTAACTAATCAACCGCTGCATTAACAAACTCCTGATATACTTTTATACAAAAGTATCGCAAAGCACTGTACAGTACATAGCAGAACAAAGTGTCTCTGTGTATGTGTGTGTATCAGTGTGTATGTGTGTCGTGTGTGTGTGTGTATGTGTGTCTGTGTGCGTGTATGTGTGCATGCGTGCGTGTGTGTGTGCGTGCGTGTGTCCGTGTGCGTATGTGTGTCTGTGTGTGCGTTTGTGTGCGTGCGTGTGTGCGTGCATGCGAGCATGTGTGCTTGTGTGGGTGTGCCTCTAAAGTTCTATAGCCACCAATGTAGATGAGCCCGGCTCTTTGCATAGTAGTTAAGAATATTGGCAGTGCACTATCTGCTTAATAATATACAATAAGTATATCACCTAATGCAGCATTCTTACAATATTAAGAACATAAGAACATAAGAACATATTATAATGTTATTTATAACATTGTCAATGCTTGTTGGTTAAAAGTGAAATTAAGAAAGATTTCCAAAACTAAATTCATCAATAACTATTGGCCAATCTCCAACCTACCATTCTTTGATAAGGTTCTAGAGAGAGTGTTGCAAATTCTAAACAATACTAACTCTTAATGGTGATAAGAAAGTTTCATCTGGTTTTCTGTTGCACATAGCACTGAGACGGCCCTTGTCAGAGTTGTGAATGATCTGCTGATAAGCTCTGACTCGGGCTTTCCATCAGTATTAATTCTTCTTGATCTAGTGCTGTCTTTGATACCATTCCATCCTACTGAATCATCTTTAAAGCACAGTAGATATGTTTGGCCTTGTCCATCCTGGTTCAAATCTTATCTTTCTGATACTCAGTTCATCTCAATTGGGGAGGTAAAATCAGCATTATCAGAAGTTGTCTGTGGTGTTCCACAGGGCTCCATTCTAGGTCCCTTGCTGATTTCATTATATATGCTACCGCAAGATGACATTATCACACAGACACTCAGTGAACTTCATTGTATGCTAATAAACATATTTGTCCCTAAGCCAGAAATTTCTTCTGCCTGGGTGTTATTAGCTACTTGCCTTACAGACATCAAGCAATGGATGACACAGAATTATCTACATGTTGACTGTCAGATAAAACAGATGTTGCGGTAATGGGAACACAGAACCAACTAAAAACACATTGGGACTACATAAGCTTGACACTTGCAGTCTCTAATCAAAACTTGGGGTCACTTCTTTGATCCTGTCACTCTCATTTGACTCTCACCATTAGGGAAGTCACTAAAGTATCTTTTACACATTTGTAATAAAAACAAACTTAGACCAATTATTTCACATATCTGATGCCGGGATACATGTGGTTTCCGCTCACAGCTTGTTAAATACTGCTGCTAGAAAACTGAGGAAAACCAAAAAAGTGAACAAATTACCCCTGTTTTGGCCTCTTTACACCGGCTCCCTGTGCAGTATAGAATTGATTTTAAGATTTTGCTGTTAACTTACAAGGCCCTGAATGGATTGGCACCTAGTTATCGGTAGGAGTTACTGACCCTGTATCTTCCAAGCCACACTCAGATCACAGGATCGGGCTGCTGTTATTCCTAGGGTCAACAAAAGCACACTGTCAGGTACAAACACTTTCTGGTAGAGCACCTAAATTATGGAATGCTCTGTCTTCTTTGTCAGAGAAGCCGAGACCATTACAGTTTTCAAGTCAAGACTAAAACACACTTTTATAAAAACACTTTCATCACCAGTGGGTTTTAATGTAACTTTTAAACACACTGCGTGCATATTAGTATGTGTATTTGTTTTAAATGGTCTGACTGTGGCAGTTGTATGTGTGACATGCTATGTACTGCACAGTGCTTTGTAATACATTTTGTATAAAAACACTATATAAATGCAATAAATACACTATCATGTAGAACTGCACTGAAACACCCTGGAGTGTGTTTCTGTGCTTATAGAATGTAGAACTGCACTGGAACACCCTGAAGTGTGTTACTGTGCTTATAGAATGTACAACTGCACTGGAACACCCTGGAGTGTGTTACTGTGCTTATAGAATGTAGAACTGCACTGGAACACCCTGGAGTGTTACACTGCACTAATAATGTAGAACTGCATTGGAACACCCTGGAGTGTGTTACTGTGCTTATAGAATGTACACTGTCACTGGAACACCCTGTCACTGTAACACTGTGCTATAAAATGTCAACTACTGGAACACACTGTCACTGTGTTACTGTGCTTATAGATTGTACACACTGCACTGGAACACACTGGAGTGTGTAAAACTGTACTCAACTAATAAACACACTGTCACTAATAAACACACTGTCACTAATAAACACACTGTCACTAATAAACACACTGTCACTAATAAACACACTGTCACTAATAAACACACTGTCACTAATAAACACACTCACTAATAAACACCTGTCACTAATAAACACACTGTCACTAATAAACACACTGTCACTAATAAACACACTGTCACTAATAAACACACTGTCACTAATAAACACACTGTCACTAATAAACACACTGTCACTAATAAACACACTGTCACTAATAAACACACTGTCACTAATAAACACACTGTCACTAATAAACACACTGTCACTAATAAACACACTGCACTAATCACACTAATAAACACACTGTCACTAATAAACACACTGTCACTAATAAACACACTGTCACTAATAAACACACTGTCACTAATAAACACACTGTCACTAATAAACACACTCGCACTAATAAACACACTGTCACTAATAAACACACTGTCACTAATAAACACACACGCACTAATAAACACACTGTCACTAATAAACACACTGTCACTAATAAACACACTGTCACTAATAAACACACTGTCACTAATAAACACACTGTCATTAATAAACACACTGTCACTAATAAACACACTCGCACTAATAAACACACTGTCACTAATAAACACACTCATACTAATAAACACACTGTCACTAATAAACACACTGTCACTAATAAACACACTGTCACTAATAAACACACTGTCACTAATAAACACACTGTCACTAATAAACTTTCCTCCCACAGCTTCAGAGAAAACATTTTAACGTCACACAATAACATGAATGTGAAATAGATGTGTGTGGCACTTTAAGAGGGTTGGGGTTATGGTTAGGGTTGGGGTTGTGGTTAGGGTTAGGGTTGGGGTTAGGGCTGGGGTTGGGGTTAGGGTAGGGTTGGGGTTGGGGTTAGGGTTAGGGTTGGGCTTAGGGTTGGGGTTAGGTTTAGGGTTATGGTTGGGGTTAGGGTTGGGGTTGGAGTTGGGGTTGGGGTTGGGGTTAGGTTTAGGGTTAGGTTGGGGTTGGGGTTAGGGTTAGGGTTGGGTTAGGGTTAGGGTTAGGTTAGGGTTATGGTTAGGGTTGGGGTTGGGGTTAGGGTTAGGGTTGGGTTAGGGTTAGGGTTAGGTTAGGGTTGGGGTTGGGAGTTAGGTTTAGGGTTGGGGTTAGGGTTGGGATTGGCGTTAGGGTTAGGGGTTAGGTTTAGGGTTGGGGCTGGGGTTATGGTCAGGGTTGGGGCTGGGGTTGGGGTTGGGGTTGGGGTTGGGGTTAGGGTTAGGGTTAGGGTTGGGTTAGGGTTAGGGTTAGGGTTAGGGTTAGGGTTAGGGTTAGGGTTAGGGCTGGGGTTAGGGTTAGGGTTAGGGTTAGGGTTAGGGTTAGGGTTAGGGTTGGGGTTAGGGTTGGGTTTATTTATATAATTAATATAGCAGAAGAAGAGATGATTGTGGCTCTGTTGTCTATGTAACTGGTGAGCCTGTTAACAGGAGTGTACTTTATTTTTTATGATTAGAAACAGATGTGATGAATTTCCAGTAGGGACACATGACACAGAATGCAAAAACCCTGTCTCTGAATTTCTCTAGTTTATCACATTCATATTCAATGTATCTAAGTTTTTTTTAACTCTTTTTTTATTCGTGCAACATTTTCTGGAATTAAGTATTTTAATGGTCGCTGATTTCACTAATTACACATGTAAAAATATACATAACCACAGTGTCACAGCATACCTACAGCACTGTCATCTTCCTCCAAATCATTATTGCAATTAAGAGATGCATGGCTTAAAAACAAAGGGGTTTTTATCAATTCCAGCGAAAGACACTTTCTCTGTCTGTATCTGCCTCTCTAAAAAGACTGAACAGAGCGCTGTCATTTGAAAGGAATGCAGCATTTCCTGTTGGACAGGGAGCTGCTGGTTGCAGGTACAGAAGAAACATGTTCATTCACGCTTCGGTTATGCCTAGTTTATTTATCTATTTATTTTTTGTTATTGGCATAAACACCTGAAATAACTCAACAAAAAGCAACAGGGTATTAGGAGGCGTTGCAGAAGATTTTTTTTCCATTACTCATTCTATTTTGCAAGCACATAGTTTCTATTGACGACGACAATGTCAAAGCTATGGCAATAAAATCTCAAACATAATGTAGTGGCGTGGGGAAGAAAGTAGGAGGAATTAGCGTCTAAAATAAATGAATGACACAAAGGACTGGAACCATAGACAGACTGAATCACACGTGCAGGACTGGAACCGTAGACAGACTGAATCACACGTGCAGGACTGGAACCGTAGACAGACTGAATCACATGTGCAGGACTGGAACCGATGACAGACTGAATCATACGTGCAGGAATGGAACCGACGACAGACTGAATCATACGTGCAGGACTGGAACCGACAACAGACTGAATCACACACGCAGGACTGGAACCGTCCACAGACTGAATCACACACGCAGGACTGGAACCGACGACAGACTAAATCACACGCGCAGGACTGAAACCGACGACAGACTGAATCATACGTGCAGGACTGGAACCAATGACAGACTGAATCACACATGCAGGACTGACTCACACATGCAGGACTGGATCCGACGACAGACTGAATCAGACACCCAGGACTGGAACCGTCCACAGACTGAATCACACACGCAGGACTGGAACCGACGACAGACTAAATCACACGCGCAGGACTGAAACCGACGACAGACTGAATCATACGTGCAGGACTGGAACCAATGACAGACTGAATCACACATGCAGGACTGACTCACACATGCAGGACTGGATCAGACGACAGACTGAATCAGACACCCAGTACTGGAGCCAACGACAGACTGAATCACACGCGCAGGACTGGAACCGACGACAGACTAAATCACACTTGCAGGACTGGAACCAACGACACTGAATCACACATGCAGGACTGGAGCCGATGACAGACTGAATCAGACACCCAGGATTGGAGCCGACAACAGACTGAATCACATGCGCAGGACTTGAACCGACGACAGACTGAATCACACGTGCAGGACTTGAACCGACGACAGTCTGAATCACACGCACAGGACTGGAACCAGCGACAGACTGAATCACACGTGCAGGACTGGAACCGACGACAGACTGAATCACATGCGCAGGATTGGAACCGACGACAGACTGAATCATACGCAGGACTGGAACTGACAACAGACTGAATCACACTCGCAGGACTGTAACCGACGACAGACTGAATCACATGTGCAGGACTGGAACCGACAACACTGAATGACACGCGCAGGACTGGAATCGTCCACAGACTGAATCACACACGCAGGACTGGAAGCGTAGACAGACTGAATCACACGTGCAGGACTGGAACCGTAGACAGACTGAATCACACGCGCAGGACTGGAACCGACGACAGACTGAATGACAGATGCAGGACTGGAACCGACGACAGACTGAATCACACGCACAGGACTGGAGCCGACGACACTGAATGACACGCGCAGGACTGGAGCCGACGACACTGAATCACACATGCAGGACTGGAACTGACGACAGACTGAATCACACACGCAGTATTGGAACAGACGACACTGAATGACATGCGCAGGTCTGGAACGGGCGACAGACTGAATCACACGCACAGGACTGGAACCGACGACAGACTGAATCACACGCACAGGACTGGAACCAACGACAGTCTGAATAACATGCGCAGGACTGGAACCGACGACAGACTGAATGACAGATGCAGGACTGGAACCGACGACAGACTGAATTACACGCACAGGACTGGAGCCGACGACACTGAATGACATGCGCAGGACTGGAGCTGACGACACTGAATCACACATGCAGGACTGGAACCGACGACAGACTGAATCACACACGCAGTATTGGAACCGACGACACTGAATGACATGCGCAGGTCTGGAACGGGCGACAGACTGAATCACATGCGCAGGACTGGAAATGGCGAGAGACTGAATCACACACAGGACTGGAACCGACGACAGACTGAATCACACGCACAGGACTGGAAACGACGACAGACTGAATCACATGCAGGACTGGAACCGACGACAGACTGAATCACATGCAGGACTGGAACCGACGACAGACTGAATCACACATGCAGGACTGGAGCCGACAACAGACTGAATCACACGCACAGGACTGGAACCGACGACAGACTGAATCACATGTGCAGGACTGGAACCGACGACAGACTGAATCACATGTGCAGGACTGGAGCCGACGACAAACTGAATCACATGCACAGGACTGGAACCGACGACAGACAGAATCACACACGCAGGACTGGAACCAACGACAGACTGAATCACACGCGCAGGACAGGAACCGACGACAGACTGAATGACAGATGCAGGACTGGAACCGACGACAGACTGAATCACACGCACAAGAGTGAAACCGACAGCACTGAATCACATGCACAGGACTGGAACCGACGACACTGAATGACATGCGCAGGACTGGAACCGTCGACAGACCATCATTCTATTTAAATACTGTCCTAGCGGACCTGGTTGTAGACAGGCAGACATAACATTATAAACAAAGTAATACATTTATGCAAATCAAGCATAAAGCAGGCCATTATACACACACACACAAAACAACCAATGTCAACTATTTACAAACAGGCTTTTTATCTTAGTTTATCTAGTTTTATAATTTAAACTGTTTTTTTTTCAGTTCCAGGTAGCTTTTCATCTTAGTTTTTCATCTGATTTGTTGGTTAAATTGTTGCTCCTTGAATCCTTTGTAATCCGTTTTCTCTGCAGAACCAGTTGCCCAACAAAAGAAAGTCTGTTCACTACTATGTTACTGAAAGCTGGCACACCTTTGTTAAAGGAGCATGTCTTTGATCATCAGCATTGTTTTATAATGAATCTTCCAGATTTAAGAATTGCATCATAATGTATTTCTAAAAGAATGCAACTTTTGACATTATATACGGTATAAAATATATGTGTACTGGTACAGGTATATTAAATAATAAAATACATTTCTACAGATATCTTAGGATCTTTCAGCCAATCAGAGCTCCAGTTCACTTAAATTTGTGTCCTGTAACCTTATGCAGTAAAAATATGTAAATGGCATGACATTGAGAGCCTGCATAAAGAATTGCCAGGAGTGATTTTTGCAGGCAATGTGCAGATTTTGATCACTGGAATGAAAATCTGTGGAAGTCTGATGGAATTTCACGTATGAGCAGCTAATACATTAAAAGTAAAAGCATACAGTCCCCAGGCAATTGAGTTTGTAAATCCCAATTTAAAAACCCTGTGATTCTTGTGATGTTTAAAATGTTTTTGTACATGCAGACATGCACCTCGTTGATAACCAGTAGGGTTTTACTCACATCTACAAAGTGGGATCCTATTTAATGATAACCTGCTGACGTAAGATCAAACATATCTTAACCTATAGGTCAACAATGCGATTTTTAAGATTGGTATAAACAAAATACTGGTGTCGTCTTGCTAAAAGATAAAAAGTGCTTCGTGCCTGTCAGACGTGTAAAATATTACATAATCAAGTTTGTTAAACCCAATTACAAATTTAAAAAGATAGTTATTTTAAATAAAAACTCCCAACAACAAAAATACAGCTACTCTTTGGAAGACTTTAAATTCTGTCAGTGCAAACAAGCCGATTGTAATGAAAACAAACTAGTCATAGCTCACAAATTAAACACACATTTTGTTTCATGTCACTAGTCAATGCGTGATTTATATTTATTTCCAGTGTAAAACTGATCATTTTGAAAAGGAGAACCCTAATCCTATCCCTAACCTCAACCCCAAACCTAACCCTAACCCTAACCCTCCTTTACCTTCACAGACTGAGCCCTTCCACACTACACTATCATCCACATTGTGAATATGTGTTTCATTTGAATTTCATATACCGAGCCCCCCACCAATAATCATATTAATAATAATAATAATATTAATAATAATAATAATAATAATAATAATAATAATAATAATAATAATAATAATAATAACACAATGAAAAAGCATTTGTAATACATTAAGGATGTTTTTACAGTATCACAGAGTAAATAAAAGTTATTTTCCAAATTATTTTATTAATACTTTGTTAATACTTGTTGCACTTACAATTTTTTTTAAATTTTATTTTATTATTGCGATTTGTTATTGCTATTAATTGTATATCCATGTTCTCTAACCCTAGCAAGAGTTCTAATTGTTTTGTTTTTGCTTGTTTGTTGTTTACCAGTATGCATATTAATATTCGCAACACTATGGTAACAGTATACAAAGATAGCCGACTAAGAATTCACTTAACAAGTTTGTAAACTTGCAAAACGTTTAAATTAACGTCGATGTACAGAAACAGACCAGCTTCAGAGAAAACGCAGGTGTGCTGATTCACTGTTAGCCTTTTATTAAAACACATTATACACTACAAAGGAATTGGAATTAGAATTTTAAAAAGAAACTGTAATTGAAAAACATGTACTGAGTCCAAGCATGATTGCACAACACCAGTGTGTCTGCCTCCGTTAATAATAATAATAATAATAATAATAATAATAATAATAATAATAATAATACATTCAAAATCCTAAAAGGTATAGACAATGTCGACCCTGGGGACTTTTTTGACCTGAAAAAAGAAACAAGCACCAGGGGTCACAAATGGAGATTAGATAAAGGGGCATTCAGAACAGAAAATAGGAGGCACTTTTTTAGACAGAGAATTGTGAGAGTCTGAAACCAACTCCCCAGTAATGTTGTTGAAGCTGACACCCTGGGATCCTTCAAGCTGCTTGATGAGATTCTGGGATCAATAATCTACTAACAACCAAACGAGCAAGATGGGCCGAATGGCCTCCTCTCGTTTGTAAACTTTCTTATGTTCTTGTGTAGATAATCTTTGGAAGACTTTAAACTCGGTCTCAGTGCAAACAACCATCATGGTAATGAAAACAAACTAGTCACAACTCACAGATGAAACACATATTTTGTTTCAAAGTGGAAGCCCTCGCCACAATCTGAATTTCATCTTGCATAAGAAACATGAACAGCTGATGCATTTCATTTCACAGCTGGATTTCCTGATTCATATTAACATTGTGTTCTAGAGGCAGTCTTGGGGTATTATCACATTACCACATCATGGGATTGTGAATGAAAGAATCTTGAAAAACCTGTTTTGGTCATAAATCAAATGAGCGATACAGCTGAATGCTATTGTTGCATTATCTGTACATTTATCAGTTCACATGGTAATGCTTTGTCTTTTAATGTATAATAAATAAAATACACAGTTTGTATGATACTGTATATATTAAAGGAAGTAATGTACAGGGGTGGAAAGAAGACTAATTGCATAGCAGTTTGATCCATTCCTGGTTTTAGTATGACTTTAATAAGACATACCTGAGCATGTTACCATACACTGTGGCTAATGAAGCTCATAGTAAAACCAGGAATGAGTGAAACTGCTATGCAATAGGAGTCTTATTTCCATATCTGAACTGTATATTACCATACAATATTGCCTTTATCAAATATGCTAACCTAAAGAATGCACCAACACTAACTGTGTTTAATCTAATAAGGATTGTATGGAACAACACTGGGGTGCTTTTGAAAATGTGGTCAAACTGGCCTCACACTAACAGTAAGCGAGTACATGCATGAAGCTTTCTATACAGTGATTGTGACATGTTTCTACTTTAAAATAATCTTTCTATTTTAAAATAATCCTGAGTCATTGATCCACCCAGTTGTTTGCAAGCATGTTTGGACTTTGTGAAAAACTATATCTGTGGCAACTTCTTAGTCAATCCATGTCTAATTTTTATTTTGTAATTTTTTGTGAAGAAAATAGTCACTTTGATCAGAACTACTCTATTTTAAGCGTGGTTCTCCTTTTGTTCTGAACTTCTAGTCCAACTCCCTGCTCCTTGTGATTTAAAATACTGTACCACATGTTAACAGTTTGTGTATGTTTTAGCAGATTTGTCTTTAGTTTAACAAGCAAAGGGGATGTATCCTGTCCAGTGAGTACTCTGATCTTTGACACATGCAGTATAGGTCTGAAAAGATCAACAGAAACAAGCCCTAAAACAATCCTCAAACTCTCCATATGTTTCTTCCTTGCTAGGACATCTCCCATTTATTTGCCAGCATCTTCAAGGATCTGTGCACCACTGACGTTATAGGAAAGGACACTGTAGCCAACCTTGAGATATCATGCAGGAGAGGCAATAGCTACCATGACAAATACGTGGGGGAGCTTCAAAAGGTGTCTGTTTAGAGGGCTGGAGCTGGAACAGACTGCCCATCATGTAATGACCCGTCCTGGGAGCTGCCTCATGGTTTTATTATTGCCCTCTCTTTTTTCTTTTCATTATTTGCAATAAGAGTAAAGTGGTTCAGGCTCTGGCTAGGTGTGATATCTTGACACGTGAAACTTTACTTCTTACTTGCAAGACATTGGCAATTTGTCATTACTTAACTACCTGGACCTTTTTTTTATTTTTTTTTTTAAAAATAGGCTCAACAATAATGGTGCTCAACAAGCAAGCTGATGCCAGATCAGTACAGCTCAGCCCTGTACTCTATTAGACATTACAAATACTAGTCTTAGTGTTTGTATATTTTAGAACGGCTGCCTGGTTTATCATTATCTGTTATATGATCCCTAATCAGGTTTTTTCGGAATACAGCAGGAGGATTGCAGAAGCTGGCATGCTTATAGAATGTAGAACTGCACTGGAACACCCTGGGGTGTGTTACTGTGCTTATAGAATGTAGAACTGCACTGGAACACCCTGGGGTGTGTTACTGTGCTTATAGAATGTAGAACTGCACTGGAACACCCTGGGGTGTGTTACTGTGCTTATAGAATGTAGAACTGCACCCACTCCAAAATATATTGATATAGTGAAGTGAATCATGCAAAGAGGTTCCAAAAGTTGGCCAGTGAGATTTTTCCCTCTGTATTATAATATCACATAGACTGCCATGTTTCCAAAACAGGTGCTCAGCATACATGTATTTAAACTACTGTATTGTTTGCATATAGTTTTGTAAATTAAAACACTTCTGAGAATCCAGGCCCTAGTGTCATCAGACGGAATTGCATGAAACTTTGCATTTGTTACATTGTTCCTATTAAAAGAAAAAAAGCAACCTTTCTCATGTTCTTTATTTAGGGAAATCAGCTACAGGCTTTACCAACTTAACCTTGAGTTAAGAACATAAGATAACATAAGAACATAAGAAAGTTTACAAACGAGAGGAGGCCATTCGGCCCATCTTGCTCGTTTGGTTGTTAGTAGATTATTGATCCCAGAATCTCATCAAGCAGCTTCTTGAAGGATCCCAGGGTGTCAGCTTCAACAACATTACTGGGGAGTTGGTTCCAGACCCTCACAATTATCTGTGTAAAAAAGTGCCTCCTATTTTCTGTTCTGAATGCCCCTTTATCTAATCTCCATTTGTGACCCCTGGTCCTTGTTTCTTTTTTCAGGTCAAAGAAGTCCCCTGGGTCGACATTGTCTATACCTTTTAGGATTTTGAATGTTTGAATCAGATCGCACAGTAGTCTTCTTTGTTCAAGACTGAATAGATTCAATTCTTTTAGCCTGTCTGCATACGACATGCCTTTTAAACCCGGGATAATTCTGGTTGCTCTTCTTTGCACTCTTTCTAGAGCAGCAATATCCTTTTTGTAACGAGGTGACCAGAACTGAACACAATATTCTAGGTGGGGTCTTACTAATGCATTGTAAAGTTTTAACATTACTTCCCTTGATTTAAATTCAACAATTCTCACAATATATCCGAGCATCTTGTTGGCCTTTTTTATAGCTTCCCCACATTGTCTAGATGAAGTCATTTCTGAGTCAACATAAACTCCTTGGTCTTTTTCTTAGATTCCTTCTTCAATTTCAGTATCTCCCATATGATATTTATAATGCACATTTTTATTGCCTGCATGCAATACTTTACACTTTTCTCTATTAAATGTCATTTGCCATGTGTCTGCCCAGTTCTGAATGCTGTCTAGATCATTTTGAATGACCTTTGCTGCTGCAACAGTGTTTGTCACTCCTCCTATTTTTGTGTTGTCTGCAAATTTAACGAGTTTGCTTACTATACCAGAATCTAAATTAATGTAGATTAGGAATAGCAGAGGACCTAATACTGATGATCCCTGTGGTACACCACTGGTTACCTCGCTCCATTTTGAGGTTTCTCCTCTAATCAGTACTTTCTGTTTTCTACATGTTAACCACTCCCTAATCCATGTGCATGCATTTCCTTGAATCCCAACTGAGTTCAGTTTGAGAATTAATCTTTTATGCAGGACTTTGTCAAAAGCTTTCTGGAAATCTAAATAAACCATGTCGTATGCTTTGCAATTATCCATTTTCAATGTTGCATCCTCAAAAAAGTAGGTTAGTTAGACACGATCTCCCTTTCCTAAAACCATGCTGACTGTCTCCCAGGATATTGTTACCATATAGGTAATTTTCCATTTTGGGTCTTATTATAGTTTCCATAAGTTTACATATAATAGAAGTCAGGCTTATTGGTCTGTAGTTACCTGGTTCAGTTTTGTCTCCCTTTTTGTGGATCGGTATTACGTTTGCTATTTTCCAGTCTGCCGGTACAACCCCTGTGTCAAGAGACTGTTGCATGATCTTGGTTAGCGGTTTGTAAATAACTTCTTTCATTTCTTTGAGTACTATTGGGAGGATCTCATCCGGCCCAGGGGATTTGTTTATTTTAAGAGCTCCTGTCCCTTTAACACTTCTGCCTCTGTTATGCTAAAGTTATTTAAAATTGGATAAGAACAGGTCGACATGTGGGGCATGTTGTCCGTGTCCTCCTTTGTAAAAACCTGTGAAAAGTAATCATTTAATATATTTGCTATTTTTTTCTTCATCTATGATTTTGCCATTTGTGTCTCTTAGACATTTAACCTCCTCTTTGAATGTTCTCTTGCTGTTATAATATTGGAAAACATTTTGGAATTGGTTTTAGCCCCCTTAGCAATATTGATTTCTATCTCTCTCTTGGCCTTTCTAACTTCCTTTTTGACTTGTGTTTGCAGTTCCAAGTACTCTTTCTGTGTACTTTGTTTTTGGTCCCTTTTAAACGCTCTGTAAAGTGCCTTTTTTCGCTGAATATTTTTTGTCAAGGTGGAAGAAAGTGCAGAGAGATTGCTGGAGGGGTCAGACCTTTCTCTAACTCTGCCTCCATCTCCTGAACACATCGACAGGACAACGAAATCATCAAGCCAAGTAAGAGCAGTAGGCTCCTCCAGCAATGGAGTTGGGCTCAAACTGCTATTGCAGTTCAAACACTATTTGTTAAAAATACTGTATGCAATTCAGTTTGTGCTTGTGTAAGCGTAGTTCTAAATAGGTCATCAAATACTGATATTTGCCTTTTGTTGTGAGGTTATGGATGTGTTTAAAACTTCCATGTGCTTTCTCAGATTAAAGAAAGCACCATGGATATCGAAGCCCAGTTATTACACAACTCTGCACTGCGGCCGTGTTATCCAGCAGTCATCAAGTCTGTTACAGTTAACACTGGTCTTGCCTTGGTTTGAGGTTTGCTAAAAGTGACCCTGTGTACCTTTTCAGAAACAGAGTGATGTCAAAAAGCCTGCGTGGAAGGATGAGATGAGTGAAAGTGACCGAGTTCAGGAGCGAGCAGACCTCGCTAACCTTGACAAGCTCCCCAACTTTATACAGAACCCCTGCTTCCAGCCTCCTCACATCCAGCGCAGTGGGAAATCCCTGATCGTCCCCCTAAGAAAGCTGGAGAGGATGGTGGCTGGCAGGAGAGAGGTGGTGGAGGAAAGGTCAGCGGCAAGCCTCCTTCACTGTAACAAGTGCACTACATCTGTCTGAGTGCTTATCCATCTGTTAATAGCAAGTCTTTGGGGAGTCTAGGACAGCTCGGTGCTGTATATTGCTTGCTGACATCACTATTTAGTACAGTACACCATATACTGTATAAAGGATACAAAGTCCTATTTTGTACCTCATTAGCAAAATGAAGCTGTCCTGTACATTTTGTTTTAAACAGTTTACATAACTTTACATCATTTTAAATACGGGTGAACTCTGTACTTCCTTACCTTCACTGTCATGTTCTGTGTGTAGTTTTGATTGGTGGATAGTTGCAGTTTATATTAAAGTGCTTCACTGTCATGTTCTGTGTGTAGTTTTGATTGGTGGATAGTTGCAGTTTATATTAAAGTGCTTCACTGTCATGTTCTGTGTGTAGTTTTGATTGGTGGATAGTTGCAGTTTATATTAAAGTGCTTCACTGTCATGTTCTGTGTGTAGTTTTGATTGGTGGATAGTTGCAGTTTATATTAAAGTGCTTCACTGTCATGTTCTGTGTGTAGTTTTGATTGGTGGATAGTTGCAGTTTATATTAAAGTGCTTCACTGTCATGTTCTGTGTGTAGTTTTGATTGGTGGATAGTTGCAGTTTATATTAAAGTGCTTCACTGTCATGTTCTGTGTGTAGTTTTGATTGGTGGATAGTTGCAGTTTATATTAAAGTGCTTCACTGTCATGTTCTGTGTGTAGTTTTGATTGGTGGATAGTTGCAGTTTATATTAAAGTGCTTCACTGTCATGTTCTGTGTGTAGTTTTGATTGGTGGATAGTTGCAGTTTATATTAAAGTGCTTCACTGTCATGTTCTGTGTGTAGTTTTGATTGGTGGATAGTTGCAGTTTATATTAAAGTGCTTCACTGTCATGTTCTGTGTGTAGTTTTGATTGGTGGATAGTTGCAGTTTATATTAAAGTGCTTCACTGTCATGTTCTGTGTGTAGTTTTGATTGGTGGGTAGTTGCAGTTTATATTAAAGTGCTTCACTGTCATGTTCTGTGTGTAGTTTTGATTGGTGGGTAGTTGCAGTTTATATTAAAGTGCTTCACTGTCATGTTCTGTGTGTAGTTTTGATTGGTGGGTAGTTGCAGTTTATATTAAAGTGCTTCAGGCTGATTTTGCTGCAGTTTTATAGTGGCTGCTCAGAACTGACTGGCGGGATGAGACGATAGCCTGCAGGTCTGCAGATATTACAGGGTTACCAGCTGTTAGAATCAGCCTGCAGGTCTGCAGATATTACAGGGTTACCAGCGATTAGGTAGCCTGCAGGTCTGCAGATATTACAGGGTTACCAGCTGTTAGAATCAGCCTGCAGGTCTGCAGATATTACAGGGTTACCAGCGATTAGGTAGCCTGTCGGTCTGCAGATATTACAGGGTTACCAGCTGTTAGAATCAGCCTGCAGGTCTGCAGATATTACAGGGTTACCAGCTGTTAGAATCAGCCTGCAGGTCTGCAGATATTACAGGGTTACCAGCTGTTAGAATCAGCCTGCAGGTCTGCAGATATTACAGGGTTACCCGCTGTTAGAATCAGCCTGCAGGTCTGCAGATATTACAGGGTTACCAGCGATTAGGTAGCCTGTCGGTCTGCAGATATTACAGGGTTACCAGCTGTTAGAATCAGCCTGCAGGTCTGCAGATATTACAGGGTTACCAGCTGTTAGAATCAGCCTGCAGGTCTGCAGATATTACAGGGTTACCAGCGATTAGGTAGCCTGTCAGTCTGCAGATATTACAGGGTTACCAGCTGTTAGAATCAGCCTGCAGGTCTGCAGATATTACAGGGTTACCAGCTGTTAGAATCAGCCTGCAGGTCTGCAGATATTACAGGGTTACCAGCTGTTAGAATCAGCCTGCAGGTCTGCAGATATTACAGGGTTACCCGCTGTTAGAATCAGCCTGCAGGTCTGCAGATATTACAGGGTTACCAGCGATTAGGTAGCCTGTCGGTCTGCAGATATTACAGGGTTACCAGCTGTTAGAATCAGCCTGCAGGTCTGCAGATATTACAGGGTTACCAGCTGTTAGAATCAGCCTGCAGGTCTGCAGATATTACAGGGTTACCAGCTGTTAGAATCAGCCTGCAGGTCTGCAGATATTACAGGGTTACCAGCAATTAGGTAGCCTGCAGGTCTGCAGATATTACAGGGTTACCAGCTGTTAGAATCAGCCTGCAGGTCTGCAGATATTACAGGGTTACCAGCTGTTAGGTAGCCTGCAGGTCTGCAGATATTACAGGGTTACCAGCTGTTAGAATCAGCCTGCAGGTCTGCAGATATTACAGGGTTACCCGCTGTTAGAATCAGCCTGCAGGTCTGCAGATATTACAGGGTTACCAGCTGTTAGGTAGCCTGCAGGTCTGCAGATATTACAGGGTTACCCGCTGTTAGAATCAGCCTGAAGGAAGCTCCATTTAACACCATATGATTTTTCAACATTTGACATTACATTAGTGGAACAACCTTTGCAGTACAAAAAAACCCAAGTAAATCTAGATGTAAATGTGGTTCACGGGGCGGAGCTATGCCACCTGGTAGTGTTTATTGACAGAGTTAGTGAACATATACACAAGGAGAGAGGGGCTCCGCCTCTTCAAGGCCCAACATTTACTTGATCGATAGACACGATAAACAGGAGGGGGGCCACCGTCTTTGAGGTGACCCGACATACGAAGAGGCTCGTGAACCGGAAAGAAAACATAAAGTTAGTATCTGTTAAAACATATAATGCGTGGTGTTCCGCCTCTTCGAAGCCCGACATAATAGAAGGGGGGTTCCGTCACTGAGGAGACCCGACAAACAGGAGAGGGGCCACCGTCTTTGAGGAGACCCGACAAACACGAGGGATGCCACCGCTTGGGGACCCTCACATAGAGGCATCAGACCTGCAAGAAGAATCCCAAAAGAAACATACATGCAGATGGAAGGGTTTGGCCGGGGGTCCCCTCTGACTCATGGAGAACCCTCCTCTATGAGGTAAATGAAGCGGAGCTTAACAAAGGGTTGGAGAAAGTGGAATCACTAACCCCCCAGAGGAACACCGATACAAAGGCGGTTGAGATGCTAGAGGAGGAGGAGGGAGGAGGAGGAAACGAAAAAACACAAGACAGCTAGGTAGAGGTGACTAATGTTTAAATAAGGTAGATTTAATTGATGACAGCAGATGATAGGTTGTTGGTGCCTAGCTCCACCCCCTGAACCCCACCTATAGGTTAACATTTGCTTTTGCTGTGAATCTGAGCAGATATATTTCCACTGAACCAAACACAGTTTTATTTGTAAAACAAATCTAAGACATTGTAGTCAGTCTTCCCCCAGTCTACTTCCAGTAAAGACATTGGAACAGTGCAGCCTTCAAAGCTGACACTACATTTATTTTCTACAACTGCTGCATTCATACAGCCTCTTATTTGAGTAATCATAACCAAATCAGCTGACGCCCACAAAACGTGATCCTATAGATATATGCCAGCTTTTCTTTGCAACAGGAGCATTTCCAATAGAAACAGTGTGTTATTGATGGGTGCTGATACGATGACTACATAGGGGTTCTGTCTTCATCTAGCTACATAAAGCAGGGCTCTCTTCTATTGCAAACATGTGAACAGGTTAGGCGTTGGCAGCTATCCCAGTGTCTGTCTTCTTATATACAAGTTGCCTCTCAGGCACTGACACTGAGCTGTGGTCTGTATGAAAGCCAGGTTTTGAAGTGATGTAATAGGGGTGTACTCCACCTATCTTGCCATGCAATGCTCGGGTGAAAGGTATTTTATCATGTTATGCTTTTTTCTTATTTCATCCACAAGGATCCCTATGAACCCATTCCAGTTTTTCTTGCCAATCCACCTGTTGTGTTCTTCACAAACTATCGAGTCGGACAGATTTATGAGGTAGGGTTATAGTGAAGGCTCATTATTAATCCTTTCAGTCCTGGCAGTGCTCAATTTTAACACAGTATATTACGTTAACACATGCCGTCGGAAATCGCGTTGGAACCACACGGGACTCCTAGTTCCCATTCTGAGCTATGAAAAAATAATGTTGTCCTGTTCTCATCTATACTCAATAAAGGAATTTATTCTTCAGCTCGACTAAAATAATTCATGACTGCAAGGGTTAAACTGAAAGGAGAAATGTGGGACAGAGTAAAATGAAATGATACGTTAAATCACAATATGAGTCGGTATAAACTGTAGCCTTAGAAAGATTTACTCTGGTATTCAATAGTAAAAGAACAGCAAAGTGTAATAAAGCAAGTAAATGAAGTACATTGTAACTATGCAAGATAGCCTTGGAATAATGTTTACACATGTATTTACTATGTAACTACTATGTAAATACACAGTAATCAGAGACACTTAATGTAAAGAAATAGTCAATTACAATACAATACTCCGGGTCATCCCCCCCTCCACTCCACACTTTGCTATTGGTCTTGGTGAGTTCATCCCCCCTTGACTCCACACTTTGCTATTGGTCTTGGTGAGTTCATCCCCCCTCCACTCCACACTTTGCTATTGGTCTTGGGGAGTTCATCCCCCCTCCACTCCACACTTTGCTATTGGTCTTGGTGAGTTCATCCCCCTTCCACTCCACACTTTGCTATTGGTCTTGGTGAGTTCATCCCCCCTTGACTCCACACTTTGCTTTTGGTCTTGGTGAGTTCATCCCCCTCCACTCCACACTTTGCTATTGGTCTTGGTGAGTTCATCCCCCCCTTGACTCCACACTTTGCTTTTGGTCTTGGTGAGTTCATCCCCCCTTGACTCCACACTTTGCTTTTGGTCTTGGTGAGTTCATCCCCCCTTGACTCCACACTTTGCTATTGGTCTTGGTGAGTTCATCCCCCCTTGACTCCACACTTTGCTATTGGTCTTGGTGAGTTCATCCCCCCTCCACTCCACACTTTGCTATTGGTCTTGGTGAGTTCATCCCCCCTCCACTCCACACTTTGCTATTGGTCTTGGTGAGTTCATCCCCCTCCACTCCACACTTTGCTTTTTGGTCTTGGTGAGTTCATCCCCTCCACTCCACACTTTGCTATTGGTCTTGGTGAGTTCATCCCCCTTGACTCCACACTTTGCTTTTGGTCTTGGTGAGTTCATCCCCCCTTGACTCCACACTTTGCTATTGGTCTTGGTGAGTTCATCCCCCCTTGACTCCACACTTTGCTTTTGGTCTTTTTAGGATGTGCAAAGGAAGGCTAAACGATGAAAGAAAGACTGCAGAGTAAGCAGACGGTGAGAAACTATTTTTAGGGTGCAACTCAACTTGGATTGGCTGCACCTTTTACTTTAAGCGTCCCTCCAGTAGGTTTACTACTGCCCATTCATTTCATTATTAACAGAAAGGTTCTCAACATAGGAGAGTGACTCAGTAAATGATCTCCACATGCATGTATAAAAGCATGGCATGCATTGACACCTGCTCCCCCCTGTCGGGCGATTTATACTCATTGGGTAATCAGGTAACTGGGATGTTAGCCTGCCCTCTTTAAACAGCACTTTGATCCTTTTCTAAATCTGTAATATGTTTCAGAAATGTAGTACAGGAAGATTAGGCTTGGTGCACATAATATCATTATGCTGGTTCTTGCTGATTGATATACTGCATAACGATCATCTTGTGCATGTTTGAAAATCCTGAAAGCCAAGTTGGGACTTCATGCAAATAACACAGCTACATTTCCACATAGCAAGCAAGATAAGAATCAATCTGAATGTGATTAAACCTGATTCTTTACCACTATCTGGAGCTATCAAGATGCTAGTGCGAATGTCACACTTGCATTTTTACATACTGGGCAGTATTGTGCACATTTTTTGAACACCTCAAGCATTTATTGAGCTTTGAACACAAAAAAGTATTACATTTACTACAAAAAATAGTTATTATTTTTTGTGAACTCACCTTACATTAAACTAATTCAAAACTAAAAGCACAGCTATGTCTGAAAGTGTCTTTAATGCTAATATTTAGTCTGGTCTTGGCATCTTTTTGCCATTGTGTCTGTGTACTTTCTCACAATCTCTAGAGTAATTTGGTTCCATTTTTCTTGGAAGTTGTATCTACAGACTTTCTTTTGTACAGATGGTACTTTTGTCAAGCATGGAGTCCAATAAGCTCCAGGAGCAATGAGGTGTTGTAATGTAATAGATTTGCACATACCCAGTTGTGATGAGGTGTGGTTGGGACGTGTGAATGCCACGCCAGGTTGATCGCAGAGTCTCACTGCCAGTAGACGCTTGGGGGGCAGAGCTTTGTGTTGTCAACACAGCTTTAGCAGCTCAAGCACCTTTCAAAAGGTGATGTTTACAGTGCAGTGCCATTTCTTTCCATGAATGATCTTGAACATTAATATTGATTTTTCTTAAAGAAGAATTATTATAGCAATTCTCATTTTAGTTCTATACCGAACTTCTAGTAAGACATATATAATATGTAATGCATTTATCTAATTTCTACATGTATTTTCACAAAGTGTCTTTGTCCATCTTGTCAGAATGCTTTGCTTTATTTATGTGTTGATGAGCTGTTGCATCTTTGTCAGCATTGTTAGCTTCTTAAAGAAGTAGTTTGTAAGAAGTTCTTACTGCTCTTCTCATTGTATCAAGAGGACTGCTGACTGAAGCAGACAGTTGTGCGGGAGATGGGAGTCATGTGACTTAGCTTGCATTCCGGTCTGTTCCGGGTCGACTACATCACTGCTGCCACTTTGACAGACAGAGAGTGTGAATCCTGTAGACTTGAATCAGCGATTACTGTAGATAAGAACATCAGTGGTGCGTGTGTGTGTGTGCATAAGAGCGGCTTTACAACACTTGTATTATTCTGTGCGCTGCTGTAAACCAAAGTGTCTTCTTCTAGGGAAGTTTCCAGGAGAAGGTGGCCTTGTTGTCCCTGGAATGAGCTGCCTGTACACAATCCGGTTTGCCTCTGACTTCCAGGCAGACTATGAGGACTTAATTTTAGTTTCGTCTTGCCTGGTCATTGGATGAGGAAATGGATTTGGAAATTGCTTTGAAAAACACCACTCTATCACATTCAGAGATTTTGTTGTCCATCATGTTATTAACTGTAATATTTTCCTTCCCAACCCAGTCCCCAGCGTGTTAGACTGTGGCTATTGCCTGGTCAGCGGTGTGAAAGTTGTGGAGTTTCTCTGCAGGAATGAAGGGCTCGTTGCTGGGAGATTCTGCATGATGCCAAAGAACTGTGGCATCATGCAGAATTGTAGTCATGAAGTGTGGCCAGCTACTAACTTCAGAGTAGGAGCTTCAGAACCATCTCTCTTCCTTTGCTTGTGCAGGGTCACCTCATACTACATCATTAATACACAGCTGCACCGATTGGACCATACAATACAATACAGATTGCTTTTATAACGCTCTCTTCATGCGAAGCATCCCAGGGCGTGTCACAATACAAACTCTATAAAATGAAACAAATTAAAAAGCCATTGGCCAATCCATCCAGCTCAAGAATAAGTGATTTAAAAGACTGGACTGAGCCAGCATTCCTGATATGACTCGGGACGCAGTTCCAAAGGCAGGGAGCAGAGCAACTGAAAAACCCCTCGCCCCTCCGGATTTTAGACCACTTCTAGGAACTACCAAAGTGCAGCATTCGCTGATCTCAAGGTGTGACTCGGAACATCAGGTATCAGCATCTCCTGTAAATATAAAAGCTCAGAATCATGAAGGGCCTTATAATCCTGAATGTAACAGGAAGCCAGTGCAGTGGTTTGAGAGCCGCAGTGCTGTGTTGTGAACGGCCTGTGCGAGGCATCACTCTGAAGCATTTTGAACCAGTTTGAGCTGACCTAATATAGAATCAGAAAGGCCAGCAAACAAAGCATTGCAGTAATCTAATCAAGACATAACATATCATAGCATCATTGGTTATATCACTGAGTTGTCTGGTTTATTTTTTTGTCTTGGCAGCTTGTGGCCTCAGCTGGTTTTGTTGAGCAGCTTCCCTTTGTAATCAGACCGATTGTGTTTGAACTACACCCAGGCCAGGATACAGCTATTGAGGTTTGTTTGTGCTTCTGTGGTTGTCTCCTTGTGTGTAATACACAGTACAGTGCAGCAGTGCTGCATGTGACTGCAGTAAATAATAGAACCCTATCTAACATGAAATGTAGAGCTCTTCATACACCCTGTGTGTGTATTGTGACCAAGCTGGCCGTACCTTTGGGTTCGTGCCCCTTTAAAAACGAGACCCAGAGATAAAAAATCTCAAGCTTCATGCACTTTTAGTCACAACACAAAACAAACAAACAAAAACCTAGCTCTCATTGAGCACTCACTAGACACATGCAGGTCCCGTGGAAGAATGGAACTCCTTTAGAGTTGCCATAGGCCTCTTGGTGGCCTCCCTGACTAGTGCCCTTCTCGCCCGGATACTCAGTTTTTGAGGACGGCCTGTTCTAGACAGATTCACAGTTGTGCCATATTCTCTCCATTTCTCCATGGACTTTACTGTGCTCCGGGGGATATTCAATGCCTTGGAAATGTTCTTATATCCTACCCCTGATTGATGCTTTTGAAGAACCTTATGCTGGATTTGCTTTGAATGTTCCTTCGTCTTCATGATGTAGTTTTTGTTAGGAAATGTACTAACCAACTGTGGGACCTCCCAGAGACAGGTGTATTTAACCTGAAATCATGTGAAACACCTTATTTGCACACAGGTGGACTCCATTCAACTAATTATGTGACTTCTAAAGACAATTGGTTGCACCAGAGCTTATTTAGGTGTGTCATAGCAAAGGGGGTGAATACTTATGCAATCAATTATTTTCTGTTTTATATTTGTAATTAATTTAGAACAATTTGTAGATTTTATTTTTCACTTTGACATTATGGACTTTTTTTGTGTTGATCAGTGGCAAAAACTCCTAATTAAATCCATTTTGATTCCATGTTGTAACACAATAAAATGTGCAAAAGTCCAAGGGGGGTGAATACTTTTGAGAGCCACTGTATAATCTCAAATTGTGTTATTGATAACAAATAATTTTAACAATGTTATTAAACAAAATTAGAAGTGCACATAGGGTTACCAAACGCAATCATTTTGATGTGTTTTTTTTTTTTAATAAACAATACAGTAAACGCAGGTAGAAAGTACTGTCACTGCAGCTGTAACGTCAGACAGCACAGACAGTGTTTTACATTACTGGGGGAAAAATACATGTATACTAACATATATGATTGACATAAACCCGTTTTAGACAGTTAATAATGGGCCGCGGTATCTCATGGCACGCACTTTCTAGAGGCTACACCCAGACATTTAACGGAATCTTGTAGTCAAATCAGTGTGTTTATTAACATACTAAACCTAGTGCTTACCTGGAATTCCCATTTCCTCACTTCTGTTTTACCCAAATTGTTGGCATAAAGCCACATTCCCATCTCACTGTATAGAGCCACATTCCCATCTCACTGCATAGAGCCACATTCCCATCTCACTGCATAGAGCCACATTCCCATCTCACTGTATAGAGCCACATTTCCATCTGTCTACATGAATCCACATTCCCATCTCACTGCAGAGAGGTACATTCCAATCTCACTGCATAGAGCCACATTCCCATCTCACTGCATAGAGCCACATTTTCATCTGTCTACATGAATCCACATTCCCATCTCACTGCAGAGAGGTACATTCCAATCTCACTGCATAGAGCCACATTCCCATCTCACTGTATAGAGCCACATTTCCATCTGTCTACATGAATCCACATTCCCATCTCACTGTATAGAGCCACATTTCCATCTGTCTACATGAATCCACATTCCCATCTCACTGCAGAGAGGTACATTCCAATCTCACTGCATAGAGCCACATTCCCATCTCACTGCATAAAGCCACATTCCCATCTCACTACATAGAGCCACATTCCCATCTCACTGCATAGAGCCACGTTTCCAGCTGTCTGCATAGAGCCACATTTCCATCTCACTGCAAAGAGCCACATTCCCATCTCACTGCAGAGAGGCATATTCCCATCTCACTGCATAGAGCCACATTCCCATCTCACTGCAGAGAGGCACATTCCCATCTCACTGCATAGAGCCACATTTCCACCTCACTGCAGAGAGCCACATTTCCACCTCACTGCATAGAGCCACATTTCCATCTGTCTGCATAGAGCCACATTTCCATCTGTCTGCATAGAGCCACATTCCCATCTCACTGCAGAGAGGTACATTCCAATCTCACTGCATAGAGCCACATTCCCATCTCACTGCATAGAGCCACATTCCCATCTCACTGCATAGAGCCACATTCCCATCTCACTGCATAGAGCCACATTCCCACCTCACTGCAGAGAGCCACATTCCCACCTCACTGCATACAGGCACATTCCCATCTCACTGCATAGAGCCACATTCCCATCTCACTGCATAGAGCCACATTCCCACCTCACTGCAGAGAGCCACATTCCCACCTCACTGCATACAGGCACATTCCCATCTCACTGCAGAGAGCCACATTCCCATCTCACTGCAGAGAGGCACATTTCCACCTCACTGCAGAGAGGCACATTCCCATCTCACTGCATAGAGCCACATTCCCATCTCACTGCAGAGAGGCACATTTCCACCTCACTGCATAGAGCCACATTCCAATCTCATTTTATGTGTAATACGCAAGCCACTTTGCTAAAACCGCTCGTATTCCAGAGCCCAACGAGTGCTGTGATTTGGAGCTGGTGTTTACGGGAGGAGAGCCTGGCAGCAGCACTTTCAGCCTGCAGTGTCACATCGAGCACCACCCTGAACCTGTCACCACCCTGAACCTGTCACCACCCTGAACCTGTCACCACCCTGAACCTGTCACGCTGCGTGTGGAGGCTGCCTTTAAGGTAAGAGGGTGGGGATTCTGGGTTTTGGGAATAGAGAACATTCTTTTTATAGTAATAAGTTCCAGAGAATTATATTTATTGACGGAATGCATTTGTATTGTACAGTGTACCTTATTTTATTCTGTTTGAAATTGATTTAAATATAAAAAAAACACTTCAAATACGAAGGATCAATATAGGAGTTAGAATACATAAGTAAAATATAAATCACAATGTATCATATGTCTAAAGCCATACAACAAACAGCGAGGCAATATGAATGAAGTGTTCTAAAGAAAAAAAACATTGATGTTAAAAAGCTTTACTAAATAACCAGGAGGATTTTTTTAGAACTTCTTGCTAGCATTGTAACTTGAGTTGCTGTGTTTTTCCTTTTACAGAATAGTGGTGCAGTTTCCACAGTGGTAATTGTTCTATGGCCCCAGGTATTTTTTCACTAGTACTGTAGAAAGTGTTCTTTATACTCCTTCTTTTAAATGCTCTGAAACCTGTGTGCTGATGAGAATACATTCAATGCTGGCTTTTTTGTTTTCAAATCCAGGGCCCCCGGGTGTGTATTGACCTCCCTTCTCTAGAGCTGGGTCTAATGAAGATGGGAGACTCTGCTCTGAGCACCATCCAGCTCAACAACATCAGCCAGCTGGCAGCCAGCTAGAGCCTGCAGGAGTGCCGCAGAGACCAGCCAGAGGTACCAGACTGATTCTGAACCGCACACTCATAACAGACAGATTCTGAACTGCACACTCACAACAGACTGATTCTAAACTGCACACTCATAACAGACAGATTCTGAACTGCACACTCATAACAGACTGATTCTAAACTGCACACTCATTACAGACAGATTCTGAACTGCACACTCACAACAGACTGATTCTAAACTGCACACTCATTACAGACTGATTCTGAACTGCACACTCATAACAGACTGATTCTAAACTGCACACTCATTACAGACTGATTCTAAACTGATTGCTCATAACAGACTGATTCTGAACTGCACACTCATAACAGACTGATTCTAAACTGATTGCTCATAACAGACTGATTCTGAACTGCACACTCATTACAGACTGATTCTAAACTGCACTGCTCATATGGGGTGTTCTAATACATGTGCACACTGCTGAACTACAGAAGCAATGGGGTGTTGTAATACATGTGAACACTGCTGAACTACAGAAGCAATGGGGTGTTCTAATACATGCGCACACTGCTGAACTACAGAAGCAATGGGGTGTTCTAATACATGTGCACACTGCTGAACTACAGAAGCAATGGGGTGTTCTAATACATGTGCACACTGCTGAACTACAGAAGCAATGGGGTGTTGTAATACATGTGCACACTGCTGAACTACAGAAGCAATGGGGTGTTCTAATACATGTGCACACTGCTGAACTACAGAAGCAATGGGGTGTTCTAATACATGTGCACACTGCTGAACTACAGAAGCAATGGGGTGTTCTAATACATGTGCACACTGCTGAACTACAGAAGCAATGGGGTGTTCTAATACATGTGCACACTGCTGAACTACAGAAGCAGTGTAACATGTGATGATTCTCACATGACTGCAAAGCAGAGCCTGGGGCAGTTTAGACACACACTTTATTGGATTATTTAATTCACCAGGATCTGATAAATGAACTAGATAAACACATTAGTTCATTTTTCATATCCTTACCTGTTTGATCTTTAGGAATTCCAATATATTTAGTGAGTTAGATGAGTGGGTTTAGAAATGGGTTTGGAAATGTTATGACATCATTTTCCTGAATTAAAGTAGTGGGATTTTTGGTGATTGTAACACACCTCTTACCCTGTTATCCCACGCGTATTCTGTATTCTCCATGAATATTGGACAGGTGTCCCAGTTCGTGATCGACCCCTGCAGTGGAATGCTGCCCCCTCTGGGCAGTTGCAGTGCTTCAGTCCTTTTCACCCCCTCCAAGTGTCAGCATTTCCAGACGGTTCTGCAGCTGAGCGTGGAAAACGGAGCAGGATGGTAAGAAACAGACTAGTGAGAATATGACACCCGTTAACACTTACCGCCTTTCAGTGTTGCACGCAATACTGGTTTGTAGTTAAAAGGTTGCATATTTCTTTCTCAGTCACCTAGCTGTTCAGGCTGACATCCAGAAGCCCCGGGTGTGCCTGCAAACCTGTGACCTGGTGTTCAAAGAGATGTACATGGGTGTGCCAGTGTGGGTCACGGTGAATCTGCTGAACCAGACCATGCTGCCAGCCAAGTACTCCTGGGGAGAGGTGAGGCTCTGCAATCATAGAGGGTGCAGCCTTTTCTATTGCCTGTGCCGCTGATGCTGTAAAAGATCATCATTGAGGTCACACCATCGCTATGTTTATAGTTCAAACTGGTTTTAATACCAAGTTTCATGACAAAACTAAAAGATATAAGAAAAAAGGGGAAGTGTAGCATACATCAGGGATGGGAATAAGACTCCTATTGCATAGCAGTTTCACCTATTCCAAGTTTTACTACAGGCTTGATTAGCCCCAGTGTGTTTAGGTAACAAGCTCAGGGGCGTCTTATTAAACTCATTGCAAAATCAGGAATAGATCAACCTGCTATGCAGTGGGAGTTTTATTTCCATCCCTGCACAGAAGCAGGTATGTGGAGCCGCCTCCACTGCATCCCCGTCATGAGGACATCCCCAACAGGGTAGAATTAGGATTCCTTTTTCTGAAATAGATAAAATCACTCTTTTAGGTTTGTTTGTGTCCTGTAAGAAAGCTAATAAAACTGAATCTGCAGACATGCATTGCACAGTTATGTTATCTCCTAATGAGTGTTCCACAGTTAATAGGGAAACAGGCATCCCAGTGCTCGACCACCGTCTTCCCATCCAGAGGGATTGTGGGTCCTAAAGAAACCGAGCAGATGAGTGTGGGGTTCACAGCTCACACTGAGGTAAGTGTCCAGCACCCCGTCCTGTACATGACATGTGATCACAGCATGCTTATAACACTGACTCCCGTCCTGTACATGACATGTGATTACAGCATGCTTACAACACTGACTCCCGTCCTGTACATGACATGTGATCACAGCATGCTTACAACACTGACTCCCATCCTACACATGACATGTGATCACAGCATGCTTACAACACCTACTCCCACCCTGTACATGACATGTGATCACAGCATGCTTAAAACACTGACTCCCGTCCTGTACATGACATGTGATCAAAGCATGCTTACAACACTGACTCCCGTCCTGTACGTGACATGTGATCACAGCATGCTTACAACACTGACTCCCGTCCTGTACATGACATGTGATTACAGGATGCTTAAAACACTGACTCCCGTCCTATACATGACATGTGATCAAAGCATGCTTACAACACTGACTCCCGTCCTGTACGTGACATGTGATCACAGCATGCTTACAACACTGACTCCCTCCCTGTACATGACATGTGGTCACAGCATGCTTACAACACTGACACGCCTGCCTTTCTTCTGTAGAGTGAACTGACAGACACTGCTCTCTTGTGTTCAGTGACCAGCATGGAAGAGCCTCTTGTTCTGGAGAGTTTTGCAAAAGCCAGCGTTCTCCACGTCACGTTCTCTGTGCCATGTGACAGTTAACATTTGATTTGGATGTAGTGTGTATAATCAGAATCATCTTTCTGTACAGTATTTGTGTACACTGTCCTATCCACTTCAGATTTCAGTTCCATTCTCTAGCCCTCTCTAGCCCTGGGACAGAGTTCTGTAAATTCCATTGCATATTTAGATTTCCCATTGTCACAGGATGACACGAGTGAAAGGGCTGTCAGGCGGCAAGGTAGGGAGACTCGGAGACAGACGGCAGGTGAAAGTGCTACAGCACGTATTTATTAAACAAACACAACAAAATAAACAGTTTAAACAAAAACAGATCTCACACACACTCTTAACCAAAGACAAACACTACACACAGGATCAGAGGTCTACCCTCTCCAGAATCCTAACACCAACTAAACCTGTGCTCTCAGTGCTCCCTTATATACACACCTGGCCAACAATTTACACCCACTTAATCAATTAAACCCTCCACCACATTCTCACATGTATTTAAAGTGCCAGTGAATTAACCCTTTAATTACCCACCACCACTACAAAACACACATATACACACACACACTATAAACATAGGGCAGTACCCTCATTCTGCCACATTCCTCCCCCCTTATGTGCGTTGCACATACAGGCCCTCAATGGGCCACCTCCCCCCCCCACCATTCCACAAGATTTGGGAGGGAGGGTGGGAGGAAATGTTGGGGACCAGCCAACCCCTGTCAAACACCAGATGGGCAGGGCCAGTCCTCCCCCCTTGTGCACCCTGCCGTCTGGAGTCCGCTGGCCCCAACACTCCCCAGCACTCCTTCACCACCATGGGGCTTTTGTAAGGGGCCCGTTTAACCCCGTGACTACCCCTGGGCTTCTATAAGGGGCTCCGCTAACCCCGGCGTACCCCATAAACCCAGTGTCCTTATTGTCCCTTCTCGGGTCCCTCCTGGATACCCGTCAGCTGGCCCGGGCAGGTTGGCCGCCTCTAGTGGCATAGGCACTAGCTTGGGTGCCTCCGCTGGCACTGGAACTACTGGCGCTGGACCCTCCGGAACCACTGGCTGGCGCTCGACCCTCGGAACCACTGGCGCTGGCGCTCGACCCTCGGAACCACTGGCGCTGGCGCCGACCCTCGGAACTACTGGCGCTCGACCCTCCGGAACCACTGGCGCTGGCGCTCGACCCTCCGGAACCACTGGCGCTGGCGCTCGACCCTCCGGAACCACTGGCGCTGGCGCTCGACCCTCCGGAACCACTGGCGCTGGCGCTGGACCCTCCGGAACCACTGGCGCTGGCGCTCGACCCTCCGGAACCACTGGCGCTGGCGCTCGACCCTCCGGAACCACTGGCGCTGGACCCTCCGGAACCACTGGCACTGGCGCTGGACCCTCCGGAACCACTGCCACTGGACCCTCCAGAACCACTGGCACTGGCGCTGGACCCTCCGGCGCGGCAGGCAGGAAAACAGGAACCTCAGGTGGAGCAGCAGACAGCACGGCAACCTCAGGTGGAGCAGCAGACAGCACGGCAACCTCAGGTGGAGCAGCAGACAGCACGGCAACCTCAGGTGGAGCAGCAGACAGCACGGCAACCTCAGGTGGAGCAGCAGACAGCACAGCAACTTCAGGTGGAGCAGCAGACAGCAACACTGGTGATGTTGGCCATTTCTCCTGGGACAGCACTTTCTCTCTCCGTTGTGCCCACCTCAACAACATGAACAATGGTTGCTGGGGAGTCCCAACATCACACCCCTGCTTCCCCCCAAAAAATTTCTGGGGGGTGTGGCTTCAGCTCCTCCCATACCTTCTCTTCCAGCAATGGTCCTTGGGCTTGCAACAACTCCACCCCCTCTGGCTCTTGGGCTGGCAACGGCTCCACCCCCTCTATCTCTTGGGATGGCAATGGCTCCGCCCCTTCTGACTCACTTGCTGGTAATAGCTCCGCCTCTTCTGGCTTATGTGCTGGCAATGGCTCAGCCTCTTCTGGCTTACATGCTGGCAACAGCTCCGCCTCTTCTGGCTCATGTGTAGGCAACGGCACCGCCCCCTCCGACTCTCAAAATGGGCAGCGAGGCGTTGGGTGGTCGCCCTCTCCACAATCTAGGCACCACCATTTCTGTTTCTGCTCCTCCTGATCTCTAACTGAACGGCGGCAGCTCCTGTCTCGCTTGTGGGGTGTCTTGCTCTGACGTGCCTGGGCAGCCACTACCTCCTCCCAGCGTGGGAAAATGAAGGGCCACCCAGACCCCAGCTCACCTGCCGCATGACACCACTTCTCCCCCTCAGATTCTTCCTCTTCCTCATGGGGGCATCGCGTGCTGCAGTGCCCGTACTCCCCACAGGAAAAGCACCCTCCTGGGTCCCCCACGGCCTCAAAGAAAGTTTCCAGGGCGTTATCCCAGAAGGTCTGAGCTGCAACTTCAGAAACCCTGCAATGACCCTTGTGGGTGCTTTCTTAGTACTGTTGTAAGTGAGCACCTTTTATTTTACTCTCACAAAATAATGAAAAGCTTTGGTAAATCTATGCCTCTGCAAAGCCCACTGCATGGTCAACAAAGCAAGGCACTACCATAAGTATCGGTCTGTTCCTATTGGCCTGTAATTGCAGTCCTGACCCGATTGTATGCTCAGAGTTTCATGTTTAGCGGACAGTGTTGGAGAACACTCAGATAAGCATGTATCGTGTGAGCTACAGTGAGTATTGATCATCTTCTCGGAACACTCAGATAAGCATGTACTGATCGTGTGAGCTACAGTGAGTATTGATCATCTTCTCGGAACACTCAGATAAGCATGTACTGATCGTGTGAGCTACAGTGAGTATTGATCATCTTCTCGGAACACTCAGATAAGCATGTACTGATCGTGTGAGCTACAGTGAGTATTGATCATCTTCTCGGAACACTCAGATAAGCATGTACTGATCGTGTGAGCTACAGTGAGTATTGATCATCTTCTCGGAACACTCAGATAAGCATGTACTGATCGTGTGAGCTACAGTGAGTATTGATCATCTTCTCGGAACACTCAGATAAGCATGTACTGATCGTGTGAGCTACATTGAGTATTGATTATCTTCTCTGAGTCTACTCTACTTGTATTCATTAATAAAACTCACTTTTACTTTTTCTGTGTTTTTATTTTTTTTTTTCAGGCCCTCTCTAGTGAGAAAACCATTAAGTAATATCCTTGCAAGCAAAATGGAAAACAGAAGACGCCAGGGTAAAGACAAGCCACGTCCTCAGATACTAATATAACCTGCGTTTGAAATGCCATTTGAATCTGCTGTGATATTGCCTAGTATGGCCTATGTTATGTAATTAACAGGGGATCACATACCTTATCAATAAACAGACCTGATCACTGTGTACTATCCACACCAGCTGCTGCACTGCTGGATTGCAAAAGAAAAGCTGACGTCAATATTTGTCGTACAATCTTCTTTTTGTTTTCTTGCGACCCGAACAATAATCTCACATGCATCTAATGTTACCGTTTTTTCATGCAGTTGATAATATTTTCATTGTATTTTCCTTAAACACTCAATTTCAAATTCAAACTATAAACAGCTGCAACATGTCTAGTAGATAAACTGTTTGGCTATTTCTCAAAACCAGACTGCCCATGTTTAATGGTTTTATTACATAAGCTGTCATGTGATTACAGGCACTTCTTTTATTTTTGTATGAAGCAGCGCTTCTATTGAAAGGGAACAGGTGTTTCAGTGGTGTCATATTGTTTTCCATTGTGCCCTGACAGAGCTTGAGGCTGCTTTACTCTCCCATGGAAAGGGAGCTGTGTTCTTTATTGAGCCCTCTACCGAGACTCTGGGTCCATTCCAGAAGCAAACCATAGAGATCACTGCATTCGCCAACATGTGGGGAGAATACTGAGATAATCTCATCTGCAGGGTGTGTACTGGATTGCTTTATATAAGCAGAGATCAGGGGTTCATCTGCAGGGTGTGTACTGGATTGCTTTATATAAGCAGAGATCAGGGTTTCATCTACAGGGTGTGTACTGGATTGCTTTATATAAGCAGGGATCAGGGGTTCATCTGCAGGGTGTGTACTGGATTGCTTTATATAAGCAGAGATCAGGGGTTCATCTGCAGGGTGTGTACTGGATTGCTTTATATAAGCAGAGATCAGGGGTTCATCTGCAGGGTGTGTACTGGATTGCTTTATATAAGCAGAGATCAGGGGTTCATCTGCAGGGTGTGTACTGGATTGCTTTATATAAGCAGAGATCAGGGGTTCATCTGCAGGGTGTGTACTGGATTGCTTTATATAAGCAGAGATCAGGGGTTCATCTGCAGGGTGTGTACTGGATTGCTTTATATAAGCAGAGATCAGGGGTTCATCAGCTGCTATAAATCAAGGTCAGTACATTAGAACTAGAAACAAAAATGCCATCCCTCTTCCTTAATGATGAGATCCCATATCTTTTGTGTTTACAAACAAACCCCTGCTGAAGATAATAGTGCACCCTCGGTGATCCACTTTGTCCTGCTGGGTGCATTTCATTGTAAGCTGGTTTTCAGTGCCAATATGAATTCAGCTCACAGATTGTTATCCCAACATGTTACACGTATTCCTTTAAGAGGGATAGCGGCTTCTAAAGTGTGGAAATCGGATCCACTTCCTGGTCCATCACTTTATACACACACACACACACACACACACACCGCTTTATATATACAGTATATATACATATACTGTATATATATACACACACACACGCACACTCACACGCACACACACACACACACACACACACACACACACACACACACACACACAGTATCACCTCTGACATTTGAGCCTTTTAAACCGTTTTGATTTTCCATACCAGGCAGGGGAGCTGGATCCTGTGACCATCCCAATGCAGATCTCTGTGAAGGGCTGCCTATTCTACTTCCAGACCCATGGGCCAATAGTGAGGTACTGTATATATTAAGTGTGCAAAAACAGGGAACACTGCAAAAACGCACGAGCAACAGTTCCTGAGATACACTCCATTGTGGATTGGCGGTAAATGGGGGTAGGATGCATGAGAGCTACAGTTTGAGAACTGATTTATTCATTGAAAAGTTTCTAAAGTTATAGTTTAATTAGCTCTATGAACCACGCCTGCAGCTTTCACGTTTCCTGCTCTGCAGCCCTACAAGACCCTTTACCCCTTTAGCTCTTGGCAGTAAGGAGGTGAACTGCTAGATTTCTCACTTTCCAATGGACACCAGTGAGTTATTGGGGAGGGTCGTGCCTCCACTCTTGCATGCTTGACATGGAATGACTCCATAGTCATTGGTGCAGTCATTGAAATGTATTGTGAAAGCCATCAAGATTAAAGAAGTGAAGCATTTGAATTGATAGAACATACTATACCACCAAAAGTGTTACCAGCACCTTCCTCTTTCAGGTTCGGGACTCATATCTCTGGAGGAGACACCGTTTCACGATCTTTAAGAATCAACAACCCAAGCCCTTACAGTAAGCAACCAACACCTACGTTTGAGCTGTAGTAGTATAAACTTGTTCTGCAGAACTTTGTATTGCCATGCATAAACACAATGAGAACAATGGGAGTGCCAAAGTCTGATATGCATGTACAGTAGTATGAGACTGATTCACTGGCGATGTCATGCTATCTCATTTTCTCTTGCATTTTCCCTGTGAGTGAAAAATAAAATGTAAAACAATAGAGAATATAAGTGTAAATTAGCACTCCAAATGATTGTTTAATAGCTCTTGTAAGCTTTCCTGATAATCCCATTAGATTAGCCCCAGTAGCCCATCAGAGTGCACAGCTTGGTTGATTCTGTTGTGGTCAGCTATCTGCATGAACTGGGAGACTTTGAACCAGGAGAAGGGCGACTCGAAGCTCGTGGATCTGCTGGTCTCAGAAAGACGCAGACGGGAACGAGGTCATTGGAGGGAGAGTTGGGTCCTGCGAGAGCAGGAAGCAGAAGTGGGACTGGAACACCCTGCCCAGCACTGCAGGGACCTCCTCCTCAATGAGGACTGACTGCATAAGAAAAGCATACGATGAGGTGTATAATAACAAGGTGTTCCGCCTTCACTCAACAATGTTTGAACTTTGCATGCTGTGAATATTGTTTAATAATGTCACCTACAACAATAGCCAGGAACAAGTATATGTCTTGGGTTAAACAAATCTACATTATTGGTACATCCCTGAAAGTACAATAGTGGTAAGTTGGTTCGCATCTACTGGAGTCTCCCCTTGCTTTCTTGGCTGCAAAGAGAGAGTCTCTTTCCAGTTAGAAATCCACCTAACACAAGCTGAGCCACCCTGCTTTCCTAACACTGAGACAGGTTACTAGAGCCAGTATTTCTTCTGCATCAGACTCTGTCCAGTACACAGCATTGGGGATCGCTGATGGAACAACATGGGATGAGAGAACTGCTCTCTAGTGTTGTATCGTTAGAGTTTCAAAGTGAACCTGTGAATATGTTTGATTTGTTACCAGCCGTTAATCAGCTGCATGCAGAGCCTGTTACTGCAGCCAGAACCAGCGCGCAGAGCCTGTTACTGCAGCCAGAACCAGCGCGCAGAGCCTGTTACTGCAGCCAGAACCAGCGCGCAGAGCCTGTTACTGCAGCCAGAACCAGCACACAGAGCCTGTTACTACAGCCAGAACCAACGCGCAGAGCCTGTTACTGTAGCCAGAACCAGCCTGCAGAGCCTGTTACTGCAGCCAGAAGCAGTGCGCAGAGCCTGTTACTGCAGCCAGAAGCAGCGCGCAGAGCCTGTTACTGCAGCCAGAAGCAGCGCGCAGAGCCTGTTACTGCAGCCAGAACCAGCGCGCAGAGCCTGTTACTGCAGCCAGAACCAGCGCGCAGAGCCTGTTACTGCAGCCAGAACCAGCGCGCAGAGCCTGTTACTGCAGCCAGAACCAGCGCGCAGAGCCTGTTACTGCAGGCAGAACCAGCGCACAGAGCCTGTTACTGCAGCCAGAACCAGCGCGCAGAGCCTGTTACTGCAGCCAGAACCAGCGCGCAGAGCCTGTTACTGCAGCCAGAACCAGCGCGCAGAGCCTGTTACTGCAGCCAGAACCAGCCTGCAGAGCCTGTTACTGCAGCCAGAACCAGCGCGCAGAGCCTGTTACTGCAGCCAGAACCAGCCTGCAGAGCCTGTTACTGCAGCCAGAACCAGCGCGCAGAGCCTGTTACTGCAGCCAGAACCAGCCTGCAGAGCCTGTTACTGCAGCCAGAACCAGCGCGCAGAGCCTGTTACTGCAGCCAGAACCAGCGCGCAGAGCCTGTTACTGCAGCCAGAACCAGCGCGCAGAGCCTGTTACTGCAGCCAGAACCAGCGCGCAGAGCCTGTTACTGCAGCCAGAACCAGCCCGCAGAGCCTATTACTGCAGCCAGAACCAGCGCGCAGAACCTGTTACTGCAGCCAGAACCAGCCCGCAGAGCCTGTTAATGCAGCCAGAACCAGCGCGCAGAGCCTGTTACTGCAGCCAGAACCAGCGCGCAGAGCCTGTTACTGCAGCCAGAACCAGCGCGCAGAGCCTGTTACTGCAGCCAGAACCAGCCCGCAGAGCCTGTTACTGCAGCCAGAACCAGCGCGCAGAGCCTGTTACTGCAGCCAGAACCAGCCCGCAGAGCCTGTTACTGCAGCCAGAACCAGCCCGCAGAGCCTGTTACTGCAGCCAGAACCAGCGCGCAGAGCCTGTTACTGCAGCCAGAACCAGCGCGCAGAGCCTGTTACTGCAGCCAGAACCAGCGCGCAGAGCCTGTTACTGCAGCCAGAACCAGCCCGCAGAGCCTGTTACTGCAACCAGAACAGTTCAGGCTTGTCAACTCACACCGCAGCGCATTCTGGTACATGTTCCTGTCTCAGGTACCTTTCACTGCAGGACTACACTTACCAGAAAGTCCCAAACTCCAACTGCACATGGATTTATATGGTAACCCCACCACGTCGGTTAACCTGTGTTTGTCTGTAATCAGGTTGCTGGCTACATTCCTGGGAAGGTGGAGCGTGCACAAGGATATGAGCTGGAGCCCCTGAGGCTGGACCTTCATGCCTTTGTGAAACCTGCCTTGTGAGTGAAAGTAGGGCTGTTTTAACACAGCGAGAGGACATCTCTTTAAAGTGTAAAAGCTGCACTAAAATCAAAAACCAAACTGCATTAGCCGGCTCAATAACTCTTTTTGTATTCTTCAGTTTAACACTGGAGCTTGAAGAGGAGGAGGAAGGGGTGGTGTTTTATGCCTCCGCCAGTGATCTGATACTAAGAGATCCGCACACAAAGGTGAGCATGGTTGCCCATGTTTTCCATAAATGGAGTAGATTTGTTTGTTTGCACTTTTAGGTTAACCTGTTAACAATCCGGTAACATGTTTCTGTACTCGTTCCTTCCCTCCAGATCCTGCTGGAATCTGTGACGACTCGCAGGCTGAGGCTGCTGAACAGCACAGAGACGCCTCTGTACTTCGTGTAACTCGCCTCTGGAGCCCTTCAGCGTGTTACACGTGGAGCCCAGGGCCAGTATGGAGACCTCACACAGTGACAGGGAGGAGGAGGGGGGGCTTGTCCTGCACCCCCAGCACAACATGCAGGTCTCAGCCTTCTGGGGAATGTATATACAGTATATCTGTACAGGATTGTAGAACAGAGCAGTGTAAATATTCAGACTGCGGAGTCTTCAGACTGGCTGACACTTCAGCCGTGTAAGTGTCGTTGAGGGTGATTTCCAGTCTTCAGTCATGAGACTGGCTGGAGATCCAGAGAGACTGGTGGCCCCAGTTACATGTTGAGGGTGATTTCCAGTCTACTTTCCAGTCTACAGTCTACAGTCATGCGACTGGCTTGAGATCCAGAGAGAGGCCCCAGTTAAATGTTCTGAACTCTAGCTGGTCGTGTTGCACAAGCGAAGTATGAAGCAGAGTTTAGTGTGGAGCTTTAGAATCAGTAAAACTGTAGGCAAACACACTAGAACTCTGCTTCATCTTCTAATACTAGCAGTGTTTTTAAAGTCACTGACTTTCTGCAGGGGAGCTCTTGTTCAAGGGGATTCCAGCTGGAGCATCTTAACTAAGTTTTCACGTTCTGTCCATTAAAAGACAGTGAACAGTGCTCTACACATCATTTTTCTTACCTCTTATAAGCATTCGTTCATTAATTCAGGATACACACATATTTGAAATACAGAATACAGACATACTTTTGCATCCTGGAACATGTTTTGATGGTCACATGGTCAGATTGGAGTTAGTCTCACCTGAGGTACGAGTCGAGGAATCGGCAGCGATGTAGCTAGGCTGTCTTTGAAGTGTGTGATCCTTTAGCATCGGCAAGTAACTTCATCACTGTTAAAGCATTTCTCCTGGGATAAGGAAGTTTGCCACTGACTGACTAATATCCTAAATACATACTGCTGCTTCTCCAGTGGAAGTGGAAGGCATTTACTATTATGCTGGAATGAAAAACAAAACAACAAATAAAAATGTTTTCTCTGCAACATCGAGGTGACAGTGGCATTCCGCAACTCTCTGCTGACCTATCAGAACCAGCCAGAGAATCAGCTTCCTCAAGGGGCGGAGCTTATCCAGTCTGAAAGAGGAGAAAGAAAACTGCGCTTCATCCAGAAGCTCGTACTGGAGTACAGCAACAAGAGTGCACAGGTACAGCAAGAACCGCTCTGTCCACAGGAGCCAGGCTTCTCATTGCAACAGGAGCCATGCTTCTCATTGCAACAGGAGCCAGGCTTCTCATTGCAACAGGAGCCAGGCTTCTCATTGCAACAGCAGAGGCTTCTCATTGCAACAGGAGACAGGCTTCTCATTGAAACAGCAGTCAGGCTTCTCATTGCAACAGGAGCCAGGCTTCTCATTGTAACAGGAGCCAGGCTTCTCATTGTAACAGGAGCCAGGCTTCTCATTGGAACAGGAGCCAGGCTTCTCATTGCAACAGGAGCCAGGCTTCTCACTGCAACAGGAGCCAGGCTTCTCACTGCAACAGGAGACAGGCTTCTCATTATTTATTAGTTTATTTAGCAGACGCCTTTATCCAAGGCGACTTACAGAGACTAGGGTGTGTGAACTATGCATCAGCTGCAGAGTCACTTACAACTACGTCTCACCCGAAAGACGGAGCACAAGGAGGTGAAGTGACTTGCTCAGGGTCACACAATGAGTCAGTGGCTGAGGTGGGATTTGAACCGGGGACCTCCTGGTTACAAGCCCTTTTCTTTAACCACTGGACCACACAGCCTCATTGCAACAGGAGCCAGGCTTCTCATTGAAACAGGAGCCAGGCTTCTCATTGCAACAGCAGAGAGGCTTCTCATTGCAACAGGAACCAGGCTTCTCATTGCAACAGGAGCCAGGCTTCTCATTGCAACAGGAGCCAGGCTTCTCATTGCAACAGCAGTCAGGCTTCTCATTGAAACAGGAGCCAGGCTTCTCATTGCAACAGCAGTCAGGCTTCTCATTACAAAAGCAGTCAGGGTTCTTCTCATTGTATCAGGTGCTGTTATCAGAACCTATTTAAAAACGGCTGCAGCAGAGCTCCTGACTGTGACCAGGCTATATTGAAAAACAAATGTCTCCTGACATGATGCTGACAGTAAAGCCCTGCTCCCTGTCTGTGCTGACAGTAAAGCTCTGCTCCCCGCATGATGCTGACAGTAAGCCCCGCTCAGTGTCTGTGCTGACAGTAAGGCCCTGCTCCCTACATGATGCTGACAGTAAAGCCCTGCTTCCTGTCTGTGCTGACAGTAAAGCCCTGCTCCCTGTCTGTGCTGACAGTAAAGCCCTTCTCCCTGTCTGTGCTGACAGTGAAGTCCTGCTCCCTGTCTGTGCTGACAGTAAAGCTCTGCTCCCCGCATGATGCTGACAGTAAAGCCCTGCTCCCTGTCTGTGCTGACAGTAAAGCCCTTCTCCCTGTCTGTGCTGACAGTAAGGCCCTGCTCCCTGCATGATGCTGACAGTAAAGCCCTGCTTCCTGTCTGTGCTGACAGTAAAGCCCTGCTCCGTCTGTGCTGACAGTAAAGCTCTGCTCCCCGCATGATGCTGACAGTAAGCCCCGCTCAGTGTCTGTGCTGACAGTAAGGCCCTGCTCCCTACATGATGCTGACAGTAAAGCCCTGCTTCCTGTCTGTGCTGACAGTAAAGCCCTGCTCCGTCTGTGCTGACAGTAAAGCCCTGCTCCCTGTCTGTGCTGACAGTAAAGCCCTGCTCCCTGTCTGTGCTGACAGTAAAGCTCTGCTCCCCGCATGATGCTGACAGTAAGCCCCGCTCAGTGTCTGTGCTGACAGTAAGGCCCTGCTCCCTACATGATGCTGACAGTAAAGCCCTGCTTCCTGTCTGTGCTGACAGTAAAGCCCTGCTCCGTCTGTGCTGACAGTAAAGCCCTGCTCCCTGTCTGTGCTGACAGTAAAGCTCTGCTCCCCGCATGATGCTGACAGTAAAGCCCTGCTCAGTGTCTGTGCTGACAGTAAAGCACTGCTCCCTGCATGATGCTGACAGTAAAGCCCTGCTTCCTGTCTGTGCTGACAGTAAAGCCCTGCTCTGTCTGTGCTGACAGTAAAGCCCTGCTCCGTCTGTGCTGATAGTAAAGCCCTGCTCAGTGTCTGCGCTGACAGTAAAGCCCTGCTATCTGTCTGTGCTGACAGTAAAGCCCTGCTCTCTGTCTGTGCTGATAGTAAAGCCCTGCTCCCTGTCTGTGCTGATAGTAAAGCTCTGCTTCATGTCTGTGCTGACAGTAAAGCCCTGCTCTCCGCATGATGCTGACAGTAAAGCCCTGCTCCCTGTCTGAGCTGACAGTAAATCCCTGCTCCCTGTCTGTGCTGACAGTAAAGCCCTGCTCCGTCTGTGCTGACAGTAAAGCCCTGCTCTCTGTCTGTGCTGACAGTAAAGCCCTGCTCCGTCTGTGCTGACAGTAAAGCCCTGCTCCCCGCATGATGCTGACAGTAAAGCCCTGCTCCGTCTGTGCTGACAGTAAAGCCCTGCTCCCCGCATGATGCTGACAGTAACGCCCTGCTCCCCGCATGATGCTGACAGTAAAGCCCTGCTCCATCTGTGCTGACAGTAAAGCCCTTCTCCATCTGTGCTGACAGTAAAGCCCTGCTCCCTGTCTGTGCTGACAGTAAAGCCCTGCTCCCCGCATGATGCTGACAGTAAAGCCCTGCTCCGTCTGTGCTGATAGTAAAGCCCTGCTCAGTGTCTGTGCTGACAGTAAAGCCCTGCTCCGTCTGTGCTGACAGTAAAGCCCTGCTCCCTGTCTGTGCTGACAGTAACGCCCTGCTCCCCGCATGATGCTGACAGTAACGCCCTGCTCCCCGCATGATGCTGACAGTAAAGCCCTGTTCCGTCTGTGCTGATAGTAAAGCCCTGCTCAGTGTCTGTGCTGACAGTAAAGCCCTGCTCCCTGTCTGTGCTGACAGTAAAGCCCTGCTCTCTGTCTGTGCTGACAGTAAAGCCCTGCTCCCCGCATGATGCTGACAGTAACGCCCTGCTCCCCGCATGATGCTGACAGTAAAGCCCTGCTCCGTCTGTGCTGACAGTAAAGCCCTGCTCCGTCTGTGCTGACAGTAAAGCCCTGCTCCGTCTGTGCTGACAGTAAAGCCCTGCTCCCTGTCTGTGCTGACAGTAAAGCCCTGCTCCCTGTCTGTGCTGACAGTAAAGCCCTGCTCCCTGTCTGTGCTGATAGTAAAGCCCTGCTCCCTCTCTGTGCTGATAGTAAAGCTCTGCTCAGTGTCTGTGCTGACAGTAAAGCTCTGCTCAGTGTCTGTGCTGACAGTAAAGCCCTGCTCCCTGTCTGCGCTGACAGTAAAGCCCTGCTCCCTCTCTGTGCTGATAGTAAAGCTCTGCTCAGTGTCTGTGCTGACAGTAAAGCTCTGCTCAGTGTCTGTGCTGACAGTAAAGCCCTGCTCCGTCTGCGCTGACAGTAAAGCCCTGCTCCCTCTCTGTGCTGATAGTAAAGCTCTGCTCAGTGTCTGTGCTGACAGTAAAGCTCTGCTCAGTGTCTGTGCTGACAGTAAAGCCCTGCTCCGTCTGTGCTGATAGTAAAGCCCTGCTCCCTGTCTGTGCTGACAGTAAAGCTCTGCTCAGTGTCTGTGCTGACAGTAAAGCCCTGCTCCGTCTGTGCTGAAGCTCGTCCCACTGTGTGCGCACCTCACAGTGCCAGTGCTGCAGCTCTCGCCCCACACACTCGACTTCGGGACCTGCTACGTGGGACAGACCCAGGTTCAGGAAGTGTTCCTGTCAAACACAGGCGGCTCCAACAGCTACTTGCCCTGCTATGATAGGTAATGATGCACAATTACATTATTTGCTTTCTCACAGAGAGAAGGAATCAACAACTGTATCCAGAAGTGAATTTAGCATGCATGAATAAGTGCATTTCATTTAATAATATGAAACATTTAAGTTATGTAGATTTCCATTCATAACTGTAAATCAAGCTTCAGCTATGTAGAAATATTAGTTGGATTAGTTTCTTATAGTATTTCTACATATAGATTGTGTTATTATATACACTAAGATTTTTTGATTGAAGTGCAGTACTAAAAATAGCATGTCAGTTATTTACAAAGTATTTGCATTTCTTAATAACATTGAGTTGCTCCATTTTCCAGTGTCATATATGTTAGCTGTACTGATGCTGTTTTTTTTTGTATCCTTCGCAGACCATGGCGAGACCCCTGGTGTATTTGCAGTGTCTCCACACAGCGGGACTCTCGATGCTCACATCGTCCACATCTCAGCCAGGAGGGTGGCACTTCAGATCAGGTTCAATGCAGGGTACTCGCCAACAGGCTTGCTTACTGTTTGAAAATGAACCAGGGCAGAGGCAGTTTTATTGCCCTGGCACCTGGGCTGGTATCCTAGATCTTCTGCAAAAGAAATAACTAAGCAGGATACTACTCCTGCAGTGTTTTGAGAATGCCAAATTTGTCTGAACTGCCACAGAATAATGTAGTGACTGATTAAGGATTCAAAACATGCTGCCTCTACCCACAGCACAGCACAGCACAGCACAGCACAGCACAGCACAGCACAGCACACTAACCCCTGATTGTTCATGAGTGTTTTGATGAAATCCTCTTTTTGTTTTTCAGAGACAGCACTGAATATAAAGCCATGCTAACAGTCCACGGTGGTTAGATTAGAGGTCAGGGGGAGAGGATCACATGATGAAAGATTTGAATCCTTACTCACGGATACCTGCTAACGCAACAGAGAGGAATTCACCGCAGTTCAATTTAAATGGGACCCTAATTAATAACCAAACCCTTGTGACTACCTGATTGAAGGTTGCTATTTTAGCGACTGCTACAGTAGGTGTAATTCATTCTTCTCTCTGTCTGTTACTATTACAATTGAAGAGATTTTTAATTGAACATTTATACTTTACAATCCAGTTCTGTGACTTCTTTCTGACGAGTGATTCAAATATCCATTAAACTTTATACATGGTGTTATTGTTTGCAGTTGCAAATGAAATTCAATTGGCAGTAACTAAACAATCTCAACATCTCAAACTTATTATTCATTAGTACTGATATTGTTACAAAGGACAAACAATAACAATTCAATCAATTAAACCAACCAACACACGCTTCAAATCTCCATTGCTACAAAGTGCTATTGGTCCCGTTAGTTAGAACGTGTTTGCACTCTGAACTATACTTTCTGAAGATTTGATTGGCCTGGGTATTCAAAGACTGCAGCAGCCCCCATTCCAGTTCCGATACACATGGACACAACACCATAGGCTCTGAAAAGAAAGACAAGTTACTTGTTTTTTCTGTGTTTCACTTTACTGCCTTCAAATGAACTGAATCTCATCTGCCATGCAAGTATTGAGGAACAGAGAAAGAGAAGCAGCATTGCAGGAGGGAAAAAGATATGGATACACTTCATGCATACGAGAGGAATTCTCCTTCTCCTAGCGAGTGCTCTTAAGTAAAAAAGTTCAGATGCATTCCACAGGTGATTTCTGATGCGTGAATTAAAAACATCTAAACAAGAAGGATTATGTTAAAAAAAAACATTGCTGCGATATAAACAGCTCCAGGATCCATCAAAGTTAAAGCAACACATTTCTCGTAAACACTGTTCTGTAGCATTTCAGATCAAGTTGTCAAAGTATAAATGATTGGAAAGGCGTTGCATTAACCTGCCCTGTATATGCTCCTGTGATCGGAGTGCCTGTAATAGTACTCTTTTCACCTCACCTTCTGCCCCTGCGTTTGAGCTCATTGAGCAGCGTGACCACCTGTCGAGCCCCAGTACAGCCCAGGGGGTGCCCCAGGGCAATGGCCCCTCCGCTGGGGTTCAGCTTGTCCAGAGGGATCCCCAGCTTCTCCACACAATACAGGGCCTGCAGCAGAGAATAGAGCTAGCACCCTGCTATATCCCCTTCAGTCATTGCATGTATCATTGTACCATCTTACACTTCTCCTCAAACTCCATAGAGTTCACACAAACTGGTTTCAGATTTCTAAAAAACTTTATTCAGTAGTTCGGGACAAACACCAATCACAAAATGTTTTAGTACAAATATTTATTGTAGAAAATGCGGAGTATGCGATTTTACAGAAAAGTATGCTGTATATACACATTCATTTGGCATCAAACCTAACTTGGTTTGAGGCTTCGCTGCCTGGCCGACTGGACGAGGCTGAGACCCCCAAAAAGAACAAGCCGGTCTCAATGCCACAATTAGAAATGAATATAGCCCACTTGAAGGTTTAGCCAACCTTTAACAAATGATCATCAGCACGCAGGAGAGGAAAACAAAACCCATTTTTGGGAAATAAACCTCTGGGAATCCATGGCTGATTCGATTGCCCTTCCTCCAGGCAGGCTACTAACGCTTAAGAGCACATTTCTGTAAAAGCATTTTTAGGCTCCGTAATATTTGTTATAATGTAAACTTGGTAAGCACTGGAGGATCAACAACCTAACCGTTTGATAAGAGAGTCTGGAACTCAGTGGGAAGAAGCTACTACAATTCTGAAGGAATGACCGAAAACTGCTCAGCTGCGAATCCGCACCTGGAAATAAATCAGGTGAAAAGGTGAAAGAAGAACAAATGCTGGGTGACGATTGTTCAGTTTTCGTTAATAAACAGCGGGCCTGAGGGTGATGCCCTGAGAAAGATGGAGATGGATAAGAGAGAAAGGGGTCATATGGGCCAACATGGGAGTTTAATTTATAAACAAATTGAAAAGCTTTCCCTAATCTTCCTGGTCAGTTTTACTTCTTTTGAGCAGGAAGGAAAGGGTATCAGATGAGGTGATTGCTAGGACAGAGATTAAGGGTTGAATCTGGGGGTTGAATTTGAGAGCGATGTAGACTCTGAGCACCTATGGGAACCCAAGAAGGCTAAGAGAAAGAGCTTTAAGGTTTTATCTAAAACAGGCAGGAGTAGCTGGAGCAGATGAGAGGCACCAAGAGAGTACGTTGATGGCGATAGGTAGGCAAGCAGGGGAGAAAGAGATTCTGATAGTTGAAGCCCTTTCAGGATTAGTGAAATTTGTGAGTTGCAGAGTGTAGAGCTGGGACACCGAAATTGAGTTGAGTTTGTAGAAAAACTGGATGCCGGAAATTCAAATCTTATAGCTCTATTCTTAAGGGACATAATATAGGATGACGCTACGGGCACTGAAAATGATGGAAAGGAATGTTGAATGCAAAATGAAATTTGAAAGCAATTCCAGGATGACCAGTACATTTGCAGTGAGCGGGAGTGATGCTGAGAAGAGTTGTTTCTTGAGCCTGCAGAATCAGGGAATGCAGCGGGTGGCTCACATGAATGTCAGGTCTGAAAAGGGAGGAATCTGAGTTGGCAGGAGGTCGTCTTCGGGAGCTAATGCTCTGAATCTCTGCGTTTGGAAATGAGAAAGACAAGCGATTATATTCAGGTGGCCGAGAATGTGTTGAGCTCTGAAAATGAACTGATGAGTAACAGATAAACAGGTAATCCTTCTGAATATTCTCATTATATGGTGGGAGAATGAATGACCTTGTTAAAGATTTAGACCTGTAGGTGAATTATGTGAGCAGAGAAGAATGGATTTTGAGCCCAGGAAGACCCCCAAAAGGAATGCGGCTACTGCAAATGGACACATTTTGCGCAATGACGAGGAGTGATCGGTTATAGGAATAATGCTGAATTCGTCGGGCCATGGAGCAGAAAACCGTTTTCCCTTGTAGTATCCTCCAAAGCCAAGAGAGGGAGCTGCATCTTTGAACGGTTGAATGTCTTTGTGCAGCAGGAGACAGTTGTCGTAAAAGAAAAGTACTGCCATTGCTTTCTTTTAGTAGGAGCTCCCACAGGCGGAGTTCCTTGCGAAAAAAAAGGATCCACGAGTATGACATCGTTGAGGGAATCGACAGAAAGGATCAAATCGAGAGAAGGTAGGAGATAAAAGCTCTGCCTTGAGGATTTTATCCTCATTATGCATAAATTGCAAAGCATATGACATGGTTTATTTAAATTTCCAGAAAGCCCCACATAAAAGATTAATTTCTCAAACTGAACGCAGTAGGGATTCGAGGAAATGCATGCACGTGGATTAGGGAGTAGTTAACATGTAGAAAACAGAAGGCCTCCAGAGTATGCAGTATTGCGGCCCTGACTGATATTCAAAGAAATGGGAATGGTTTTGAAAGTGTTTGAATAAACTGCTGATAAGCTGAAAGAAGAAAAGCATCTCACAGAGAAGAGACCACTATGGGGTCCTGCTGGAGACCCATAGCGGCCAGGAAGGTCCCTGCTGGACACCCATAGCGGCCAGGGACGTCACTGCAGGGGCCTGCTGGATGCCTGCAGTGAGGGGAGGGTAACCTAAAAGGTTACATTTGGAAGACCGCTGGGAAGGGCAGAAGAGTGAATGGAAAAGCAGGGCCCTGCTGGGCAACCGTATGAGGTAAGGAATAGAAGGGGGCTGTGGGGCCCTGTTGAAGCTCGCAGCTGGTAGAAAACCATTTGACAGAGAAGGGAGCACTATGGGGGCCTGCTGGACGCCCATAGTGGCCAGCGAGGTCACTGCAGGGCCTGCTGGACGCCTGCAGTGAGGAGAGGTAACCTGAAAGGTTATAGTTGGAGGTAAAGGGAGCACTATGGAGGCCTGCTGGACACCCATAGTGGCCAGAGAGGTCACTGCAGGGGCCTGCTGGACGCCTGCAGTGATGAGGGGTGTAACCAGAAAGGTTACAGTTGCATGTTAGACAACAGTGGCGGGGTCGAAACCCCAGGATGGATCGCAGGAGCAGCCACTCCTAACTGTAAAACAATCTCTGGATATAAATGCTCAAAACAGAGCAGAAAGAAAAGCATTTCACAGAAAAAGGATCACTATGGGGGCCTGCTGGACGCCCATAGTGGCCAGTGAGGTCACTGCAGGGGCCTGCTGGACGCCTGCAGTGATGGGGGGTGGGGAACGCGGGAGCAGCCGCTCCCAACTGTAATTACTGATTAGAGGAGACATCAAAATCGAGCGAGGTAACCAGTGGTGTACCACAGGGATCAGTATTAGGTCCTCTGCTATTCATAATCTAAATAATGATTTAGATTCTGGCATAGTAAGCAAACTTGTTAAATTTGCACACGACACAAAAATAGGTGGAGTGGCAAACACTGTTGCAGCAGCGAAGGTCATTCAAAATGATCTAGACAGCATTCAGAACTGGGCAAGCACATGGCAAATGACATTTAATAGAGAAGTGTAAAGTACTGCACACAGGCAATAAAAATGTGCATTATAAATATCATATGGAAGATACTGAAATTGAAGGAATCTTTGAAAAAGAGCTAGGAGTTTATGTTGACTCAGATATGTCTTCATCTAGACAATGTGGGGAAGCTGTAAAAAGGCCAACAAGATGCTCAGATATATTGTGAGAAGTTTTGAATTTAAATCAAGGGAAGTAATGTTAAAAATTTACAATGCATTAGTAAGACCTCACCTAGAATTTTGTGTTCAGTTCTGGTCACCTCGTTACAAAAGGATATTGCTGCTCTAGAAAGAGTGCAAAGAACAGCGACCAGAATTATCCCGGTTTAAAAGGCATGTCGTATGCAGACAGGCTAAAAGAAATGAAGCTATTCAGACTTGAACAAAGAAGACTACGCGGTGATCTGATTCAAGCATTCAAAATCCTAAAAGGTATTGACAAAGTCAACCCAGGAGACTTTTTGAACCAGGACCAGGGGTCACAAATGGAAATTAGATAAAGGGGCATTCAGAACAGAAAATAGGAGGCGTTTTTACACAGAGAATTGTGAGGGTCTGGAACCAACTTAGTAATGTTGAAGCTGACACCCTGGGATCCTTCAAGAAGCTGCTTGATGAGATTCTGGGATCAATAAGCTACTAACAACAAAACGAGCAAGATGGGCTGAATGGCCTCCTCTTGTTTGCAAATCCTCCCATGCTCCCATGTAGTTTAAATGGCCTAGGAGGGACAGAAGATTGCATTTAGTAGGAGGGGACCGGACAGAAAAGTGGAAATATAAAAATACAATCCCCTGAGGACAGGCTCAATGGGCATGATTTTAAATGTGTTTGATATATTGGCTTTAGCCAGTCATGCGTTTTCCCAGCAATTTTGATTAAGAATATGGCGTGGTCGATTTGCATATTGCAGGGAGCAATCTTCGTGAGGGACTGTTGATGTTGGGTGTGGTGGAATTACGGTGAGCGGAAATGAAGGAAGTTACAGGCGGAATAGCACAGGTTCCTTCAATGAAGTTATTACAAATCTGGCAAAACAATCTCTGAATACAAATGCTCAAAACTGCTGATGAGCAGAAAGAAAAGCATTTCACAGAGAAAGAATCACTTTGAGGGCCTGCTGGACGCCCATAGTGGCCAAAGAGGTCACTGCAGGGGCCTGCTGGACGCCTGCAGTGAGGGGAGGTAACCTAAAAGGTTATAGTTGGAGGTGAAGGGAGCACTATGGGGGCCTGCTGGACGCCCATAGTGGCCAAAGAGGTCGCTGCAGGGGCCTGCTGGACGCCTGCAGTGAGGGGAGGTAACCTGAAAGGTTATAGTTGGAGGTGAAGGGAGCACTATGGGGGCCTGCTGGACGCCCATACTGGCCAAAGAGGTCACTGCAGGGGCCTGCTGGACGCCTGTAGTGAGGGGAGGTAACCTGAAAGGGTTATAGTTGGAGCCAGCATGCTCAGGAACTGCTGAATGAGCCTTTGATTGACAGGTGCTGTGGTCCCGCCTTCGAGTTTTCCGGATGTAGACGCTTCGTGGAGATGCAGTCGGTGCGCGCGAGGTGTTTCAAGTCCGCTTATAATAAGCGGAAATTGGGCTTGTTTCTTGAGAGTCACAGGTTGGAATTTGTGGAAACACCTGTTTTGTCGTGAGACTTGGCAACACTGGGTAAAGCAACGATCTGTGATGACGTCATAGTGCCTGCGGCGGAAGGATGAAATAAAGTAAACAAATTCTCCTTACGTGCTGTAGATTTGAATGGGATGTTGTTGCTACGAAGATAAAGCTGGAGCCGGAGATCGTCCAGTCTCTGATGTCAGGAGTTGCGGAGGAACGAGTGGCCAGGCGGAGCCACGGCAGACAGGAGAAGCAGACATCTGGGCAGAGAAGTTTGGAGTGGTAATACCGCCGACCGAAGTTGTCGTGGCGTTGGCCCAGGAAGGGCTGGTTGAACTGGTTGCGTGGATCTCGGCTCCGGGGAAACAGCAAACAGATCATCATCCGTCGAAACGGAATAATCCAGAATGCAGACCATGATGCGTGCATGTACGATGAAATCAAAACGCAACTGAGAGATAAGTGAAGAGGGTATTTATAGTGCTAACAATTTAATTGGCTAATGTGTAAATTGAATGATTCAATTTGGTGATGCGGAGATTGGTGTCTGACCCTCCTCCCGAGCTTTAATTATAAATTTCATTTAAAATTAAAAATTAGCGACAACCCCACAGAACGTCCTGTGAAACCTCCTGGTGTCGACTGGACTGACACCGGGTAAAGAAATCCTGGAGCATGGTTCTGTGCAAGGCCTGAATGATCCTTCGCTTCTACTTTATTACCTGCTTGGAATGATGTGTTGTACATGTGGAGTATCAGGAAGGGGGAGCTGCTCGTCAGGGATTGCTCAAAGGCACTATAGAGTTCCTGTCCTTTCCTGACTTCCTACACTTTAGAGAGTGGGGTATGATGAATTTGTAAAGAATTGCACTCACCTGACTTGCAAAAGCCTCATTAATTTCAAATACATCAATATCATCCACTGTTAGACCTGAGGGAAACAGAGCTTTATGATTAACCAAATCAAGAGTACGCTAACCATATTTACTATCATCATAAGACAGCATGTCTAATATATGTACTGGAGAGATGACCAGTGTGCATTGAGATGTATTGGAGAGATGCCCAGTGTGCACTGAGATGTACTGGAGAGATGCCCAGTGTGCACTGAGATGTACTGGAGAGATGCCCAGTGGGCACTGAGATGTACTGGAGAGATGACCAGTGGGCACTGAGATGTATTGGAGAGATGCTCACCCTCCTGCATTTTATTGACTCTTATTTTGAGGGAGTTCTAAGAAGCTGTTTGAATTCCAACCCTGCCTCCTCCCCCCAGGGATCCTGAAGTCATTCTGCTCTGGATTCTGTGAAAGCTTGGCTGGACTCACCTGCTTGCTGTAGTGCGATGGGGATGGCGTAGGCTGGCCCGATTCCCATAACATCGGGGGGCACCCCCACCACAGCGCTGGCTCTCAGCACCCCCAGCACCGGCAGACCCAGCTGCTGAGCCGCGGAGCGCCTGGCCACCAGCACAGCCGCTGCGCCATCGCTCACCTGGCTGGCATTACCTGGAGGCAGAGACACAACACTACATAGCAGCATGCTCACACTGCATCCATGTACCTGCAGTCTAGTCTGTGTAGTACATTGTGCTGTATGGTCAGGAGCATGCTCACACTGCATCCACGTACCTGCAGTCTAGTCTGTGTAGTACATTGTGCTGTATGGACAGGAGCATGCCCACGCTGCATCCACGTACCTGCAGTCTAGTCTGTGTAGTACATTGTGCTGTATGGACAGGAGCATGCCCACGCTGCATCCACGTACCTGCAGTCTAGTCTGTGTAGTACATTGTGCTGTATGGTCAGGAGCATGCTCACACTGCATCCACGTACCTGCAGTCTAGTCTGTGTAGTACATTGTGCTATATGGACAGGAGCATGCCCACGCTGCATCCAGATACCTGCAGTCTAGTCTGCGTAGTACATTGTGCTGTATGGACAGGAGCATGCTCACACTGCATCCACGTACCTGCAGTCTAGTCTGTGTAGTACATTGTGCTGTATGGACAGGAGCATGCTCACACTGCATCCACGTACCTGCAGTCTAGTCTGTGTAGTACATTGTGCTGTATGGTCAGGAGCATGCTCACACTGCATCCACGTACCTGCAGTCTAGTCTGCGTAGTACATTGTGCTGTATGGACAGGAGCATGCTCACACTGCATCCACGTACCTGCAGTCTAGTCTGTGTAGTACATTGTGCTATATGGACAGGAGCATGCCCACGCTGCATCCAGATACCTGCAGTCTAGTCTGTGTAGTACATTGTGCTGTATGGACAGGAGCATGCTCACACTGCATCCACGTACCTGCAGTCTAGTCTGCGTAGTACATTGTGCTGTATGGACAGGAGCATGCTCACACTGCATCCACGTACCTGCAGTCTAGTCTGTGTAGTACATTGTGCTGTATGGACAGGAGCATGCTCACACTGCATCCACGTACCTGCAGTCTAGTCTGTGTAGTACATTGTGCTGTATGGACAGGAGCATGCTCACACTGCATCCACGTACCTGCAGTCTAGTCTGTGTAGTACATTGTGCTGTATGGTCAGGAGCATGCTCACACTGCATCCACGTACCTGCAGTCTAGTCTGTGTAGTACATTGTGCTATATGGACAGGAGCATGCCCACGCTGCATCCACGTACCTGCAGTCTAGTCTGTGTAGTACATTGTGCTGTATGGACAGGAGCATGCCCACGCTGCATCCACATACCTGCAGTCTAGTCTGTGTAGTACATTGTGCTGTATGGACAGGAGCATGCCCACGCTGCATCCACATACCTGCAGTCTAGTCTGTGTAGTACATTGTGCTGTATGGACAGGAGCATGCCCATGCTGCATCCACATACCTGCAGTCTAGTCTGTGTAGTACATTGTGCTGTATGGACAGGAGCATGCCCACGCTGCATCCACATACCTGCAGTCGTGCTGCCGTTCTCCTTGAAGGCAGGTCTGAGTTTGGCCAGTCCTTCAAGCGTTGTTCCTGCTCTGATCCCATCATCCTGCGTCACTGTTATCCTCGTCTCGTTCCCTTCGCTGTCCACAAACTTGGTGCTCACCGGAACGATCTCCTGTGCGAACAGACCCAGCTTCTGAGCTTTCTCTGCTCTGCAACGCAGGGGTGGACAGAAGAAAATAAAGAACGCTTCCATTTTCTATACAAGGAGCAATCACATACCCAACTTAGTAGGATTGGAAGAGACATATTTGCCAATCGTTCTGAGGAGAGTGCAGAGAAATATCAATACTTTCCCCGATATACATATTTTGCTACCACTAGGTGGCACTTCATCAAAATAGCATTTATAACAAAGTATCGCAAGTTCATTGTCTCTGCAAGTATTTAAAAAAAAACAAAAACGAATCAACTGATTACTTTTTCATTTAAAAAAATGTTTGGTAAGCCATCCATGCAGACTAAGTAAACTTATTCTTTAAATAAGCTGTGAATTTGTGTTTAGCCACAGACTACATTCACTGGGTTTCAGTACGGTGATTGATTACTGAATTATGGTTTTCACTCAAAAGGCATCGACAGGGAGCACATTTCATAGCATTATAGATAATTGATTGTATTCAACAAATACAGCTTCATACAGATTTCACAACTATTTCCAATGCACTGAAACCCAACAGCAGGCAGTCTGGCAGCCAGGTAGCTACTGGAATGTGTAGAAAGTGCTGGAGTGATTACTTCTGTTGAGAAGACACAGCGAAGGCATCCTGTTTCTGCCTGGAAACGCCAAACCTCTCTGCCACGTTCTCCGACGTGATTCTACAAGAGAAGAAAGTTTCAGCCAGAGATAGTAAACCTTTCTTTATTGAATTTGGCAGACGCCTTTATCCAACCCTTGTAGCTTGAAGAGTGACACTGTTTAACCGAGGTAGATGTGACAGAGCAGCCCTCTGAAAGAATACCATCAAACAAAAGCAAAAGGCTAGCAGCTGTAATTTCTTTGGCACAAATTAATTTACTGTTGCAAGTGCGTGTCTGTGCGAGTGTGTATCGTGTATGCATCTCTCAGCGAGTCTGTGCGAGTGCGCGTCTCTCAGCGTGTCCGCGGCGAAGTCTCTCAGCGTGTCCGTCGCGAGTCTCTCAGCGTGGCGTGCGAAGTCTCTCAGCGTGTCCGTGCGAGTGCGTCTCTCAGAGTGTCCGTGAGAGTCGTGTGCGCATCTCAGTGTGTCTGTGTGTCTGCGCGTCGTGTGCGCGTCTCTCAGCGTATCTGTGCGAGTGCACGTCTCTCAGCGTGTCCGTGCGAGTCTCTCAACGTGTCCGTGCGAGTGTGTGTCGTGTGTGCGTCTCTCAGCGTGTCCGTGCGAGTCTCTCAGCGTGTCCGTGCGAGTGCGCGTCTCTCAGCATGTCCGTGCGAGTGCGCGTCTCTCAGCGTGTCCGTGCGAGTCTCTCAGCGTGTCCGTGCGAGTCTCTCAGCGTGTCCGTGCGAGTCTCTCAGCGTGTCCGTGCGAGTGCGCGTCTCTCAGCGTGTCCGTGCGAGTGCGCGTCTCTCAGCGTGTCCGTGCGAGTGCGCGTCTCTCAGCGTGTCCGTGCGAGTCTCTCAGCGTGTCCGTGTGAGTGCGCGTCTCTCAGCGTGTCCGTGCGAGTCTCTCAGCATGTCCGTGCGAGTCTCTCAGCGTGTCCGTGCGAGTGCGCGTCTCTCAGCGTGTCCGTGCGCGCGTCTCTCAGCGTGTCCGCGGCGCGTCTCTCAGCGTGTCCGTCGAGTGCGCTGTCTCTCAGCGTGTCCGTCGGCGAAGTCTCTCAGCGTGTCCGTCGCGTAGTGCGCGTCTCTCAGCGTGTCCGTGGCGAGCGCGCGTCTCTCAGCGTGTCCGCGGCGAAGTCTCTCAGCGTGTCCGTCGCGAGTCGCGCGTCTCTCAGCGTGTCCGTCGCGAAGTCTCTCAGCGTGTCCGTCGCGAAGTCTCTCAGCGTGTCTGTGCGAGTGCGGCGTCTGTCAGCGTGTCCGTCGCGAAGTCTGCGCTCTCAGCGTGTCCGTGCGAAGTCTCTCAGCGTGTCTGTGCGAGTGCGGCGTCATGTGCGAAGTCTCTCAGCGTGTCCGTGCGAGTCTCTCAAGCGTGTTCAGCGAAAGTGCGTGTCGTGTGCGCGTCCCTCAGCATGTCTGTGCGAGTGTGTGTCGTGTGTGTGTCTCTCAGCGTGTCCGTGCGAGTGCGGGTCTCTCAACGTGTTCTGTCGCGAGTGCGCGCGTGTGCTGCGTCTCTCAGCGTGTCTGTCGCGAGTGTGTGTCGTGTGTGTGTGTGTGTGACAAACCAGTAAGTCCATTACCCTTCATAAATGAGAGAGTAGTATTATATATTGGGAAAGCTCCCAAAGCCCTTTCCAGCTATATTGCAAACATGACCTCAGTAAGACGTCCTGACACTAATAAAACACCCCAACAGCGTGCCTCTCAGCGTGCCTCTCAGCGTGCCCCTCAGCGTGTCCATGTGTCCACCACACCAGGGGGTGTGCGGTCAGCACAGCGTCTACTACTGCGGGTACCGCGTGCTGTGTTAGGAAACTCTTACCCCATGGGAATGAGACAGTCCCGGGCCTTCTCGTTATCCATGAGCCTGGAGCTCACATCACCAGGGTTCCCCGGGGAACGCAGGGACATGCTCTCCACCCTGCAATTCACAACACGCTGCTATTAATGTGTGTAAAACTGTGCTCCCTGTCGGAGCTCATGGGAGTCACAGACACACAAACAGTATTATTATTATTATTGCTGTATTATTATGATTATTAGCACATTCATTAAAACCTGTAATGGCAATCCTAATGGCTCACACAGACCAAAAAGGTTTGTGCTTTTACCCCCAAAAATCCATACTGAAAACTGCTGCCCTCTGATGCCTAGAGCTCAGAACCGCATTCAAGTACCGAAATCTCCCTCTTAAATACAGCGCACAAAATGTGCTCAAATAAAATCAAGGAATCACTGCAGTTAATAAAGAGAATAATAAAAAATAAAAAAGGGGAAAAAAAAGTGACCCAGGACAGGGAGTAATGCCCTCAGCTTCAGGCTGTCTGACAGTATATCATTGTTTTATTACAAAAATAGCTATTAACTTACCCGCAGGCTAGGCCAATGTCATAAGAACCATTTCTGATGCTACCTGAAATTATAAAACACATTCTACCGGCAAATATACATACAGTACACATACAAACATGAAATACTGTGCACAGACACATATACATACGGTACACATACAAACAGTTTAAATACTGTGCACAGACACATATACATATGGTACACATACAAACATGAAATACTGTGCACAGACACATATACATACGGTACACATACAAACAGTTTAAATACTGTGCACAGACACATATACATACGGTACACATACAAACAGTTTAAATACTGTGCACAGACACATATACATATGGTACACATACAAACAGTTTAAATACTGTGCACAGACACATATACATACGGTACACATACAAACAGTTTAAATACTGTGCACAAAGACATATACAAATACATGTTTTATGATGGTTTGCTGCTTTTTCATTAAATCTGTTAAAAATCATCTTGACTGCCTCCTCTCCTCCCTCACCCATTCATTCTCCTAGGAGATTTCAATCTCCACCTACATTGCTCCCCCATTGCTTCTGCCCTTCTCCCCCTCACCAACTCATTTAACCTCTCGCTTCTCCCTTCGCCCCCTACTCACACCTCTGGTAATACCCTCGACCTTATGCTCCTCTGTATGGCAACATCATCTACCGTAACTGCCCCCCGACCCCCCTCTGATCATCTCCTCCTTTCCCTTACCCTCTCCCTACACTCTGCTACCTTTGCTCCCTGTCCTCCGTCGTAATCTCCGTACTATAGACACCAGTTCCCTGATCTCCCTCTCCTCTTCGCTGCTTCCCTCTATCTCTGACTTTTCTTCCCTTCACCCGGACTTAGCCTCTGCCACCCTATCTAGTGCACTATCCTCTTCCCTCAACTCCCTAGCCCCCTTATGTCCTTATTCTCTTTCACATAGGCCTCCTCAACCATGGCTCACTCTTTCCCTTAAATCAGACCGACGTTCATTGCGCCGGGCTGAGCGACTCTGGAAGTCCTCTCCCTCACCTTTGAACTTTCAAACTTATCATTCCCTCCTCTCTAATTTCCTCTTTGCCTTGGAACTAGCCAAACATGACTACTTCCAAACTCTCATCACTGCTTTGGCTCCCCATCCGCGTCAGCTTTTCTTAACCCTTAATAAACTACTCCGTCCCCCTCCTCCACCCCAATCTTCAGTCCTCCCAACCCTTACTGCTAGTGATTTCTCTCACTATTTCACAACCAAAATCAGTACTATTCGTCTACAACTCCGGTCTCTCCCCCAGACTAGCCCCCATTCCCAGCTCCCCATTCTACCTCCATCTGCGCCTAATGCTCCCTTTACTGACTTTCCCCTCACATCTTATTTTGAACTCTCCTCCTTGATTTCCAAGGCCCACCCAACCTCTTCCCCCCTGGATCCCATTCCTGCTTCCCTCATACCCCCTTTACTCCCTCTTATCCTCCCCTATCTAGTCTCCCTCTTTAACTCCTCCCTGTTCACCGGTATCTGTCCTGCCGCTTTTAAATCAGCCACCATCATTCCTCTGTTAAAAAAACCCACTCTCGACCCTGCCTGCCCTGCCAACTACCGCCCAATCTCTCTCCTTCCATATTTTTCAAAACTCCTTGAGCGTCTAGTTCACGTACGCCTAACACAATACATATCCGCCAACTCCCTCTACCCTCGATTCCAATCTGGTTTCCGTCCTTCCCATTCCACAGAGACAGCCCTCCTCACTGTCCAGAATCATCTGGCCAACTCCCTCCACGCTGGTCTGTCTTCAATTCTCATTCTCCTTGATCTTTCCTCTGCCTTTGACACAGTCGATCATTCCATCCTCCTCTCCACCCTTTCCAACCTTGGCATTTCTGGAACACCCCTTAGCTGGCTGCACTCATACCTATCCTCCCGCACCTCTGCTGTTGCTTTCAACAGCCTCACCTCTCCCCCTCCCTCTGACTGTTGGTGTTCCCCAGGGCTCTGTCCTCGGACCCTTGTTATTCTCTCTGTACACCTCACCTCTTGAAGCTCTAATCTCTTCATTTAACTTCCCCACCATTTCTTTGCTGATGACACCCAGATTTTCTTTTCCTTTCCTTCTTTCACCCCTGACCTTTCCACCATTATAACTGCTTGCCTGACTGCTATCCAATCTTGGATGGCACGCCATTACCTCCTCATCAACCCATCAAAACTGAAATCCTTTTCTTCCCCTCCCTTCTTCTCCCCTCCCACCCCCCACCATTTCATTTCCTCCGTCCCTCATTCCGGTTAACTCTGCTCGTAACCTCGGCGTCATCTTTGACGCTACCCTTTCCCTTGCTGGTCATATCTCGGCCACTACACGCACCTGTCGATTCCACCTATTTAACATCCGCAAAATACGCCCTCCATCTCTTTCTCTGCCGCTAAACTTCTGGTTCATGCTCTCATCCTCACCCGCCTCGATTACTGCAACTCCCTCCTCATTGGCCTTACCGCCTACGCCTTCACACCACTACAGCAAATTCAAAATGCCTCTGCCTGCATCATCTTCAACCTCCCCCGCTCCTCTCATACCTCCCCTCTTCTCCTTCAGCTACACTGGCTCCCTGTTTACTATTGCTGCTTATTCAAATTCCTTACTCTAGTCTATAAATCCCTCCATGGTCTCGCCCCACCCTACCTGGCTGCACTTATCTCTTACTATGTTCCCCCCCGTCCCTTACGCTCTCAAACTCTGTTGTCCCTTTCGGTTCCACCCTCGCCCTGTGCCCAATCCCGTTTCCGTTCCTTCTCCCTCCTGGCTCTCCTTCATTGGAATAAACTCCCACTCCATATAAAACAGTCACCTACACTACGCAGTTTTCGCTCCTCCCTTAAAACACATCTTTTCACCCTATCCTATCCCACTGCGTGCCCTAGCCCCTAACCCCCGGTCAGGACCCTGCTTGTTTGCCCAACCCTGCCCTAGCCTCGGTTCTCACAGTAGCACCACTCTTTATTTTCTCACCCTTGCCCAATAAACGTACCTTTTTCCTTCCGCCATTTATCTTGATTGTACCTCTTAGTTTAATAATTGTAAAGCGCCTTGGCCAAAGGCGCTATATAAATATAAATAAATAAATAAATAAAAATAAAATCATCTTATAGTTGGATATTTTTTGGACCAACAATTCCCATTTCTATAGCGCTTTTCAGCACAAGGACCCCAAAGCACTTCACATCCACACAAGAACAATTCAACCATTACATTCCGAACAGGCCAATACAGAATTTGACAGAACAGAAATTAAAATTAAAAGAGATACATAATCTGGTTTTAAAAAAGGTAGTTGAGGATTGAGCAGTCAGCAGTGATTCTGCACGGCACAGCCCTGAAGAGCACATTCTGTTCACAGTGTATATCGATTCACAGCAATACTGACCTGCAAAACATTGTGCAGAGCCTGCAGCCCTGAAGAGCACATTCTGTTCACAGTGTATATCGATGCACAGCAATACTGACCTGCAACATTGAACAGAGCCTGCAGCCCTGAAGAGCACATTCTGTTCACAGTGTATATCGGCACAGACTCAGGGATCCCACTGCAAGGCACAGAAACTGCTGTTAACAAGGGACTGGCAGCCCAGTCTGCTTGTATGTTTGCTTCTACGGTGGGCTAGCTCATCAGCTATCACCCTAAAGTCCCTTTCACACTGGCACTCCTATGCGGATCGGGAAAGGGTCATGGCTAACTGGGTCACAATCCTGCGTTGTGTGAAACCACGCACCTCAGGATGTGGGTTGACACCCTTTGACCCGGGCTGAGCGAGACAAAATGCTTGAACATTTCTGTTTAGCCATATTTTTGTTGATTGAGACACACCATCAGCCAGATTGCAGCAGGGATGAAGAAACATTTACTCTAATCAACATTTGGGCTGATGGTTCAATCCAGAGAAGCTTGGATGGAAGCGTCTGTAACAAGCTGCTTCCGGGGCATTGATTCACACATTGTGTACTTGTGTCTGTCACCCAGGTCAACCCTGCTTTATCAAAATCAGTGTGAAATCATGTACCCGATCCACATGACACCGGGTCCAGCCCAGGTAGATCATGCCAGTGTGAAAGGGGCTTAAGATTGTTATCAGTATCCCAACCACACTGATGGGGAAAATAAACTTAGCACATGAAACAAGACCTTTTATCACATGTGTTCACCAAGCAAAGCAAAACTGTACATGAACCCCACCATGACAAAGAATGAAATATTATGAATTGTAGGGTTAGTTATACACCCTGGTTTTGCGATTAGTTAAGTAAGACACACCTGAGCTTGTTACCTATACACTGTGGCTAATCAAGCCTGTATTAAAAGCTGGAATGGGCGACACTGCTCTGCAATAGGAGTCATTGCCATCTCTGCCTCAGTGTCACATTAATACACTGCAAAACAATTTACCTTAAAAACTGAGCCACTCGCACCATGAGGGCCCCAGCTCCAGGCTGCAGCACATTTCCTTAGAAGCAAGACAAACAGATTAAAGACTCTTCAGCTAATGAAACAGGCAAGACGACTTCCCCTGAAACCCTGTTCAAAGGAGAGACAGCATTCTGGTTTGCAGCCAGTCACCCAGTTAAAGGGAATGCTTTTGATTGATTGGACTGATTGTAGCTAGAACCATGTGGCTCGTCTTTTTGAATTAGAATTATTATTGCTACACTCCTGGTTTGTTTAATGGGTTTCATTACCCACACAGATGTCTCCCAGTCTGGCTGGACTCAGGTTGACGTCGTTCAGGACAGCGGTCATCACAGCGCTCAGCAGCTCATCCGGTGTGGTGTCCTGAACACAACAGAGTGAAGTCAGTGCCAGGGCCAATTCCAACTCCTTTTAAAATCCATTCCCATTCCCTTTTAATTAATTCCAGCACATCACTCATCAAAACTGCAATCAGCACTATTCTGTTAAAATGAGCTTCTCACACTGGCAACGAATTACTTACACTGAAGTCGCTGTTAGCCAGTTAAGCTGGGTTCAAAGGAAAGCAGTTGAACAATTATGACGTCTCTAAAATATCAATTCCAGTTCCAAGTCCTTCAAAGGAACTGGAATTGCAATTGGGGATTGATTTTAAAAAGGAATTGGAATTGATTTTAAAAAGGAATTGGGAATTGAAAAACAGGATGGACCCCACCCTGCTTAAAGCACTCGTGTTAGAGTGGCTGAAATCTGTTAAGAGCCAAGGTTCAGGGCCCGTGTGCGCTTGGAGTTCATGGGGAACGGGTACAAGCTGCAGCTGGGCCCATCACATTCCTACCCGGACAGGGCACTTCATTAAAACACAATGACACAGGGCACATACCAGTCAAATACTCTAACTGACACACATAATTATCAAAAAGAATTACTCTTGAATCACCTATGGTTTTTTGTACTGTAATATAAAATAAATAAATAAATAAATAAATAAACATACATACATTTAAAAAACCTTTATTAGCAGTTATTCAGCTTAAACACACACACACACACAGAGGACTAAAGGGAGCAGCGATACTTTGGGGAAGCAGGTTTTAAGACAGTCTGGCTTGCTGTAGTGCCCCATCTAGACACTCTTGTGTCTCTCTCTCTCTCTCTCTCTCTCTCTCTCTCTCTCTCTCTCTCTCTCTCTCTCTCTCTCTCTCTCTCTCTCTCTCTCTCTCTCTCTCTCTCTCTCTCTCTATATACACAGTACTGTTCAAAAGTTTTAGGCAGGTGTGAAAAAATGCTGTAAAGTAAGAATGCTTTCAAAAATAGACATGATAATAGGTTATATTTATCAATTAACTAAATGCAAAGTGAACGAACAGAAGAAAAATCTAAATCAAATCCATATTTGGTGTGACAACCCTTTGCCTTCAAAACAGCATCAATTCTTCTAGGTACACTTGCACAAAGTCAGGGATTTTGTAGGCATATAGTCAGGTGTATGATTAAACAATTATACCAAACAGGTGCTAATGATCATCAATTCAATATGTAGGTTGAAACACAATCATTAACTGAAACAGAAACAGCTGTGTAGGAGGAATAAAACTGGGTGAGGAACAGCCAAACTCAGCTAACAAGGTGAGGTTGCTGAAGACAGTTTACTGTCAAAAGTCATACACCATGGCAAGACTGAACACAGCAACAAGACACAAGGTAGTTATACTGCATCAGCAAGGTCTCTCCCAGGCAGAAATTTCAAGGCAGACAGGGGTTTCCAGATGTGCTGTCGAAGCTCTTTTGAAGAAGCACAAAGAAACGGGCAACGTTGAGGACCGTAGATGCAGTGGTCGGCCAAGGAAACTTACTGCAGCAGATGAAAGACACATCATGCTTACTTCCTTCGCAATCGGAAGATGTCCAGCAGTGCCATCAGCTCAGAACTGGCAGAAACAGTGGGACCCTGGTACACCCATCTACTGTCCGGAGAAGTCTGATCAGATGTGGCCTTCATGGAAGACTTGCGCCAAAAAGCCATACCTCCGACGTGGAAACAAGGCCAAGCGACTCAACTATGCACGAAAACACAGGAACTGGGGTGGAGAAAAATGGCAGCAGGTGCTCTGGACTGATGAGTCAAAATTTGAAATATTTGGCTGTAGCAGAAGGCAGTTTGTTCGCCGAAGGGCTGGAGAGCGCATACGAATGAGTGTCTGCAGGCAACAGTGAAGCATGGTGGAGGTTCCTTGCAAGTTTGGGGCTGCATTTCTGCAAATGGAGTTGGGGATTTGGTCAGAATTAATGGTCTCCTCAATGCTGAGAAGTACAGGCAGATACTTATCCATCATGCAATACCATTAGGGAGGCATCTGATTGGCCCCAAATTTATTCTGCAGCATGACAACGACCCCAAACATACAGCGAAAGTCATTAAGAACTATCTTCAGGGTAAAGAAGAACAAGGAGTCCTGGAAGTGATGGTATGGCCCCCACAGAGCCCTGATCTCAACATCATCGAGTCTGTCTGGGATTACATGAAGAGAGAGAAGCAACTGAGGCTGCCTAAATCCACAGAAGAACTGTGGTTAGTTCTCCAAGATGTTTGGGCCAACCTACCTGCCGAAGTTCCTTCAAAAACTGTGTGCAAGTATACCTAGAAGAATTGATGCTTGATGCTGTTTTGAAGGCAAAGGGTGGTCACACCAAATATGGATTTGATGTAGATTTTTCTTCTGTTCACTCACTTTGCATTTAGTTAATTGATAAATATAATCTATTAACATGTCTATTTTTGAAAGCATTCTTACTTTACAGCATTTTTTCACACCTGCCTAAAACTTTTGCACAGTACTGTATATATATATATATATATATATATATATATATATATATATATATATCTTCTTCCTATAATGATAATTCCTGTTGATAAGGTAGTTATGGAGGAAGAGTAATCATTGGGTGTAGGGTGAAAATGATTCAACCCCCTTCCAATGCTCCCTCCAGTCCAGGCACTTTTGTCTTAAGAACATAAGAAAGTTTACAAACAAGAGGAGGCCATTCAGCCCATCTTGCTCGTTTGGTTGTTAGTAGCTTATTGATCCCAGAATCTCATCAAGCAGCTTCTTGAAGGATCCCAGGGTGTCGGCTTCAACAACATTACTGGGGAGTTGGTTCCAGACCCTCACAATTCTCTGTGTAAAAAAGTGCCTCTTATTTTCTGTTCTGAATACCCCTTTATCTAGTCTCCATTAGTGACCGCTGGTCATTGTTTCTTTTTTCAGGTCAAAAAAGTCCCCTGGGTTGACATTGTCTATACCTTTTAGGATTTTGAATGTTTGAATCAGATCACCGCGTAGTCTTCTTTGTTCAAGACTGAATAGATTCAATTCTCTTTTAGCCTGTCTGCATACGACATTCCTTTTAAACCCAGGATAATTCTGGTCGCTCTTCTTTGCACTCTTTCTAGAGCAGCAATATCCTTTTTGTAACGAGGTGACCAGAACTGAACACAATATTCTAGGTGGGGTCTTACTAATGCATTGTAAAGTTTTAACATTACTTCCCTTGATTTAAATTCAACACTTCTCACAATATATCCGAGCATGTTGTTGGCCTTTTTTATAGCTTCCCCACATTGTCTAGATGAAGACATTTCTGAGTCAACATAAACTCCTAGGTCTTTTTCATAGATTCCTTCTTCAATTTCAGTATCTCCCATATGATATTTATAATGCACATTTTTATTGTCTTGGTCCTTTACATGCTTCCGAGTTAATAGTTAATGCCCTGATAGTTAATGCCCGTGTCAGAGGAATCAGAAGGACAAGTCATGAAACTAAAGAAATATAAAAATATTAACAAATAATAATAATAATAATAATAATAATAATAATAATAATAATAATTCTTCAAGAACCCTTTCCTGTTTACCATGCCCATGTGCACTGCTTGCTGGGTGCAGTGTATCGCTGGTAACACGACAGCCGAGGGAACAGGAAGCTATACTGTCTGGCTTGGAAGTTGGTTTCAGGTCGCTGCACGGCACACCAGGGAAGGCTTGGGGTTTGAAACAGCAAGGTTCCCTCAAACGAGGTCTCCCGGTCTCCCGGTCTCCTGGAACCAGGTTTCAAGCGCCTGGTCCTCAGGAAGTCGCTTCGTGTTCCCAGGTGTAACCGAGTACCAGCGTAAGAAGGAGGAACTTTATGGGTGTCATTTTACTGCACAAATTCATTAACATAAATACATTACATTTCTCTCGCCGTATATAGGGACGCCTAGTCCACCACAAAACCACAATGAGGAAATTCAACGAAAGTAAACAGACTGTGCCACAATACACCTGCAGAGTTACGTTCGGGTTGCCACCTCCGCGGTACAGTAACCGGGACCTCCGAACGACTAGTATTGTGCGTACATTGCAGTAATTGTATCCTGCTTTACCTAACGTGCTCAATGTATGGGAGTGGCATTAGTGAAAGCAGAGACAGCCCTATACCGCAGTTAGACACGCGTAAGGATATGTACATGTACCTTAAACGCTCCTCTTTTCGCTTTCCCAATCGCGGTCCTCAGTCCGTGCACCACGACAATATCATCCGGACTCGCTCGGGGAAAAGACTTGCATTCAGCCCTCTGCACTGAATTCGGTCTGGCCGCGGCTGGACATTGAGCCAGGTGTCCAAAAACGATCTTCGCCCGGTGCATTCTACTATTTATATTATCCTATAGTAATTTAACAAAGACTGAATATACAGATTGGGGGAAAAGGGATCAGAATTCTCTTTCAATAAAACACAAGCCTGCTCAGTTTGCGCTGTTTACTTTGCTTGCACCTGGGGTTGATGAACTTTGTTACAAATTGTGTCCCAGGTTTGTAGTCTTGCGTTGAACAGCTGATACGGAAAGCACAAACAGACAACTTGACTTGTCGGTTGTATATGCTGTATTAGTTCGCAAGAGCCCTCTAGAGGATACGAATATTATAACAGCTCAGTTCACATGAGCTAGCATTGTCGTCATGTGGAAATTTAAATGATATTAAAATTACGCTAAATTGACAAGTGGAACTAGCAGTACTACTGTTCACCTTTTCGAACAGGTCGGATGCCGGTTGAGATACACGTACATGGTGGTTGTTGTGCTAGCAATACGGCATTTCTAACATCTTTATTACATTTCTGTTATATTCTAGCATCATAAAAAGTCAAGTGTTGTAAAAATGTAAGTTGATTGCTGTAACGTGTTTGAATGATTGGTCTCTTTTTTGCCGTTGATTTTATAATGTTGCCTCTTGCTGCTGCCTTCTCCTGCCAGGACCCTCTTGTATTCCTGGTTATATAAATACATTTAATACAGTCACCAGAGTTTTCATTTCTCCAAATGTAACAAAGAAAATGTGTAAAAATATGGACAAGCGAGAAGTAAAGCAGACAGAAACTGCAGATTGTGATAAACTCAAGCACCCGTCCCACAGTGTACGAGTTCACTATATGTAGATGTGAGTGACACACATGCAGAGACTGCAGATTGTGATAAACTCAAGCACCCGTCCCACAGTGTACGAGTTCACTAGACATATGTAGATGTGAGTGTGACACACATGCAGAGACTGCAGATTGTGATAAACTCAAGCACCTGTCCCACAGTGTACGAGTTCACTAGATATATGTAGATGTGAGTGTGACACACTGACAGAAACCGGGCAGACTGACACTCTTATCCCTGGATTCTGATACTATCAATAAGCTTTGCTATCGTGATTCTCTGGATGTACTGTGTATAAAAATGTAAGTTTGGCATATTAATAAACATGCAAATTCAGAGTCTAACCATGGGGCGACAGGGGACTGCACAAATACCATGGTTAACTGTTACAACGGGTTTCAGAAACCAACACATCTCCTTCTAAAACTAGAGATATAAAACACATTCAGAAGCACAAAACTGAATATTGGGAACTAGTATTCGAAAATGATTGACACTGGAATACATACATATATTTGTTATGACAAGTTTATTAACCCTGAACAATACTAGCCTCTTGGTGAAGGACAGCACTGGCAACAGGAGACCCTGGAAAGCAAGGGAACAGCCTTGTATGGGTTATTCAGGGCTCTGGATCCCACTGGACTGTCACAAGGGAACAGCATCGTATGGGTTATTCAGTGCTCTGGATCCCACTGGACTGTCACAAGGGAACAGCCTCATATGGGTTATTCAGGGCTCTGGATCCCACTGGACTGTCACAAGGGAACAGCCTCATATGGGTTATTCAGGGCTCTGGATCCCACTGGACTGTCACAAGGGAACAGCATAGTATGGGTTATTCAGTGCTCTGGATCCCACTGGACTGTCACAAGGGAACAGCATAGTATGGGTTATTCAGGGCTCTGGATCCCACTGGACTGTCACAAGGGAACAGCCTCATATGGGTTATTCAGGGCTCTGGATCCCACTGGACTATCACAAGGGAACAGCATCGTATGGGTTATTCAGGGCTAGCCCTGCCCCTCCTGGTCTTTGTTCCAACCCTGTTCTAAATGTTTTGACTGAACCAGTCACACCTCCATCCAGACCCTGAAGTAGTGAATGATCTTATTGTATCTGTGAAATCTGGAGTGGATCATCCCTTCAGGACCGGATTGGACACCCCTGGTCTAGAACAATTCCATGAATATCAAGCTTTATTTATTGCATCAAACATCCTATAAAAGGGGTACACTCAAACACGGCCATTTTTACATTCACTGCTCACCCTTCTGTAAGGAGACATCTGTGTGTTTTTTATAAGGAAATCTTTTATAAAACAGAGCTCCATAATGGAATGCAGGGTTAATAAAATACAATCTGGGATGTACAGTATTTGCACAAATCATTTCAAATTATTTATTTATTTATATATATATATATATATATATATATATATATATATATATATATATATATATATATATATATATATATATATATATATATATACACACACACACACAATACAATAAAAGTATCCTGTGTTAATCATACAAGGCATATGCAAGTCCCTACCAGCCTCCTTCATAACATGCAGGCCTCACTGTACAGTTCAGTACAGCACAGCTAACAATGTACTTCTTGAGCAACTCTTGTCATCACCTCTTAAATGGAAGTTCTCCTTTTTGCTTTCTCTGATAACGTTATATAATATCACTGTGCTTACTATTTCTCCTCACATGGAAGCACTAAAGGCTATATAACATTATTGCAATTCAAATGAAATCGTGCAAATTGTAAATGTACAAACATAGAACATGAGACTGTAGAGCACTTTTCCCTCAGGGTCACAATAACAGATTCGATTTGAAAACACTACGGAGCCCTTTGGCATGGTTTCCATGGACACACCGTAATGTTTACTTTGATATAATGATTAAACAGAAAACATGAACAAACAGACATCAGTAAATGAGTCCTTGTTATCTGTTAACCTGAGGGAACACAATGCCAGTCTGAGGAGAGGTGGACCCGTTCACACTTGCCATTAAGATGGTCCACGTTCAGGTTGCTTCTGTCACATAACACACCAGCTGCAGTGCAGTCATGATCACGCTTAACTTGTCACAATTACCTTTTCTTCCTGTTATTTAGTAACTAAGCGATAAATATAAAATCTGCAGGATTGTGGATCTCAATAATGATCAATAATGCTGGAGACTTGGCATATTCAGCTACCAGTTTATTTTGCATGCAACGATATACACAGCTACAGAAGTGTGCGTCTTTACATTAAAATATAAAAATATATAAAATTGCTACTGTGCTGCATTAAAAAAAAAAAAAAAGATATATTAACAAGAAAAATCTGCTACAAATCAAGGATTAATGTATATCCGGGTAGCTTCCATTCTGAGTGCAGGCTATTGTGCCATAAAATAAAGAAAGCAATGCGCCACACTTAGGCCTGCATTTCAGTCACATGTGTGAACGCGCAAAGGCGCCTTAAACCGCAAATGTGAATGGGGTTGCAGACCGAAATGTGAGGGGCCCCTGGGCCAGCCCTGTAGCGTGAACTGGGGCTAGGTTTCAGGTCACTGCGCGGCACACCAGGGGAGGCTTGGGGTTTGATACAGCAAAGCTGCCGGTTTGAAGCTGCTGTTCCTGAAGTGGCGGCTTTGTGTTTCCTCAGCTTTACAGTTCCAGTAATCCATTTGAACCCTTTTATAAATACGGTGCTTCCCCCACTTCATTCACACCAGCTCAGAAGATAAGCAAAGACTATGACCATCAGGTCGGGCAGCATTTCAATAGAATATTTTTTTAACCTTTGTTAAAATTGGATGATTTTTTTATTCATAAAATATAAACATAAATATACACAGACATCAGGCTGCAATAACTACATATAAACTCAAATACTGTTGTATTGCCAAGCCGTCATATATTTCACACTAACCCTTCCTATTTCTCTGAGCAGTGAACATGCATTCATAACACTGCATGCCGCTCTGTGGGACACCCTCCCCAGTCCCTGTAAGCTGGGACTTTTCCAGAGACAGGGAAATACTCACAGCCGTTTTGTTCCTATTTCTCCATTTGTTGATAAGGTTATGCTATTTAAAGTGCACTGCTCGGATGCACGGTCCTGCAGGAAACACCTGTTACAGCAAAAATGCATTGCATTTCCTTTAAAACAAAAATAAAAAATAACTGCCTGGTACTATGCCAGGTTAAATCAAGGTTTGATAATGAAGGTTTTACTGTATTTCAAAAGCTATAACCTCTAACTTCTGACAGACTGCAGCACTGCGGCTGGGCTCATGGTGCAGCATGATTAACTGTCTGAATTACAAAGGAATCAGAAGCTCCAGATCAATAGTTAGCTTGAATCCAGGGCTGGAGTGCACACAGCCCACCCTACATAACATGAGTCCCCAACGGAACAGAAAACCTTTATGAAGCACACTGTGAACATGAAACTCAACACCCGAACACAATACAGGTGTGTATACGGTCATAGAAATCTATACAAAAATACTTCTATTTATTTCTTGAATTTAAAAATAAGTTTTATATTAACATTTTATTTTTTATTATAACAATTAGAGGGAGGCTGTGTGGTCCAGTGGTTAAAGAAAAGGGCTTGTAACCAGGAGGTCCCCGGTTCAAATCCCACCTCAGCCACTGACTCATTGTGTGACCCTGAGCAAGTCACTTAACCTCCTTGTGCTCCGTCTTTCGGGTGAGACGTAGTTGTAAGTGACTCTGCAGCTGATGCATAGTTCACACACTCTAGTCTCTGTAAGTCGCCTTGGATAAAGGCGTCTGCTAAATAAATAAACAAATAATAATAATAACAATTATAAGTCACAATCAGGACTGTTTCACTCTCTCTCGGTATTAACAGACACTGATACACAAGGTGGCCAGGACTAAAGCCTGTGCATGCTAGGATTGCACAGGGGATTCAAATTCCTCAAAGCATTTCTGCTCGGAGGATCTTTGTTGGTTTTTTAAATGATGCTGAAGTTTAAAACACTGATGTTTCACTTTTACAGAATACGCTGCTGGAAGATCCATATTAAACCAGCCGATGTTTGCATCGTTTGCAACTTTTGATTGCTAATAATAATAATAATAATAATAATAATAATAGTATGCTTGTTGTTCTAACAGATTCAGGGCCACTGGAGCCTTTGGCATTTCATTATTTAATTTCCACAACTGGCCACGAGGCTTAGCTGCACATATCCCATCATCCATCCTGCCATGTCTACCAAGTGGCGTTCATCTGGACAAAGAGGAAAAACATCCTGCAGGACACTTCAAGTGCAATTGAGAATGCTTTGAGACAAAGGCGGCTTTAGACTTCCTTCAGCATTCCTTTACCCATACAGTACAGTAGAGGAGGAAAACCTGCCCTCTGCTGGGCTTCCAGGGCAGTGCGCGGAGCCGCTGCGTTGTGTGCGCTGCAGTGCCTCTGCTGGGATTCCAGGGCAGTGCGCGGAGTCGCTGCGTTGTGTGCGCTGCAGTGCCTCTGCTGGGATTCCAGGGCAGTGCGCGGAGTCGCTGCGTTGTGTGCGCTGCAGTGCCTCTGCTGGGATTCCAGGGCAGTGCGCGGAGCCGCTGCGTTGTGTGCGCTGCAGTGCCTCTGCTGGGATTCCAGGGCAGTGCGCGGAGCCGCTGCGTTGTGTGCGCTGCAGTGCCTCTGCTGGGATTCCAGGGCAGTGCGCGGAGTCGCTGCGTTGTGTGCGCTGCAGTGCCTCTGCTGGGATTCCAGGGCAGTGCGCGGAGCCGCTGCATTGTGTGCGCTGCAGTGCCTCTGCTGGGATTCCAGGGCAGTGCGCGGAGCCGCTGCGTTGTGTGCGCTGCAGTGCCTCTGCTGGGATTCCAGGGCAGTGCACGGAGTCGCTGCGTTGTGTGCGCTGCAGTGCCTCTGCTGGGATTCCAGGGCAGTGCGCGGAGTCGCTGCGTTGTGTGCGCTGCAGTGCCTCTGCTGGGATTCCAGGGCAGTGCACGGAGTCGCTGCGTTGTGTGCGCTGCAGTGCCTCTGCTGGGATTCCAGGGCAGTGCGCGGAGTCGCTGCGTTGTGTGCGCTGCAGTGCCTCTGCTGGGATTCCAGGGCAGTGCACGGAGTCGCTGCGTTGTGGCGCTGCAGTGCCTCTGCTGGGATTCCAGGGCAGTGCGCGAGTCGCTGCGTTGTGTGCGCTGCAGTGCCTCTGCTGGGATTCCAGGGCAGTGCGCGGAGCCGCTGCGTTGTGTGCGCTGCAGTGCCTCTGCTGGGATTCCAGGGCAGTGCGCGGAGCCGCTGCGTTGTGTGCTGCAGTGCCTCTGCTGGGATTCCAGGGCAGTCGCTGGAGTCGCTGCGTTGTGTGCGCTGCAGTGCCTCTGCTGGGATTCCAGGGCAGTGCGCGGAGCCGCTGCGTTGTGTGCGCTGCAGTGCCTCTGCTGGGATTCCAGGGCAGTGCGCGGAGCTGCTGCGTTGTGTGTAGCTGGTAAGATTCTGCACAAGAGGCGTCACTTTCCATCTACGAGTCGGAGAATAAATGCAGCCCCTTAGCGCGCTTGCTTAGAGCACTACCCGGTAATCAAAATACACAAGATACAATATGAGGAGGGGCTATTTACTTTTCTTATGTCCCTTTTTTACCCCTCTTTGGGTTGCCCCAGAAAAAACAAAAACGGCAGGGAAAACAAAAAAATACAAGAAGCCATTTGGGAAAGTGCCCACGCGGTTTGCTTGCTAGCTTGATCCCTCTCTGCTAGAGGCTGCTCTGGAAGAAGCTGTGCCCCAGAAGCTCCTCTGCAGTGGGCCGCTGCTTCTCCTCCACAAAGATCTGCATGAGGAAGTCCCTGCAGGAGTCGGACACGCCCTCCGGTAGCCTGGGCTTGGTAGGCTGGGTGGCGATTTTGAAGATGGCAGCCATGGCTTCGTACTCCGCCCAGGGGGGCTTCTCCGTCAGCATCTCCACCACCGTGCAGCCCACGCTCCTGAAACACACGGACAGCAACATGAAAAACAGCACACACACACACACACACACTGTATATACACACTGATCCACAAAAGAAACGCAACAGTCAGGTCTAATGGATTTAATCAAATATTTTAAACACAGATATCAAACAGAATCACAGAAAATTGTAATCCTAGCACTGTGTGGTCTTGCATTGTCCTGCTGGAAAATCGACACTTCAAGATTGGCTTGCAGGAACGGAAAAACTGTTGCCTCAAGGACTGTCAATGTATCGCTGAGCAGTAAGGTTGCCCTCAATCTGCACCAAAGGCATTCTTGTGTTAAAGGAGATTCCTCCCCACATCATCACACTTCCACCGCCCCACCAGTTAGCGTTAACAAATCAACAGTCAGCATAACGCTCACCACGACGTCTCCACGCACATTGTCTTCTGTCAGGTCTGTCAAGGGCAAAACGACATTCATCAGTGAATAAAACACTCCACCACTCTCTCTGCCACCATCTCAGGTGTTCTCTGGCCCACAGAAGACAGCGATTCTGTCTCTCAGCTGTCAACATGTTACCCCTGAACGGCCTCCGAGCATGCAAATCATTTTCATGCAGACGGCGAGCTACAGTCATTCTGCTGATGCGCAGGTTATTTCTTCCTGGAATTTCTCGTACGGTAGCCACTGCAGTCTGAAAACGATTACACAGATGCATCAGTCGGATGTGACGGTCCTGGGCCGGTGTGGTGACCCTCTGCCTTCCAGGACGTGGCCTGTCCCTCACAGAGCCGGCTTCCTGGTTTCTCTGGACTAGTCTGCTGATTGTTGAAGCAGAACATCTCATTCTCTGGGCAACTTCTCTCACAGTCAGGCCACCTTCAATCATGCCGATAGCAACCAGGTGATCTTCATTACTCAAGCAGGGCATGGCCGTATCTTTCGCTGTTCTTGCATTAATTAAAATCATGTAATTTTCAAATGGCTATTTATACAGATTCTTAAATCAACTTATTTGGGCAATTTTAACTCAACTCAAATACCAAACACTGAGCACCTGGTGTTTTTATGAAACTTGAGCTCAGTATTTTGTTATCCGAAGGAACAATACTACTCAAACAATCAACAAACCTATCTGCTCACTATTTAAAATGTAAATAACATTATGTATGTGCCCAATGAACTACTGATGTAAAACTTAGACTGTTGCGTTTTCATTGTGCATCAGTATATATTATATTATTATTATTTGTTTATTTAGCAGACGCTAAAGCACAAGGAGGTTAAGTGACTTGCTCAGGGTCACACAATGAGTCAGTGGCTGAGGTGGGATTTGAACCGGGGACCTCCTGCTTACAAGCCTTTTTCTTTAACCACTGGAGCACACAGCCTGATGCACAATGAAAACATGTACCTTAACATGTACCTTGCAAGTTGGGCCCATGTTTGAAAAGCGTGAAGCACACCTCCATCTGTATCCCGATTCTGACTCGCTTACCAAATCTGAAGCTGCACTTTGTTGATCCTGTTTTTTTTAATGTTAATTCCCTACTGTCCCGCACATCACTTGCCATTTTAGAAACTTTCATGCAGATTCTGGCAATGTGGTAAATCGGTGCTGGCAAAACATGTTATGAGAATTATTTCTAATATTTATCAACTATGTATTTTTGGAGAACACTGATGTGGCTTTTTGCCTTCAAATTTTCTCTGCTGCACTAAAGAAAATAATTCTTACTTCATAATATTGAAAATTACTCCATATCGCTGTTTTGACGTTGCACTGCTAAAGTCTTCTCTCGTTGCTCAATGCACTGACACAAAGTAAAATGGGTGGAGATTTGTGACTCATGCCAAAATGAAATCTGATCAGAATGAAAGCTCGGCCAATCAACATGCAGTGATTATACTGACGTTAATGGTGGCCAATAGCAGCTAACAAACAGAAGCAGTATGAGGAAACAGAATGCAAGCAGCAAGAACATGCAACATGAAAACCAGCCTCTCTGGAGCTAGTATATATAATATATTATATATATAGTGACAAGGTCACTGCTGTACCTTTTATAACCAGACTGCAAAGTAGTATTTCATAAGCCACCAGGCGTGTTTATTACTTAGGAGTGCAAAAGCCTGCTTCCCCAATATGTACACCAGCAGCAGTCAGGACACTGAGCTGCTATCTCTTTAAATGTAAGAACTTTCTAGTAGTTGAGTTATCACCCCCCCTTGTGGTAACTACGGGTATAGTGTTCCTTGTGACAGTATTTAACTTGCATGTCTCCCAGTGGACCATCCAGGAATAGTGACTTCTTTCTATCCCTCCAGGTAAGTAATTCACATGTATAGTCACTGATTTAATGTTCCTTCTAGTTGCAGATGTAAACTGTATCTTTCCTTTCCCGTGCAATTAAAACAGTCCAATAAAACACTCTGCTAAACAGTCCAATAAAACACTCTGCTAAACAGTCCAATAAAACACTCTGCTAAACAGTCCAATAAAACACTCTGCTAAACAGTCCAATAAAACACTCTGCTAAACAGTCCAATAAAACACTCTGCTAAACAGTCCAATAAAACACTCTGCTAAACAGTCCAATAAAACACTCTGCTAAACAGTCCAATAAAACACTCTGCTAAACAGTCCAATAAAACACTCTGCTAAACAGTCCAATCCTTGTCCTTTAATGTATTTTTCTTCTTGCGCACGGACAGACAAACCAAACTCGCATTAAAAAAACAAAGGATGCTTGTTAAACGGGTACATGCCATGCAACTCCTATTCAATCTGCACAGAGCCTCCTTACCAGACATCTGCTTTCCTGCCATACCCTTCTCCACTGATCACATGCCATGCAATTCCTATTCAATCTGCACAGAGCCTCCTTACCAGACATCTGCTTTCCTGCCATACCCTTCTCCACTGATCACATGCCATGCAATTCCTATTCAATCTGCACAGAGCCTCCTTACCAGACGTCTGCTTTCCTGCCATACCCTTCTCCACTGATCACATGCCATGCAGTTCCTATTCAATCTGCACAGAGCCTCCTTACCAGACGTCTGCTTTCCTGCCATACCCTTCTCCACTGATCACCTCGGGGCTCATCCAGTACGGAGTCCCGGTCACAGACTTCATCCCACTGCCTGACATGCAGATGGTCTGGATGCGCTTGCTGGCGCCAAAATCACCCAGCTTCACATTGCCCGAGGAGTCTCTCAAAATGTTGGCTCCTTTTTTGAGGACAAAACAGAAAACAAAGTCAATATCACCTGTTGTATATTTAAAATTTAAAAAATATAAAAAGAAAGAAAGAAAGAAAGGTGGTCAACAATGAACAGCATCTGAATAAAAGCATTTTGAAGAAGCGACACCCTTTTACTTTTTCCTTTCAATTTCCAACCTGGAAACACACACACACACACACACACACATACTGTATGAATGCCTTTTATTAGTAGTTCGAATTGCCCTTAATTGGTGTGCTGGCAAAATACAAAAGCCCTGTCTGATGCGTAGAGACAATTGTGTGATCTCCAATTCAATTATTCATACAGATGCAAAAGGTCATCAGACTGGAATGTGAACCCTTCTCCTCTGTGGTGGCTCTGCATATAAAACAGCTCTAGCTGTACGATTCTTATTGAGCTTGACTGATCCAAGCTCCCGTCTCCACCCCACCATCCTATTTGTTTTTCCGTAGATAAGCTCTGTTTCAGCTCTTTGGTTATTTAATGAGTAATTCGTCCCAACCACACCCCTGGGGAAAAAAAAACCTTATGGCACCAAAAAGATAGAATCTGAATATTGTATTTAATCTGTGCAAGTCAATGGGAAGTTATTTAATCTGTGCAAGTCAATGGGAAGGTAAATATTTTTAAAGGACCTGGTCCTGGACTGCACTCCACCTATTCTTCTGTACAGATGTGTAATGAAGAGATTCACATAAAGCCGAGGGGACACTAGTCAACACGTTGCAGGAAATATAGAAGGAAATGAGTTGCTTCTACAATGCTGCGATACTTTCATGGAACACCCTGCTACATCATTCTACAACTTGTAGAAACTGGAGAATTGTGAAGTGTTTTGTTTTGAAACTTATCCCAAATGATCACTGGTGTATGCTGTAGACCGGTGTCCCCTCGGCTTTATGCAAAGATTGTTGTGCATCTGGTTCACGCTTAATCAGCAGCATGTAGACATCAAAGAGCAGAATAAATAAGCAAGGTATCAACATGTTTATGTGGACTAGAGGAGAAGCATTGGCAGGAGGTTCTAAGCAATTCCCAAATCACCAGAGAAGGAAAGAATATCAAATTCCATCTTCATACTATGATAGAAACAGTTCCACGTCTTTGGGAAAGGATACGTGTTCAAACTCTTGGAACAGCCACATTAACAGAGCCCTGAGAGCGTCAGTTATAGCCAATGCTACAACACTGGAGCCTGTGCAACACTGATATCTGTCCCCACTCCACATCCACATCAGCACGAGGAGGCCTTTTCAGAAGTCATTTAAGTTTGAGCAGTTAACCCCTTAAGGTACACAAGTAATTGAGAGCTAATTCAAAGGGGTTCTTCTTAAAAGACATTTGAGAATGACTCAAGTATCTTGAGGAGGAAACTGACCATTTGGAATGACCAGGTCCAACCTGTCAGTAAAGTGTAAACCCTGTTCTGTGCACCTCATTGCAAAAATAAGAAAAAGTTTGCATCATTTTATTTGCAGGATAGATAGAATGTAATTGCCCCCTGCTCAAGTTACCTTTGATGTCTCGATGCACAATCATGTTGCTGTGGAGGTAGAAGACTCCCTGCAGGATCTGCCTGGTGTACCTCCTCGTCACATTCTCAGTGAGAGCGCCATAGGCTTTCAACTGGTCCTTTATCGAGCCCTGTCAAACACAGACACATTCTCAGTGAGAGTGCCATTGGATTTCAACTGGTCCTTTATCAAACCCTGTCAAACACAGACACATTCTCAGTGAGAGTGCCATTGGATTTCAACTGGTCCTTTATCAAACCCTGTCAAACACAGACACATTCTCAGTGAGAGTGCCATTGGATTTCAACTGGTCCTTTATCAAACCCTGTCAAACACAGACACATTCTCAGTGAGAGCGCCATAGGGCTTTCAACTGGTCCTTTATCAAACACAGACAGTCACCTCTCACTTTCAACTGCTCCTTTATCAAACACAGACAGTCACCTCTCACTTTGAACAGCTCCTTTATCAAACACAGTCACCTCTCACTTTCAACTGCTCATTTATCAAACACAGACACAACCTCTCACTTTCAACTGCTCATTTATCAAACACAGACACAACCTCTCACTTTGAACAGCTCCTTTATCAAACACAGACACAACCTCTAACTTTGAACTGCTCCTTTATCAAACACAGACACAACCTCTCACTTTCAACTGCTCCTTTATCAAACACAGTCACCTCTCACTTTCAACTGCTCCTTTATCAAACACAGACAGTCACCTCTCACTTTCAGCTGCTCCTTTATCAAACACAGACACAACCTCTCACTTTGAACTGCTCCTTTATCAATCAGGCACCTCTCACTTAAAAAAAAAACAAAAAAAAAACATTTTCTGCTAGTTGGTTAATTTGTCAAGAGATTTCAAATATCTGGGTTTTTTTACCATTCCCACCCACAGTGCGGTGTGAAGGGCTTGTTTATATTTGAACATTTATTGGCGCTAATCCCAGTATCAAAGTAAAAGTACTTGACAGTTTTAAATGTGAAAAGGTCAGCAAGCCTAAATCTTGTGCATATTGTACTGTACATATTCCAGTGTGGTACCTGAAGAAATACACTAATGAGGATACTGCATCCAACCATTTCCACACAATCAGATTGCTCAAGGGGATTCAAAATTGATCATTTTCTCTAGTTATTACACAACAAATGCTCCTAAATGTTTAAATGCTTACCTGAAAAACAGTAAATGCTGAATTGTAGAATATTTCATTTATATCCACCTTATAAAAGACGTTCTATTTTCCAAGTCAATGAATAAATAAAAAAAACATGAATAAAATATAAAAATACCAGGACACATGAAATGTCCCTTTCTTGTACTGGACAGAGCGATCTTTAGCAGAATATTTCCGGTCTTTGATGCAGCTGCTGTCTTTTTCATTGAAGACATTTTAATGAAATCGTGCAGCTCTCTATGCAGTGTGTGTTCAGTCATTTACGGGAAGCAAACTAAACCGGCTGCCAGGTTCCTAATGCAGTGTAACAGGGAGTGTGTCAATAAAGTAAACGTTTGCTGTATTTCATTTTAAGTGATTCATATTTACACCATTCTTTCAGAAATGGGAATTTTCACAGGGAACTGCATATTACACAATGGGTAAACTTCACAGGGATCATGAAGTGAGTGATAACCGTGAAATAAAGCCAGCCTCAGTGATGAGAGCAGCAGCAGACTGAGATTAAACCGGCTGGAGTTGGACACAGACAGTTGGTGGAAGGTACCATGATCCTACCACTCACCCCCGGCATGAACTCCACAAAGATGGAGAGCTTCTTCTCCTCAGGGTCCCGCAAGCATCCGTAGTACTGCACAATCCTTTCATGGTGAAGGTTCTTCAGCAGCTGAATCTCGCACTCCAAGGAGTTCACCTCCTGAGGAAGAGAGGGCACATGATCAGGGCTGGAATGTTTCTGTGACGATGGTACAATCTACCCGTAAAATCGGCTTGAGCGGAAAGCGTAGCGGCACTAAAGAAAGGAATACCTCGTTTCCATGAGCACAGAGTGAACGCCAGTCCGAGCTGATCCGGGTTCTCCCGACTTCCTCCTGAACACCCACTGATAGTCTACCCGAGTTGAGTGAAAGCACTCAGTTTCTAAGCAAAGCGAGTTTTCAATGGATGCTGGCGGTTCTTTCCCAGCAAGCCTTGTGGCCAAGGTCAGTTTCATTTGTTTACAAAACTAAAAGGATGGACACTATTGCTTTGCTTCTGAAAATCAACAATTCTTTGGAGCTTTTTGTTTCTTAAAAAAATATATATATACAAGAATATTAAAACATGGAGAAACCTGCTCAACCCGGATGTCGATTAAATGTTTTATGCTCACTCGTCACTTGATTGGTCAGCATTGTGACGTACACACCCACTTGTCACTTGATTGGTCAGTGTTGTGACGTACACACCCACTCGTCACTTGATTGGTCAGTCTTGTGACGTACACACCCACTCGTCTCTTGATTGGTCAGTCTTGTGACGTACACACCCACTCGTCTCTTGATTGGTCAGTGTTGTGACGTAGACACCCACTTGTCACTTGATTGGTCAGTCTTGTGACGTACACACCCACTCGTCTCTTGATTGGTCAGTGTTATGACGTACACACCCACTCGTCACTTGATTGGTCAGTGTTGTGACGTACTTCCACCCATCCCCGCTTTGGGAAAAGGTCAGAAAAAACATGAAGTCACAGCTGTATTTGAACTTGTACTGTGATCTACTGTTGTGAATCTCTTGTTGTAAATATATACGTCCTAAATAGTTCCTGTGATTGTTGGTATCAGCTTCTCAAGCTTCCCAAAAGCAAATTCAAAATAAGACTAAAGTAGCAATAGATAAACCACTACAGCTCCGGCCAAACGTTTTGCATCACCTACAATTTCAGGATTGAGACGTCATTTAAAAAAAACAACAACTATATGAACAGCATTTAGATATTATAATTTACATCATTTGAACAAACTACAAAATGATACTGAAAAAGTCTACCAGAAGCCATAATAGTAGTACAGCATTTCATGTTTGATTTCAAAATGTTGCATTTTTTAATTTGTCAGTTTTTCGTTAAAGTATATGGAAAACTACACAGCAGTACGTAATTCAACATGTCAATGTAAACAATCGGCAGGTTTCATTCCACTTTAAGAAGCAAAATGTGCTCATTCTATACGGTGATGCTAAATTTTGGCCGTAACTTGCACACAGTGTCCTCCAGGTGTCCTCAGTGAACACCCTGGCCTGCTGCTCACCTTGCTGGTTTCGTGACTCTCAGGGTCAAAGGGCACCTGTTTCACTGCCAGCTCCCTTCCCGTGTCGGCGTCGTAGCAGAGGTACACCTCCCCGAACGCCCCGCGTCCCAGCAGCTTCCCTAACCTCCAGTTCAGGGGCGCCTGAGGGGCTGCACAGAGGAGACAGCAGTGAGGGGGGAGGTGGAGGGGTGGGGTGGGCTTCACAAGAACTACGTCCTTGCTCCTTGGGTACTACTGAGCTTTAAATGATTACGTCGGGTTATCGGACTGCAAAGGAGTGTACAGAAGTGCAGTGGTGAGTCAGTGGGAAGCCCCGCGATGGTGGTATTGCAGATGTGTCATCCGAAACAGCTGCTTGTTCAGCAGAATCCGAGAGTGACATTTAACAAAGCCAAGTGATTCAAAGCCCAGGGTCGTAGAGCCAGACAAAGAGTCGTGGCTGTGACCCCCATCCCTATGAACTGCAATCATCTCCTTCTCAAGACATTCAAAACAAAGAGCCATGTATTCAAGGTTACACTCGACCCTACACTCAATGCAGGCTCCCCTGTGTAAAAACATTGACATGACCTTTGCATGAAGGGGAACCTTCCTGGAAATTCCTGAAATATTAGCTTTCTTAATAAATCTATTCTTCATGTTGTTTAGATATCATTTTCTGTTTCAGACATTATATACATGATGTGACTTTTTAAAACTGAGAAGTTTAAAAAAACCTTGTGGCCGGGGTCTCCGAATGGCTCACGTGGTGAAAGCACTGCTGCGCGGCGTGCAGGTGAGTCATACAACCAGAGATCGCAGGTTCGAATCCTGGTTGTGCGAGGCAGCCGGTCCTCGCTGGGGACTCCGTGGGGGCACCACGTTGGCTTTGGTCCTCCCAGGGTTGGGGAGGTGGGATCCGGCTTTCTCCTCTTTACCGCTCTGCAGCAACCCCTACAGGCCAGGCGCAGAGTGAGCTTGGGGGAAGAGATTTGCTTGGGGAGGCTGGTAGCCTGCAGACATTCACTCTCGAAGTTCCTGGGTGTAAAAGACACCGCTTGGGCCTGTGGGATCGGAAGACACCTACTGAGCCTCGGGTCCCTGAGCTGTGTGGGGAATCGCCGCGGTGAAGGAGAATAATAAGAAGAAGAAGAAGAAGGAGAAGGAGAAGGAGAAGAAGAAGAAGAAGAAGAAGAAGAAGAAGAAGAAGAAGAAGAATTGGAGATTCTAAATTAAAACAAAGCAACAAATAAAATCCCTTGTGGACTCAATAGAGCTCTCAGAATCATGTCTAACCTTGCAGTACATCTGGTACAGCACAGTGGAACTATAAACCTGTCCTGGCAAGAGTGGATGTAAGAAATCCAGCTTCAGTAAGGCTCTGCAGACTCACACTTGCAGGGCACAGTCAGGGCGCTGGTCTCCTCTGGGTCCCAGCGCATGGTTCTGAGGTCACTGTACTGGATGCTGGTGGATGTGCTGTCCCCGTTGTAACTGTGTGTCCTGTTGGAGGGGACGAGCTGGAAGAGGTTCTCCTGAGGCATGAAGCTGCGTGGGAATGTCCTTCTCCCTGGGGAGGAAAAACCAGGGAGAGACTCAATGGACACGTTACCAAATCCCATTTCCAGAAATGACAGCTCAGTTCTGAAAGCACCTCAGTCAAGAGATTCCGCTTTTAGAAGTGGCTGAAAAGGGAGGTTTTACAGTGTTGCTCTTCTGTGTTAATCATAAACAAACAGTGTAGCTGCCTTGTATAGGACTCTGGGGGATAGGATCCACTGTGTGCTAGATAGACTCACCGTCGCTGTAGTCCTTACGATGATGCGAGAGGTGGAACTGTCTTAGAAAGGTTGTATAGGACTGTTCAACTGTGATTCACTGTGTGCTAGATAGACTCACCGTCGCTGTAGTCCTTACGATGATGCGAGAGGTGGAACTGTCTTAGAAAGGTTGTATAGGACTGTTCAACTGTGATTCACTGTGTGCTAGATAGACTCACCGTCGCTGTAGTCCTTACGATGATGCGAGAGGTGGAACTGTCTTGGAAAGGTCCCGCCTTTGCCATATCGACAGCCTGAAAACAGATGAGAAGCAGAGTCAAAGCACATCTCTAACAAGCAGGTCAGCGATGATAACGAGAAGCAGAGTCAAAGCACATCTCTAACAAGCCGGTCAGCGATGATAACGAGAAGCAGAATCAAAGCACGTCTCGAACAAGCAGGTCAGCGATGATAACGAGAAGCAGAGTCAAAGCACATCTCTAACAAGCCGGTCAGCGATGATAACGAGAAGCAGAGTCAAAGCACGTCTCGAACAAGCAGGTCAGTGATGATAACGAGAAGCAGAGTCAAAGCACATCTCTAACAAGCAGGTCAGCGATGATAACGAGAAGCAGAGTCAAAGCACATCTCGAACAAGCAGGTCAGCGATGATAACGAGAAGCAGAGTCAAAGCACATCTCTAACAAGCAGGTCAGCGATGATAACGAGAAGCAGAGTCAAAGCACATCTCTAACAAGCAGGTCAGTGATGGTAACAAAGCTATGATTAGCATGAAAATGTAAATCATGAGCTACACTTCCCATATGCACAGACACTCTCCGGAACTTGTGTTAACCCCTTCAGGCACACAAGGGATTGTGCCGTTGATCAAATGGTTTCTTCTTAAAATACATCTGAGAGTGACTCAGGTATCACGAGGGGAAACGTGACAATTTGGATGACCAGATCCAACCTGTGAGTACATTTTAAACCCTGTTTTGTGCATCTCAGTGCAAAAATAAGAAAATTAGCATCATTCTTTTTGGGACACAGATGTCTGTTGTATCTTAAAGGCTAAAAAAGGTAATTTTTCTTTAAATATAGGTACAGAATATACAAAAAAGTGTGCACTAAGTCTGTTTTGACCACTATGTTAACATGCATGTATGTTTGCACTTCGTCTACAACTATGGACAAAAGTGTTGCATCACCCCATAGAATTAACTCATTTCGCTTTATAAAGTCGAATGAAACCTGCTGAATGTTACGTTATGTGAGATAGCAGGGAGGGGGTTAAAGCCTCCCTGAAGAAAAAAAAAAAAAACATGTGAAAATGCACGTTGGTTTATTGTTTAATTGTTTGGTGTTTTGTTAATCAGTTTTGTTAATTGTTTTATTATGAATCATTCCCTGCACCTGGTGCTTATTATTAAATTAGAGCCAGGTGCAGGGTATTTAAAGAAAGCAGCCAGTCTGTTAGGGGCTGCTGAGGAGAAGGAGGCAGAAAGGAGTGCTCTGCTTCCTGGCAGTCGTGAGGTAAAAAGTGCTGTATTAAACCTGTGTGGTTTTTGTTTATTGTTTGGTGGGGAAACGGCTTAGCCGTCCTATTTGTAGTCAGGGTGTTCCTGAAAGTTTGAGTTAGTGCTCTGAAAGAGCTAGGTGTTTGTTTTGTATTTTGTTTATTCTTGTGTTTATTAAAATTAGCGCACCAGCGCATAAAATCCATTCCAGTGTGTTGGGTCGTATTTTTAAAGGGGCAACGAACCCGAGTGGGTGAGTTTATTCACATTTGGTGTCAGAAGTTTTGGGCGTCCCTACGACCCAGTAAAATGGATTTTAAAGAACTGATCGAGATGATCAATCGTAACATTGCTGTTCAGGAGGAGCAGACAAGAAGGATGGAGAGGCAGACACAGGAGCTGGGGTGGGCACCGCCGAAGACTCGGGAGCGGGAGCCAACCGAGTTGGAGCGGTTGGTCCAGGCGCAGTGAGGAGCCGCCTGCCGGAGCCCAGAGGGGAGGAGCCGCTGCCGGAGCCCAGAGGGGAGGAGCCGCCGTCCGAGCCCAGAGGGGAGGAGCCGCCTTCCAGAGCCCAGAGGGGAGGAGCCGCCTCCGGAGCCCAGAGGGGAGGAGCCGCCTCGGAGCCCAGAGGGGAGGAGCCGCCTCGGAGCCCAGAGGGAGGAGCCGCCGCTCGGAGCCCAGAGGGGAGGAGCCGCTGGAGCCCAGAGGGGAGGAGCCGCTTCTGGAGCCCAGAGGGGAGGAGGTGAAAAGCATACCTCCACCTCAGCCCCACCAGCACCCCTACAGTCCAGTTCGGCGCCGCTGCTCAGTCCCTCACCCTTGCTCCTGGACACCCTGCCGGTCTTCCTAGACCTCCCTGTGCTGGACCTGGAGCCCAGGAGTCTGCAGCACTGGCCACAGCTCTGCCCCTGGTGCCCTGCTCCGCTCTCCCGAGCACCCAGACGTCGCTGGGCTGCTGCCAGACGCCGCTGTTGCTTCCCCTGTTCGCTGCTTCGCTCCCCTGGGTGATCGGACATCACTGCGCCGGTTCCCAGGGGAAGACCTGTGTCCACTGCTGCATCCTCCAGTGCCCCGCCTACGCTCGGTCGGCCCTGTCAGCCCGGTGGGGTCCCGTGTCGCCGGTTTGCGGTCCCTTCCTGGCAGCGCGGAAGGACCGACCCATCCTCAAGTCCGCCCGTGGAAGAGGGCGGCAATGGACATTGCTGGACTTGAGGCTGGGTGGTCTTTAAGGGTGGAGGGAGGTGGCCGTGGTATGGCCGGTGTCTTGAAAAGACATGGGGGATGTGTGAGATAGCAGGGAGGGGTTAAAGCCTCCCTGAAGAAAAAAAAAAAAACATGTGAAAATGCACGTTGGTTTATTGTTTAATTGTTTGGTGTTTTGTTAATCAGTTTTGTTAATTGTTTTATTATGAATCATTCCCTGCACCTGGTGCTTATTATTAAATTAGAGCCAGGTGCAGGGTATTTAAGAGAAAGCAGCCAGTCTGTTCAGGGGCTGCTGAGGAGAAGGAGGCAGAAAGGAGTGCTCTGCTTCCTGGCAGTCGTGAGGTAAAAGTGCTGTATTAAACCTGTGTGGTTTTTGTTTATTGTTTGGTGGGGAAACGGCTTAGCCGTCCTATTTGTAGTCAGGGTGTTCCTGAAAGTTTGAGTTAGTGCTCTGAAAGAGCTAGGTGTTTGTTTTGTATTTTGTTTATTCTTGTGTTTATTAAAATTAGCGCACCAGCACATAAAATCCATTCCAGTGTGTTGGGTCGTATTTTTAAAGGGGCAACGAACCCGAGTGGATGAGTTCATTCCAGTTAACATATTGAATTACACACCGCTTTGTACTTTCCCATGTACTTAACAAAAAAAAAACGGACAGAAATGTAAAAACTGTGACATTTAGAAATCGAACATGAAATACTGTACTACTATTATGGCTTCCGGGAGACTTTTGCGATACCATTTTGGAGTTTCTAAGATCTAAATTATGTTCATATGGTTTTGGTTTTTTTAATTATGTCTCAATCCTAAAATCTGCCCATCGCTGTCCAGCCTTTACTGTAAAGAAGCCAGCAGGATGACGCAAGCGGCAGCATGAATGGGCTGGGGGCCCGCTGAGACTGGAAGCAGCTGCTCTGTACAACGAGAGGCCTCATTCTTATGAAGTCGTTTCCAAGGGAGATTGAGTTATTTACTTTTATTTAGAAGAAAATTTAAATAAACCCTAGAATGTTCATGAAGTGTAGAGTGAAAGCTGTTAACATCTGCTGTCCTGGAGAGAACTCAAACAAGCAAAGCCTCTCTGAAACAGAACAGGTAATGCGGTTTTGTTTGAATTAGTGATAATTATCATCCATTCATTGAAAATGGAAAATCTGAAAACAAATCAAATCGTAAAGAAAAAAAATAAAATCTAAACTGTACAGAATACAGTGCTTTGTTGTTCTAAAATCACAGCGAAATACAAACACTTCCACGAATAAAGTGTGTGCAATAGAGCAGAGTGCACATGTATCAGAACACCTCAAGACGTGTCACTGACCTCCTTTATACACCTGCCCGAATGAACACCTCAAGACGTGTCACTGACCTCCTTTATACACCTGCCCGAATGAACACCTCAAGACGTGTCACTGACCTCCTTTATACACCTGCCCGAATGAACACCTCAAGATGTGTCACTGACCTCCTTTATACACCTGCCCGAATGAACACCTCAAGACGTGTCACTGACCTCCTTTATACACCTGCCCGAATGAACACCTCAAGACGTGTCACTGACCTCCTTAATATACCTGCCCGAATGAACACCTCAAGATGTGTCACTGACCTCCTTTATACACCTGCCCGAATGAACACCTCAAGACGTGTCACTGACCTCCTTTATACACCTGCCCGAATGAACACCTCAAGACGTGTCACTGACCTCCTTAATATACCTGCCCGAATGAACACCTCAAGACGTGTCACTGACTTCCTTTATACACCTGCCCGAATGAACACCTCAAGACGTGTCACTGACCTCCTTTATACACCTGCCCGAATGAACACCTCAGGGCGAGAAGTTACATTTCCTAAAACTTCCAAAAAGTCTCATTATTTTACCATTTGTGTATTTTTTTTCTCTTACTATTTTAAATGAATTGCATGTGTGGCCTATTAAATTAATCAATTAAATTAAACAGTCACTAATTTGCCTATTTTGACAATTTTCAGTTCCAGTGGTTTGATTTCATATGCACAACAAATTAAAACTACAGAAGCAATGGGGTGTTCTAATACATGTGCATATGGTGTATATATATATATATATATATATATATATATATAAAATTTTCAAAATGACAGCAATATAGCTTTTAGGTTTTTGCTTTTTTGCACACTTTTTATATATATATATATATATATATATATATATATATATATTTATATATATATATATATATATATATATATATATATATATATATATATATGTTTGTATTATTATTATTATTATCATTATTATTATTGTTATTGTTATTATTATTGTGTTTATGTGCGGGCGGTACTGTTTAAACTTTTTATTTTGCTTTTGTATTTAATTAAACGGCGCGCTGCTGCCTGTGTTTTCTTTCCGGTTCCTGAACCTGACGTCACCACCCACACGCCACACAAAGCCATCTGTGACAGTACCTTATATGTTAAAGTGCTTCATTGATTTATATATTTTTTAAAAAGTACATTTTTGTTTTATTACACATGTAATAATCCCACAGTATGAATCTATCCGCTGCCTTTGTACACCACACTACCACATGGCACACTAAGAATACCCCACCTGCGTACTCACGGCTCTGATTCACACAGTTCCAGTCCCTGTTGGTCTCAGATTGTGAGAATGGAGGGCTGCAGTGAGAAGGCACACACACAGTCAGTGACACACACAGTTAATGCTCACAGATTGTCCAGTATAGAGACAGCACTGTTTCACTCATATTTATTCACTTTCAGCTCTGGTCTGTTGGCTCAACTTCATTGCACCCCACAGTGTTTCTTAAATCGCTTTATTCACTGAAACTTAAAAACGGGCTTTCAAATGCATTTGGAAATACAAACACACTCCAAAGCCTAGAAGACGAATAAGGAATATTGTGCAAATAATCTCTACAGGTTTTTAAAGTCTAATCATAAAATATAAAGTAACAGTAGGCATAAAAACAAATAGAAATGCATATGCTCTTGTTTTGCTGATATTATCCAGGTAGGAAACATATTTTGTGGAATGAATAGAGTCAAGGCTCTAGTAAGCTGTGCTGCAGAGGCTCACCTGTCCAGGGAATGGCAGCTATCTGAGAGGGAGTTGTCAGCCCTGCCAAAGGGATCCAGTATCTGTTGTGGGAATGAAACACAGGGAGCCATGAGCCACAGGGAGCCATGAGCCACTCACTGAGAATGAGCCACAGGGAGCCATGAGCCACTCACTGAAAATGAGCCACAGGGAGCCATGAGCCACTCACTGAGAATGAGCCACAGGGAGCCATGATCCACTCACTGAGAATGAGCCACAGGGAGCCATGATCCACTCACTGAGAATGAGCCACAGGGAGCCATGAGCCACTCACTGAGAATGAGCCACAGGGAGCCATGAGCCACTCACTGAGAATGAGCCACAGGGAGCCATGATCCACTCACTGAGAATGAGCCACAGGGAGCCATGAGCCACTCACTGAGAATGAGCCACAGGGAGCCATGAGCCACTCACTGAGAATGAGCCACAGGGAGCCATGATCCACTCACTGAGAATGAGCCACAGGGAGCCATGAGCCACTCACTGAGAATGAGCCACAGGGAGCCATAAGCCACTCACTGAGAATGAGCCACAGGGAGCCATGATCCACTCACTGAGAATGAGCCACAGGGAGCCATGAGCCACTCACTGAGAATGAGCCACAGGGAGCCATGAGCCACTCACTGAGAATGAGCCACAGGGAGCCATGAGCCACTCACTGAGAATGAGCCACAGGGAGCCATGAGCCACTCACTGAGAATGAGCCACAGGGAGCCATGAGCCACTCACTGAGAATGAGCCACAGGGAGCCATGAGCCACTCACTGAGAATGGCAGTGTTGCCCTGGAGCACATAGCTGTACATGCCCTTTCATTACGTCCTTCCATTTATTTTACCCAGCAAGTCTGGGTCACTTCCTGTTCTTCAAATCCATTCCCATTCCCTTTTAATCAACCCCAACACTGATCAACATTGCAATGAGCACTATTCTGTTACAACGAGCTTCTCACAGTGGCAACACCTTACTGAAATTGAAGTCAATTAAACTGGCTTCCAATGAAAGCATGTGAACAATCATGACAATTATTAATGTCTCTAAAATCTCAATTCCAATTCCAGAACAGAAATTGACCCCAACCCTGACAGATGCAAATCATTCTATTAATCTACAATATCCCTCACTGTCTCTAACTGCCTTTTCAATTCATTTAGTTTATTAGGAATTTATTAGGAATTTAGTCATTCCTAATATCCAATGACTTCGGTTTCCTCCTTTCAGAAAGTCACACAAGTCTAGTACAGAACTGGTGACATCACATCGCAGCACAATAAAAAAATTGATTTAAAAAAGGAATCTTTTGGGCTCCCAAGTGGCGCATCCAGTAAAAGCACTTGCGTAGAGTGCAGGATGTCTGGACGTCGCTGGTTCGAGTCCAGGCTATCCCTTTACCGACCGAAGACAGCAGCTCCCAGGGGGCAGTGCACAATTGGCCGAGCGCCGCCCGGGGAGAGAGAGGGTTAGGTCGGCCAGGGTGTCTTCGGCTCACCAGTCACCAGCGACCCCTGTGGTCTGACCGGGCGCCTGCGGGCTTGCCTGTAAGCTGCCCAGAGCTGCGTTGTCCTCCAACGCTGTAGCTCTGGGTGGCTGCATGGTGGGTCTGCAGTGTGTAAAAAAGCGGGCTGCTGATGGCACACGCTTCGGAGGACAGTGGTGTTCGTCTTCACCCCTCCTGAGTCAGCGCAGGGGTGGTAGCGGTGAGCTGAGCTCAAAAAAAAAAAAATAATAATAATAATAATAATAATAATAATAATAATAATAATAATAATAATTGGACACTACTAAATTGGGGAGAAAATAACAAAAAAAAAACTAATTGGTGACTACTAAATTCAAAAAAAAAAAAAAAAAAAAAGGAAACTTTTAAATCTATTTTTTTATATAGCAGTGCTGGCGCTCAGTTACTCTGAGCTGTGGTGCGAGTTGGTTTCTTACGTTCTGGTCCAGGGTCTCGGGAATAAACTCGCCCTCGCTGTGGATGCTGGTGTAGGACCCCTGCCGTGCAATCTGCTGCTGCTCCTCCGGGACACTGCCGGGAGGAGGGGAACTGCGACCTGTGTGCAGAGAACCTGAGCGGCACAGAGCAGAGAGGGGATCAGGAGAGTGCTGAGACCAACTAACACAGAGAGAGAGGGGATCAGGAGAGTGCTGAGACCAACTAACACAGAGAGAGAGGGGATCAGGAGAGTGCTGAGACCAACTAACACAGAGAGAGAGGGGATCAGGAGAGTGCTGAGACCAACTAACACAGAGAGAGAGGGGATCAGGAGAGTGCTGAGACCAACTAACAGAGAGAGAGGGGATCAGGAGAGTGCCGAGACAAACTAACACAGAGAGGGGGGATCAGGAGAGTGCTGAGATCAACTAACACAGAGAGGGGATCAGGAGAGTGCTGAGACCAACTAACACAGAGAGAGAGGGGATCAGGAGAGTGCCGAGACCAACTAACACAGAGAGAGAGGGGATCAGGAGTGCCGAGACCAACTAACACAGAGAGAGAGGGGATCAGGAGAGTGCTGAGATCAACTAACACAGAGAGGGGATCAGGAGAGTGCTGAGACTGGAGAGAAAAGCAGGGTAATAATAATGGGTCACTGTAAATGTGCCTGGCAGGCCTCCCTCACCTGTGGAGTGTTTGCGGATCCTCTCAGTGCTTTTAAACGGGGAGCCCTTCAGGTCTCCCATGGACTTGGACATCCTCATTTCAGGTGGTTTATCAGCTCGGCTGTTCACCTGTAAATACTGAAGCACAGGGAAGACACACAGGATTGAAACAAGAGCCGTGCACAGTACAGAAACAGAGTTGAGACATTACAGGTAACAGCAGATTTTGTTTTGTTTGTTTCTGTTTTGTTTCAATTCTCATTCAAACAATAACATCACTGCAAGTGTTCTCTGTGTGTCAAAGCACATCACTGGGCGTTGTTGTTTTCACCTGTGTTCATCACACACCTGTTTCTACTGCCTCCAATTAAGAATTGCTACGGATTCATCTTCCCTGCCGGTGTGAGTGGCAGCGTGTGCGCCGATCGTGTAAGGACATCGGGAAAGGACACTGACTGATCTGGGGCTGCTCTGGGATGTTTCTGTGTTGTTATATGTTGTGTTATTTTATTAGTTAGTTAGTTGTGTACTTTAAATATTTATAATTCTTAATTTGCTTTTACATGTCTGCTACGTCTTTCCATCTGCCATTTCTCTCCCTATCTTTGTTTTTCTTTTTCTATTTTCTTTTTCAATTTAAGAATGTAATTTATATATTGTTATATTTTGTTTCACTTCTGTAAGTCACTTTGGATAAAAGCGTTGGCTAAATAACTAAACAACAACAATAATAATAATAATAATAATAATAATAATAATAATAATAATAATAATAAGAATAATAATAATAATAATAATAATTAGTCAGTTATAGACTCTATACAGTATACAGCTATGGCTAAAAGTATTGCATCAAACCTTTGGCCATAGCTGTATATCCCAGTGCACAGCAAGTATTGGACTAAAACCATAAAATACTTCATTTTTATTCTTGGAACCCTAAACTGCTCCTGCAGTGCCACTGTCTCCAGCAGTCTCTGTGTGTCATGCAGTATGCTGTACATATTAGTCCTGTTAGTGTGGAGGAGGGGGAAGAACAGGACTGCAGGACTGTGGGTTTGTGGTGCGCTGACTCACAAACACACAAACAAGGTGGTCCTGGGGAACCAAGCATACTGTGGTTTAAACACAGCATTACCAAAAAGTATCTAACTGGATCATTTCTGAGAAAATACTGTAGAATCTTACAAGGAATTATTAGTTGTGGAGCCCAGCTGAGTCATCTCTTACAGCAGTTTCGCATGTATTCACAGCTATTGTCTTTTGAGACAGCACAATAGAAATAAGGGTAGGGCAAGTGATTTTCTGGTTGAACTGCTGTGCACCGTTGGTTACATTCCTGTTCCCATCCGAAACTAAAAGAAAACAGCTCAACTAAGAGAGTGGTGAAGCCTGTGGCCAGGCCACAGTGTAAGGGATGCTGTGGAGAGCCCCTCCCTGCAGGCAGCTATACCAGGACTCCCAGTGTCTGTAGCAGTCAGTGCTGACGCTCAGCTGTGGAGAGCCCCTCCCTGCAGGCAGCTATACCAGGACTCCCAGTGTCTGTAGAGCCCCTCCCTGCAGGCAGCTATACCAGGACTCTCAGTGTCTGTAGCAGTCAGTGCTGTGGAGAGCCCCTCCCTGCAGGCAGCTATACCAGGACTCTCAGTGTCTGTAGCAGTCAGTGCTGACGCTCAGCTGTGGAGAGCCCCTCCCTGCAGGCAGCTATACCAGGACTCTCAGTGTCTGTAGCAGTCAGTGCTGACACTCAGCTGTGGAGAGCCCCTCCCTGCAGGCAGCTATACCGGGACTCCCAGTGTCTGTAGCAGTCAGTGCTGACGCTCAGCTGTGGAGAGCCCCTCCCTGCAGGCAGCTATACCAGGACTCTCAGTGTCTGTAGCAGTCAGTGCTGACACTCAGCTGTGGAGAGCCCCTCCCTGCAGGCAGCTATACCGGGACTCCCAGTGTCTATAGCAGTCAGTGCTGACGCTCAGCTGTGGAGAGCCCCTCACTACAGGCAGCTATACCAGGACTCTCAGTGTCTGTAGCAGTCAGTGGTTGTTGTCTGGAGGACTCACGTGGTTGTTTTTGGGAGTCTTGACTAACACCCTCAGACTCTTCATGGACGGATGGAGGTCCAAGTACAGCACGGCTTTCTCCAAATCCTCCTGGCAGCGCAAGGGAACGAGGAGCTGGAACACATGCACAAGAGGAGGATTCATCAAGCAGAGACCAGTATAAAAAACAAAAGGGATACATTTTAATAGCTGGCTTTGTTTGTTTTTGTAAAGGATATTCTAATTTAATGTTACAAAATAATAATAATAATAATAATAATAATAATAATAATAATAATAATAATAATAATAATAATAATAATGCATTATTTATGTTTGTGATTTGTATGCTCAGGGACAGAGTGAAAACTCAAACAGATCCTGTTTTCAGAGCTCAAAGCTGCTGGATTGGGTGAATTCTTGTGCTTAGTTCTGTCCCATCAGTCACACTGCATTGGTTAAAGCAGCTCAAATCCCCACATTGCACATGTAATAAAAACAGGTGCTTCCCTTATTGCACCTTAAAGGGTTAAGTAATAAAGGAACCAACAGATGAGACACAATGGAAATAAAGCTAGTTAGTTAATATAAGCCTCCATTGCTAGCACTGAGTAAGATATTAGAGTAAGAGCCAGTAACCTCCCCTCCCCTCCACGTCACTCCTATCACAGTCTGCCCCATTGCATCACGGTGGACCCCGGACAGCACCCTGCCGTTTCTCTCATGCGTAGCTCAGAATCTCAAACGCTACCTCATTGTTCGGGTAATACAAGTCCATCTGCTCTCCAAAGGCATCAGTCACCTTCTGAAGCAACTCTTTGAATTTCAGTGGCCTTCGAAACTGAATGATCCTGGGGAGAAAACAACAACAAACTATAAAAACATTATAACATTACATATGATCCGATTCTCCTGAACACATGTTCAGGAGAATCAGATCATATGTAATGT